>OZ025246.1:27172354-27519854 GCA_964019155.1 Osedax fenrisi
ATTAAAGAGGATGGGGCCTAGGACGGATCCTTGTGGAACTTCATGTGATAGTGTGCGGGGTTTGGTTTTATGTTTTTCTATGTATATTGAGTATGTTCGGTCACTGAGGTAAGAGGTGAACCAGGCAAGAACTACTCCACTTAGTCCAATGCTTTCGAGGCGATGTAACAGTATAGTATGATCAATTGTGTCGAAAGCAGCAGATAAGTCGAGAAGAACTATGATTGAGGGATGTTGAGTAGGGAAGAGTCGTATTTTGTCAAGTATGTGTGTTAGTGCTGTTTCTGTTCTTTTATAAATCGTATAGGCACTCTGATATTTATTAAGTATATTATTAGCGTTTAGGTAAGTATTGAGTTGAGAGCAGACTACTCTTTCTAGTGTTTTAGATATATATGACAGGTTAGATATCGGGCGGTAATTGGAAAGAGTGGATTTTTCTAGTGATGGGTTTTTTATGATAGGAGTGACGAGTGCCAGTTTCATTGAGGTAGGAACGATACCTTATGTGAGGGATCTATCGATTATAGTTGTATAGTGGGGTATAGTCGGGTAGATAGTATATGCAGTAATGGAGTTGGTATTGGATCAAGTTTGCATGCAGATTTGACAGCCTGTAGGAGCGAGTCGATAGTTGTCAAAGTTGGGGTGTTAAAAGTGTTAAATTTATATATGGAGATTGTTATCTGTGGTAGCGTTAGAGATGGAAGGGAATTGGTTATGTTAGTTATCTTGCTATTGAAGTAGGTGTCGAAATGTATAGGCATTGATTGTAATGGAATGTCTGGGAGAATGCGAGTTGTAGCACGGCCGAGTAAAGAGTACGATATCTCAAAGAGTTTTTTAGTATTATTCCCAGCAGCCTTAATCGTGTCAATATAATAGTCTTGTTTAGCTCTTATGATCATATGTCTATATATTGTAGATTGCTGTTTAAAAAGAAGCAGGTCGTCATTACTTTTAGATCTTCTCCATATTTTTTCTGCAGCTCTCAGCTTGCGTTTAGTTGTGGAAAGTTGGGGGCTGAACCATTTAGTGTTGTTGCGTTTAGTGATTGTTTTGGTGATCAGGGGTGCATGTTTGTCCATTGTTTTTGTAATGAGCATATCGAAATTTTTGATATCAGTGGGGTCAGAGGAAATATTTAGTAGTTTGTTAAGGTCGTCGATGAAGTTAATGGTGTTTATGCTTTTGATTTGTCTGTAATGTATGGTTGTATGTTGTCGTTTGTGTTTAGGAGAGTGTATTGAAAAAGTGACTATATGATGGTCGGTTATGAGTCAGTTAACAGTAATGTCTGTGATGGAGGTGTTCGTGTCGTGGGTTATTATTAAGTCGAGGATGTTTCCAGTTGAGTGTGTTGGTTTGTTGACATGTTGGATACAGTTGTGGGATTATATAGCATTGTTAAGTAGTTTGGAGTAGTGTGAATTATTGGATATAGGTATATTGAAGTCACCTAGAATTGTTGTATGCATGTGTGTGGTATTTAATATATTATTCAGTTATACAATAAATTTAAGAATGGAATGATGTGGGGGCCTATATATTGTAATACAATTGAATGGATGTGAGTTGATGGGATGGAATGTACATGAAAATGCTTCAGAGTGTAATTGTTCTAGATCTTTATTGTTGGTCATTTTAATATTATTGTTATAGAGAATACCGATCCCACCGCCATAGTGGGTGCCATCACGAGGGAGGTGCACAAAATGGTGTATGTCATTATTCAGTGATGCAATGATGGGTGTGTCGTTTGTGGATAGCCACGTTTCAGTGATGCATAGAATGTCAAGGTCTAGATCTTTGAAAAGTTCAATGATAATATCGACCTTGTTTCTAATCGATTGTACATTAAGAGTGGCGGATTTGAGGTGAGGAATATTTGTTGTGGTGGTATTAGTATTATTGATAAAAGTATTAGCAGCTTTTAATGGGGATTTATGGGATGAGGTCTTTAAAAGTTTATAGGTGGAATATGTCGTAGAGTTGGATGAGTTTATTGGAGGGCAGTGTGTTGATATGTTGTTGTGATCATCGGAAGTGTGATACAGGCTAATATCATCGGACAGTCATATAGAGGTATTTAGTGTGGAAGTGGATGTGGTGGGCGTGTTATGGAGTGGTGGTGGTGATGGTGGTAATGTTGGTGGTAATGAAGGTGTATGATGTGGGTTTGGAGTCTTAAGATAATGTTCGTAGGATAGTTTCCATTTGTTAAAGTTTAGTTCGGATATGTGTATTGCTTCTGAGTTCCAATCGATCTTTATTGAGTTATTTAGAGTTGGTCTTAATTCAAATATATTCGTTTTGTTATTATTGTACATTTTACATTTGATGGAATTAGATGTTCTTTATAAGCGTGATAGATTATTCTACCACGTTTCATTTCAGAATAGGTGCGCTCTCTACGAAAATAAAGATTAGAGTAGCGTAGATTGTTTCTGGTATTGCATAGGTTTGATATGAAAGCCTGATAACATTGATTTGACTTAAAAATAATGATTGCAATCGACTTGGCAATCTTATAGGATAGAATAGTATCAGGGGATATATGAATATATGATAAAAATTCGTTTAGGAAAACTAGTAGTAGTAGTAGTAGTAGTAGTAGTAGTAGTAGTAGTAGTATTAGTAGTAGTAGTAGTAGTAGTAGTAGTAGTAGTAGTAGTAGTAGTAGTAGTAGTAGTAGTAGTAGTAGTAGTAGTAGTAGTAGTAGTAGTAGTAGTAGTAGTAGTAGTAGTAGTAGTAGTAGTAGTAGTAGTAGTAGTAGTAGTAGTAGTAGTAGTAGTAGTAGTAGTAGTAGTAGTAGTAGTAGTAGTAGTAGTAGTAGTAGTAGTAGTAGTAGTAGTAGTAGTAGTAGTAGTAGTAGTAGTAGTAGTAGTAGTAGTAGTAGTAGTAGTAGTAGTAGTAGTAGTAGTAGTAGTAGTAGTAGTAGTAGTAGTAGTAGTAGTAGTAGTAGTAGTAGTAGTAGTAGTAGTAGTAGTAGTAGTAGTAGTAGTAGTAGTAGTAGTAGTAGTAGTAGTAGTAGTAGTAGTAGTAGTAGTAGTAGTAGTAGTAGTAGTAGTAGTAGTAGTAGTAGTAGCTATATCCATTAAGTAGTACCCGCGGCTAGTCCTCGAGAAGTCGTCGGTGGTCCGGATGTAACGTATAATGAACTACGTGGGAGTTGCGCATGCGTTGATGCATACTCACTCGAGTACTCGATATCAAGGACATGTCCTTGCTCGATATTACACGCGTGATTAATTAGTTATTTAATTTAATAAGCTTACGATTACATTATATTATCGTGTTGAATAGGTACGTTCGTACATAAATAATAGGCTGCTATTTTAAATTTAAATAATGATTAGTCTTCGTTGTTGAAATATAAATGTGAATTACACATCTTGAATTATAATAATCGATACGTATAGTTTTAGTATACTAACGTATACGTTTGTATACAAAGGTATACCTATCTATCTATATGAGCACTAGTTTGGGTTTAATACTTCGTATATGTGGCTATGTATACCTCTAAATGGGATAAGTATTATTTTAATATATTGTATATGAATAATTAATTATATTATTTTGTATAAATTGCCAATATTATATAAATAATATATATATATATATATATATATTTTATTTAATAAATAATATACTATATACTCAATATATAACTGTGGATATTTACTACTTTATATTTATAAAACAAGTTAATATGGAAATTAGAAAATAGATAATTTAATACATATTTATATATATATGGGATGATATATATATATATCAGAAGCGTGAAGGACATTTGTTGCAAGTATTATGACACGGTTTAAATATCATCGGGTATCATATATAGTTATTAAAATAATATTATAAATTAAATTATATAGGTATATATGCTTGTTTACAAACTGATTGGCTCTCATTAAAACGTGTATGACTTAACATAACATCGGCTTCAAAATTATATTATAGCTATTTTGTAATAAGTTCACAGTTTAAAAAATGATAATTTAACTATATGATAGAATGAAAATCCCCACTCAAATAAAACATAACAATATATATATATATATATATATATATATATATATATATATATATATATATAATATATCAGACTTAGTTGATGACCGAGAACAAAAACACAGGTAGGTATATATGGTATAGAAGTTCTATTGAACTTATCTAGATACCAACCTACTCTTAGTAATGAGAATATATATATATATATATATATATATATATATATATATATTTAAATATGTAAATACAAGAACATATGTATAAAGAATTATTAGTGTGACTAGAGGTGTTGGCACGAAGTCATCGCACACCGTCGTACATGCTTCAATACATCATCATTATACGATTAATAGATGTCTTTATCTGTCTCATACTTCATATATATATATATCAATATTAGTATTCAGATCGAATCATATATAATTAAAGTGGAATATAGCATACGTGACTATAGGTAAGTGTATACATATAAAGCCATATTAATATAGTCTAAATATGTGTATATATATAAAACGTATACGTATAAAATGTGTACGTTTCCATATCAATACGAGTAGAAATAAGGTGTGGATATATTATAATAAATTAATTAATTACTAATTATTAATGGAGTTGATATAGTATTAGTAGGGGCACTGCTACCGTTAACACATCTAGGATACTATATAATACATACGGTGTAATAGAGTGTGGCTTTGTTGTTTCTTTTAATAAATACCATGTTCTATAATACAATATAACCCGCCTACGAGATAAAAATCATTCCTGATAAAAAAAACTACAAATATGCGAATGCGTGTAACTACATATTACTATAATACAATTATATATATATCTAATTATATATTTAATATATCGTATAATGGTTATGCAGTAGTATACATTAGTTTTACTTGATAAATTGTCTAGAGTGAGTTATCTACATGTATTCCATCATCTCTCCATAATCCTCTCTTTATATATATATATATATATATGCCTATATATAGGCATATACCCCACTATCTCTATATTACTCTCTACATATATCCATATATATTCCACTTTATCTTCCTCTCTCTCAATGTATTTCTTCATTATATATATATATATATATATATATATATATATATATATATGTGTGTATATATGTATTTAACTCTATCTAACTCTATATGTTTCTTCTCAATATTGCTATATTTATTTATTTCCATATATTTATATTACTTTACCCTCTAAATATATCCACCTTTCTTTCCTTTTCTCTCCTTATATCTCGCTATCTAAATATATCTATATATATATTTATACCTTATTATTATCTCTACATATCTCTATATATTCATATATCCCTTTCTCACTCTCTCTCTCTCTATTTCTACGTATATCCATATTTCTTCATATTTCTATTTATGTTCTCTATATTATCATATGTCACCTTATCTATATCCCTGTGTCTCCATATTTTATGAAACTTAACCCTTATTTAATTGTGTTTAATTATAAAATATATATTTAAATAATATATCCTAAACATGTAATTTCTTAATTATTGAGGATAGGGGAGAAGGTATAGTCAACCTGTATTACTACTGATCTATTATTTTTAATATTATAAAGGTTAGTTAAAAAGATCCATGACTGACTCCCTACTGTCATTATCTGATTAAAAATCTGAATGAATATGAAATTGTATAAAGAACAATGGCTCAAATTACAATGCAGACAAATCGAGAATTACCTTAAACGGGAAGTTCATAATAAAAGAACTTACAATACAATAACGTATATAATTCACATTAAATCTAAAACAACTAATACTAACATAATTAAAAAGTACACTGCAGTATATTACTATCATTATTTTATTCGGTGGATTCATTTCATCTTATCCATGAATTTTGATGCAGTTTTCTCATATAACCAAATGATTCTAATATCACTTGAAATCGGCTCTCGTGTTAAGGCATGAATGGTTTTAACGAGAGTAGATCATTATTATATATTAATTATGTATCTATAATTATATAAGATCACTAACAAATATAATCATAAATAATATTTTAAGAGATATTTAATTAGTCCGGAATGAACCCGCCACCTGCATGTGTGTATGATGGATCAGCCAACTGAGCCACATATATACATATATATATAGTTAATTACATATATATATATATATATATATATATATATATATATGTACATATAGGATGCCTATATAATACCCAATGTATACCTATAGGTATACGATTATGTGATATAATTATTCAAATATCTGATTGTATTTAATTTTTAAATCATTTAATCTTTCAACACCTACACATGCCTCCTAACCTATACACTGAACATCTATATCGGCCTATATATAACAAACACATAACAATACACACTTCAATATAAGATGTCGCGTGCGTACGTACAATGAATGCATTCATCGATATATTGACATCGGCGAAGTTCTCATTGATCAAATAACATGTCTTATTTATTGTATGTCTTATTTTGTTTCGTTTATTCGTACCGTATCTGAAATACCGTTACATTATGTCGTTATAGTTTATTATTATTTATTTGTCACAATGGAACATCTTAACTTTAACAGATATTTCAATATTATAATTTCGATTATATATTTACTTAAAAATCAATCAATCAGTCAACATAATCGAAAAGATATACGTTTATATTACCACACACACATACACAATCACACACACAAATATACATACATACACATAAACACGATTATACACATATACGTGGGCAATGCCATATATATATATATATATATATATATATATGCGTATATATATATATATATATATATATATATATATATATACTCATACATATGACTCATAACTTATGAGTCATAAGGCATGGTAATTATTCTCTACTTTCTAATGTTAACCCGTATTAAAATATTAAGGACATGACATATAACCGATGTCCAGTTGAACATTAACTTATACTAAGGACATATGTTCTGTTCACACTTCTTAGTCACAACACTAAACACGGTTCACGGTAAACGTTTTATTTTGAAGCACTTTAGGAATTAAGTAAGTACACGTAAAACAACACATATTTATTTTCATGTTATTATAAACACCACAAAACTAAGAATCGAAAATAATACTAATAATTATTATTAATGAAACCTTTCCTTGTAATATTCGTAAGATGCCGATGAATCATTCCAGCTTGTCATCATTAATATGTAAGTCATTGCATAACATGATTTCATTAATAACAATAATTATTATTATTACTTATTAGAAATGTTGTGTTTATTTATGACAAAAATAATAAATATATATTAATTTTCATATGAATATATATATATATATATATATATATATATATATATATTCATATATTCATATATAACGTTATAAATGTATATAATAATATATTATATCGATAACCATTCATATGTTAACATACGTAATACCTTATAATATAATATATACTATAGAGTATATCTAGTATAGAGTATACAGTACGTATACACTATATATAGTATAGTATAATATTTATATATATATACTATAATATAATATATTATATATTGACGCGATATCGTCATAGCATATATGATATGTGTATAATGTATGACACGTTTGCCTTATAAATACGCATGTAAGTAAATAGATTTATCAATGTACTCATATTTAAACTATAATTATCATTTATACTATTTAAATACACGTATATACTTATATATTATATATATTAATATATATATATATATATATATATATATATATAAATATAAATATATATCTAGTTGTAGTAAATAAATATAACATATATAAATATATTGCTGTTGTTTGTCAAATATTAACCTAAATTAAACAAAATTAAATAGTAATGCTTATCAAGCTCAATATGTTAGAGTAACTAAATATACATACACACATATACATACATTTATATATAGAATATGAAATATATAGTTATAACTAATAAATATAATGTAAAAGATCGCAGTTGCGTTAACAGTTTATATGTTAATTTATTATAAATGGTGTTAATAGATATTTTTTCAATTTACATAATAATTACTGTTATCGAATATGTATTTTTTTATATTCAGTTTACCGAGATTATGTATATATATATATATATATATATATATTTATCAATGAACACTAACTACATTTAAAATACTATTATTATAATAATAACATTATATTAGTTTACCTATAGATAATATTTAGTTAATAATAATATCTACAGGCTCAGAAGCCTAATTAAATAAATATTATATTTATTTAATCCTATATAAATAAATATATATATATAAGTTATAATTGATATACGATAAAAATTAGTTATTATAATCGATTAGACATACCGGTCAACTCATAGACATCGGCAATCCACTTTCTTTTATGGCGACCTACTTCCCTTATACCTTCAACACAATCTTGTCAAATAGCGTTTGACACTGTATTATGTCTATTCACATGGCCAAATCAAAATATGTGTCTTCTTTTCACTTTCTATAAAACACGTTAATATTAACCAATTCTATGTATCATTTATTCATGGATGTATATATTTTTCTTTCGTAATCTACCTATAGGTGATATTTAACTATGTGAATTAGATTCAAAAGGATTCAATTTTTGTTAGATTCTTCGATAATAGTTCATGTTTCGCAGCAGTATAAAATAATGGGAAGAATAAATGAATTGTAGAGGTTGAATTTAATTGTAAAACTTATTTCTCTGCTTCTCCATACCATTTCCACTTCAACTTTTTTTATTGATATGACTGTAGACATTCGTATTGCTATTTAGTGTTTTCTATTAACGTTGTATTTTAGTGTAACACAAATATATTTACACGATTAAAGTTGTTCTAGTATATTTCCATACATGTGTATTGATAAATTAGTACTAGTAACTTTATTCGGATCAGGGTCATATCTAGATTAACCATATCTAGGTGCGCTTTTTGCTAGCAAGTCTGTGAGTTTGTGTAGTTAATTAGATGAAGCTCCATGATGTATTATCTGCAAAACGTAGATTTCTGATCCGTCTACTTCCAATATATATATATATATAGTAGAGTCATGATATTTTAGTGTATCTTGAATTATTTTCTTCATAAACTTAGCTTTCTGAGGAGGCATATAGAGATGATAGTATATCTATTAATTCCTTACTTATACCGTAGGTAATCATGGTATACCATAACCCATCATTTCATTGCATATCGAGTATGCATATTCGGTCAAATTTTTGAAGTCTATGAAGTTATAATATAAAGGTATATATTGATCTATATGTTTTTCCATCAGCAATCTATGATTAAATGTATGTTTTACAGTGCTTCTGTTTTTCCTGAAGCCGGCTTATTAATCTGCAATGATTATTTCCGACTATGGTGTCAGTCTATTCAGTATAATTCTGAGTAGTACTTGATGGGTGGTTTATCAGACTGAGTGCTATATAGTTTGAATATATTTTTATATTTACTTTCTTTGGAATCGGTATTACTAGCTATGTAGTCCATGATTTGGGCCATATTTTAGTTTCCCATATTTGTTGACACAATTATCTGAAAACGTATGTCATTGTGGGTCCACCCAATTTAATTAATACACCCGGAATATTGTCAATACCATGTGTTTTCCCACTCGTCAATCTTTGTATCGCTATTTCAACCTCCGAGTTTAGAATCGGAATCCTTCATATTTATAAATATTTACTGAATCATAAACTATTACTAAGTCAGTTTCGATAGGGTGATTATAGATGCCCTTGCAGTATTGCCAACGTATATGCACCTATAGTTGTGATAAATCATCGGCGAGATTTTCAATATCTTTATCTTCTATTATTAAAGTTTAACACTTATCTAAATATATATATATATATATATATATATATACTTAAAATATTAATTATTTATTTATTATAAGAAAGGAAATATAAATATCATATACATTAAATGGTTATAATAGTAATGATTTTAAATGTTTTTCTATCATGTGCACGAATTTGTTCATGAACAAATTTGAAAAATTTACAAGTTTACAATAAAATCATAATAATGATAATATTTACTTAATTTGTGAATAACTATTAAATTATTATATAATGATGTATTACTATTAATCAAATATGAGTTTATTTTAATTCACTATAGTGTTTCCTATATTTACTATACTATATTATAGTATACTAATATATTATACTTTATCTAAACTAATGTGTATACTATATATATAGTATACTATATATAGTATACTATAATCGATATATATATATATATATATATATATATATATATATATACCTATAGGAATTGGGCAAATCGTATAAGATACGTATTATTGGTATGCACAATGTACACACTACGACATATGTTCACGAGTCGTCCTCGAATACAAATCTCGTACACGCCACACTGGTGTTAACTCACACCTTATAAGGTTCGCTAATACATTATAAGGTTCGTATATCCTATAGGTTCGCACACCTATGTCCGGTGTATTATCGGGCGTTGTCACATTATAAGGATAGTTGCTATCTTCTTATCGAGTTATCTTATATTTGTAACATTGAAAATAAAACAACGATATTAGGACTAAATATCATATAGGGACCTAATAGAGCCTAGTGGGATCAATATGGAACTATAGGGATCAATTTAGATCCATTGGAACCTATATGGGAATATATCGACCTACTGTAACCTATAGGTAACATATATGTTAAAATATTAGGACCTATATGGACATATAAGAACATATACGGACCTATAGGGACCTTTCAATATAGTGCGATTTAATTTATAAATATAAATATTTATTTATCAGATATAACTATTAATCATGTATCTCATTAATATATTTACTTGTGATTAAACAATTGATACTATTAATACTATGTATTTAAGTTTCGCCTACTAATAGGGTGTTCATACGATGCGTGTTTTGCTTGTCGTACTAACAAATGCTGGACCGAATGCTTCAAAATCATAGATTCGGTCCAGCATTTACTCGAATTTCTATTTTTATCGTCGTACCACAAAAATAGAATATATCCTAATTTTTGCTGGACCGAAATGAATGCTGGAACGAAATATCTTACTATCTTTGGTAATGTTTACAATATTTTATACAAATATTATACTGAATAATTTTTATATAATTAATCGTATTACTACAATATAAAATACAATATAAACATGAATTATATAGAATATACAAAATTAAATAATTCAAGTAAATATATAATAAAAAGTAGTTTAATTAAATGCTTTAAAGATCGAGAATCGTTTTAAATAATTATGCGCCCATAAGTTCTCATTCTGCTATTTTCATACGAAATATTCAGTGCAATTTCGTCAGTTATTAAACATAATAAATTATTTAAATAAGTATCCAAATAAGTATCCATAATTATAATAAATGTAATTATAATAGATAAATTAAAATATTATTCGAATTTGAAATTTTTGTTTATTTACTTTATTTTTTATTTCCGCTATCAGTTATTGATAATTACGACAATTTAAACCCGCGTCGTGTGAACACTCGTGTTTTTTAAATGCTGGACCGAAAAATTTCGGTCCAGCATTTGTTCGTACGACAATCAAAATACGCATCGTGTGAACACCCTATAATGGTATACTCCTGCAGTTATCCTCATGGAGATTCCATTTGTAATTTATATACGTATATATGTTCATACGTCTATAGATACTAGCCTACACGTATCGGCAATATTTCATAATATGTTTGAATTACAATTAATATTAATATATGATATGGTATTTGAACTTGAAATATAATCGTTTTCGACACGATGTACAATTATCTGTACGTATTATTACATTTATTTATTGTTTTTTTTTATATATTATTGTCACACTATAAGAATTTTATAATTGAATTAATTTTTAAATAAATCATCATCATCATCATCATCATCAGTAGTAATATACTTTTTAATTTCAAAGATATAACTAAAATATTTCTAAATACGTGTAATATCATTTAAATAACATCTAACAACAATATGATGTAACATTAACCTATAATGTATAATTGTATAAACGTGTATTATTACGTAATAGGATAACGCCCGCCCACTATTATCGCATATTTACACAAAAGTGGTCGTGGATTATATAATTCACGTAAATAAAAAGATATAGTAATCCTGGAAGTAAATATAATATATATATTAAATATATCAATACGATTATTTGGCAGAATTGTCGGTTATTTAGTTGAATTATTGAAAATTAAATAATATAATTAATTACAGAAATTAATTGTACCAGTATTTACTAGAATCAGCTAAAACCAAACAAATCTACTTGATAAACTACTCAACTTTCTATAGATATGTCCAGCTAAATTCAGTATTAAAGTCAGTCAGTATTACCCTAAATCTCATTCTTCACTTAATCAATATCATATAAATATATATATATATATATATATATATATATATATATATATATATATATATGGTGTCGTAATAATCACACTCCCCGCTAATCCGATAGATAGCGCCAGTAGTTGTCAGGTAAACTATTCAACCAGATACATAAGCACGCTTACACGTACATAGGTTTCGAATACATAGCGATCGATCTCGCTTATAATCGGTATATATATATATATATATATATATATATATATATATATATATATACATATATATATATATATATATATATATATATATATACATTATAGATAAAGTGAAAACTAGACCGAGAAACCGAGAGAGAGGGGCTCTCCATTTCGTTCTCTTTTGATATACTATATAGCGGTGTACATTTCCCGACCTTCGCACACTATACAGTATACACACAGCACTACACGATACAGTATGCACATCAGTATATGATGTAGTGTTATGTGTGAACTAGGCGGCACGACTACACCTACTACAGAAGTACGCCCGTCACGATACGAGAGAGAGACGGAGAGAAAGGCCTCGATATCAGCTAGATGAAAGGCCTCCACCCGCCCCCCCCCCAACAGTTGACGACAGCTACCCACGTATGCGCGCGTGTGTGTGCGCGTCTGTAGTTATGCGCGTGTCAACGATATCGCCGTATTGATATCTACACTTCTGCGCATGTGTGGATGCGTCAACATATGATCACACGCACACACGTACATACGTGTACGCAGTACTATATATTAATATGTTTATATTTAAATTTATAAATATATATATATATATATATATATATATATATTTATAAACACACGCATGCGTTCAATATATAGTTAACACGTCGCATAAATCACTTCCGCATACGTGTTAATCCGCGGCCCGTCTACACTCCTCCGTACGCTCGCACGCGTAAACGGTAGATTAATTTTTAATTTTCGTGTCAAATCACACTAATCGAACCACGTCGGCGATGCTTTCGTCGAACCTGTTGTAAAGGGGCGTGTCCGCCGGCCGTTGATTGACGTGCGCCCGGCACGAGTTGATTGATCGCAGGTGTTCGACCAATAGGATCGCTCGCGTCCGGAGTTCGTCACGTAAATCAGATTAATTATTTTAATTCACTTTTTATGTCATGGATGTATACAATAATATTCTACAACATCAGAATGGTTACTTACCTAGCATAAATAACACTTTTATACTATTAATATAACACTTTATGGGTATATCTATATATGGTATATACGTATATCTGTATATCCATGTATACACCTATACATATACTATAGATATACCTATAGTATACGTATAACACTATTTCACAATTTAATAATTTATTATAACTATTTAAATTATTCTAAATTGTAATACTTTTTAATAATGACATATTTAACGATTATATAAAAAAAGTATTATTGCAATTTATAATAAATTGTATTTCAATCATGTTTACTTTATCGTGAAATATATATATATATATATATATATATATAATACTAATAATTATGTATTTAAGATAATATTATAATAGTATAGCTACACTAATATATTGGTTAACAATTTTAATATATATATTTTACTAATTTTGTTATTTTATAAGCTATATCATAACATATATTTAATTATATAATATCAAATAATTAAATAATTAACTAATATATATATATGTTAATTCTTAAAATATAACACTATATTATATATAAAATTATATTTTAAAATGTAAATACTATTATTTTAGAAACAATTTAATAAGCGACCAATAAAAGTTTTACGAAGTACGTATAAATTATATACACACATGTAATGCCGGTAAACTATACGTATATTGTATATATTATATATTTTATAATAAATACATGCCATAGTAAGTATATTTATATAATTAATACGTACTTTGTAATAATAGTATATAAGCACATATATACAAGTATGTATGACTTTTATATCAGGTATCTATAGATTAACTATCATTAAATAATTAATTACAATATTAATAAAATATTAAAGTATTCTATAATTTATATCATATCATATTATATTTCGTCTTTTAAAGTATAAAATAAACTTTAATTCAATTATTTAAATACTATTAAAAGTTATCTAGGTAATTTATAAAAATACAATATAAAAATATAAATATATATATACACATAATATATATATGTGTTTGTGCAACTATATATATAATAATAACAATTTTAAACAACCAAAATAAAGTAAAATATTATTAATTGATAACACATTTCGATGATGTTATTAATAACTTAATTCTATAAATAAACATATTAATTTATTATAGTTGTATACGCATAACCATAGCTAACAATAATTATAACTATAATAATAACAGTGTATCACTGTAAAATGTGTAATAGTTTATTTGTCTCTATTTTATTAGTATCTTTATATTTATTATAAATCACCATATTTGTTATCTATAATATACCTAATAAAAAATGATATTAATATATTATACATTATGTTTTTATTAAATTTATTTTTAAATAAATGTAATCGAATATATTATATATATATATATATTACTATACTTTATGTTATTTAAAAATAACACATTCAAAATAATTCGGAAGAATTTTAATTATAATAAATCAACATTTACAAATTGTGATTTGAATAAATATTGTTGTATATAGAAATGTTAATAACACTTTATAATATATTAATAAACACATATATATATATATTAATTTTAGTAATTTCAGACTACTTATGCAAATATTTTGACGCATTCATTTCAATATTTATTTTTTTATTTTGTTAAAAATATATTAATTAGTTATTTTACTAAATATTATATATTGTATATATAAAAAATATAATGTATACATAATACATATATGCTATATGTTATATATACATGTTATAATATGTGATTACTATATAATATTTATGATAGATACTTATATTTAGATTTATGATATTATTAATATAACATTGAATGTTGTATGTAAATATTTATTATAATGTTTGTATTATTCAATAAGATATAATATATTACTTATATTATTTAATGACTATTTTAATTAGATATATACCATATTTCAGAATATTTTTAATTAATAAATTTATAAAATAGAATTAAAAAGACGATTATTTATTAAAATTATTAATTCACATTAGGTATATATTTATATCCACACTTTTAAAAATTATATTTAAATTTTCAAGTAATTTCATTCAAAATATACAGAATATAAATTTTTTAAATATTATATTTCTGGATACCTAATACAAAATGTGAAAATTACCCGCAAAATATACGTGGATTATAATATGGTTTTTGACATATAATTGGAAGCTTACAATATGTTTTTGTAAAATGTATGTAGTTATGGATTAACCTATAGGTTAATTTAATTTAATGATATTTATATTATTTTACCTATGTATACATAATATATATTATATTATTATCATGAGATGTATACAATTCAGTTGTAGTTATTTACTTAGTATATACACAATATACGAGAAAGTATAATCTATAGCTATAAGCTATAGCTGTATTATAATACGGAAACTTTAACAATAAATGGTCTTTAAAACATTTTATGAATACATATTTGTATTCAAAAATTAAAATATATTTATATTATGTGATTATAGATATTATTGTGATTTTTAAATTTTATTTAATCTTTTTATTCAAAATATAAATGGGGTGTCCGTATTCGGTATCCATGTCTGAATACGGATACCATGTGTTATAATACGGATATCCTATATACCACTATATAAACTATATATTATTGATGTACCAAACAGATAAATTACATTTACATTATTTATAATTAATTTTATAAATAACTTAATATAATTTAATTAGAAATTAATTTATTAATTTTTATTATTTTATTAATTAATAATACAAGTTAATTATCTAAATAATAAAAATGTTAGATTTAGCTTCATTTGTGATATTAATATTATAACGCATTATATTGTTATGAATATCAGAATAGTTCTCACGCTGCGCGCTGATTGGTTATAGTATGTCCGTAATTATTATTATAGACATCTAGAATTTCCATATTAGGTATTTATATGACCTTTAGATATATGCTTATAACTTAATTAATATTTAATAACAAATATAGAAATTATGTATATATTGTTTATGATGCTTTAGTTTTTATTAATATAGTGTTAATATTTATTAATATATCGATACATTTGTAAAATCTTGAGACAATTTTTCGTAAATTTAAAAATGTAATCAAAAAATCAGTTTATTGGATATATCAGCACTATTTTGGATAATTAAAAAATTAATAAAACTTATTTAGACTATGTATATAATTATAAATATTTTATTTAATACACATTTTGTTGTAGGACTTATGGTTTATGAGATACCGAGAGTGTCCGTATTCGGTTACTTTCCCCTATATATATATATATATATATATATGGGAAATATATAGGACCAATATGCGAAAAATTAAGATAGCATATAATAATGCTTATCGTATAGTAATGAAATATAATCGTCGAAAGAGCGCGTCATTGGTGTTTTTATGATAATGTTAATAATTTAAGAAGTAAATTACGTAAATCTTTCAATTAACTTTATCAACGGATACGAAATTCTCGTAATTCGCTAATTGTTCAACTGTAATATCATAATATCTTGTGCCCTTCTCAACTATTTACCTTATGGTATAAATCTGTATTTAAATAATACTCTAGATTTCGTTTTCGTAAATTATTATATACTCCATGGACATATATTATGTATGTCTGATTCAAATTAAATAAATAAATAAATACATATTTACATTATATTTAAAATATAAGAACTATAACAAAATATATTCCGAAACCCATAACCATTAAACATTACTATAATAAATTGATATAATAAATACATATAACCCTCTATAATCTTCAGAATATAGATTGTTTTTGATATATTACGAATGATTGATTTATCAACATAAATCCTAAACGTATATATATATAATTCGAAATCAACTCGACTCGAATCGAAATCGTTAAATTGGCGATTTTTTCAAATAATAATTAAATTCACCAGTCAAAGTTATCACCAGTAATACTTACTTATTCTATTGTATTATCGCTACGAATAATCATTCCGTAGAAACGCGTCACACACATACATACGGCACATCTATATATAGTTAATGTATGGTTGATAGATGATGGTTGCGGATTTAATTAAAATCGAAGAAACTAAATAAACTATAGAAATCAGTTTATCGATAATTGATTGTTACTCACTTGAGTATTATAGATAGAAAATACACTTACACGAACCCACGCATATACACATATACACACACAATCACATACACAAATACACATATATATATATATATATATATACAGGTTAGATACTACATTAACCTACAAGTTCACCATATTAATAACATAATAGTGCATGTTGGCTTCTGTTAATCTATCACTGTATACAACTATAGCCTATATAAATATATAGGTAGCTGTATATATATATATATATATATATATACATATATATATATATATATATATATATATATATATATATATATATGTACCCACTTCAGTTTACAACACCCACACCGGAAGTGACAGATACTTACATCCTAATTTCGATTCAAGTAACTCCGTGATATAAAAAATGATTATGAATGAGCTAAACCGTTATAGCGTACATTATACTTACACGCTACTAGTATATCATACATGTTCATTCACTTATTTACGGGAGAATATTATAGATATGTGGGTGCACACTGATTCGTGTATAGCATTAGTATAATGTTAATATATATATATATATATATATATATATAAATTAATGATAAAATATTAATATAGTAATCTATATAAAGCATACTAATTAAAATACTAAATTAATTATAATAATGTACGACTAGTAAATTGTAAACTATTAAAGTATGCATTAATTTAAATAATGCATTACTTATAATGTTATACTTATATCGTTTTTGAATATATATATAAATAATATAATATGTTTAACTTGAAAAAAACCCATAATTTAAAATGTTGTCATCAATATTAAAGAAATAAAATAATTGTAATAATAATTATTATTTCATAATTTCTCCATTAAAAGTTGTTGAAGAATAATGTTTAGAATAGAATTATATAAAAGTGCCTTCAATATCAGATTATTTTACAAGAAGTTTGGTGAATTATATTCAGGGTGATCTAATATTATGCATTTTACGAATGCACGTTATTTACGAATATAATTATACGTTTTTTTGAATGTATGTTATTATTGTAAAAGTATGATGATAATCGTATTACTATCTTAATTCACTTATTTATAATATATGACTAATTTAAGTGTAACTTGTGTATGTTAACTTTACATTATATATTTAACTAAACGTTATCTAATACATTATAGATAAATTATTTTTTCTCATTAATGTATATTGTGTCAATTATCACATGTTTATTGGTTGAATAATAAATATAACATTGAGTAAACCCACTAAACAATTTATAAATATATAAAATGTATATTATTTAACGAAATAATAATTTATTATCTTTGTCAAATATATTTTTAAATCGACTCTTTTTTCAGTTTATATAACTAACATTTAAATACCTAGAATTATAATAATAAAATGTATAACGTTTTGTACAAATTTACTTTGAATGAATTTTGCATACTAAGCAGGTTAAATATGCGTACATATTTTCAATAAATATATATCTTTAATAAAGTGTAATTATGTTATAGAATATAGAAAATGTAGCCTATTTAAAAAGTTTAATTGTTTATAATTTAAAAAAAGGCAAATTATAGTTGGTTTAATTTACTTTTAAGTAATTGTTTAAATTACAATTTAATATCTATTTAATTATTATTTAGTTATATTATTAACTGCATATTATACTCAAGTATACATTATAATAGTATATACACTCTTATGAACTATTTAGGGTATACGATTCTGAGATTTATGTTGATTTTCGTAATCGTACATAATTCTAGAATAACCTAATTAGAACCAACACTCTATTTAATTACAGATTATATACTTGTAATCTAGTATACGACGTTATCTAAATAGTGAGCATGTTAACATCTACAATTATATAGTAGGTATTACTTATTAATATATCTTAATTACTTCTAATGGTAAAATGTATATTATCAAATTCATCGATACGCTATACATATAATGTAGTTAATATAATACACCTATTATTTAAAATCGTATATAAAAATTATACAATGTATAACGCTGTACTACAGATAATGTACACTGTACATTATAAATTGTATAATGTACATAATTAATAGTTTTATTTATTGATGTATTATGTATTGTACTGTATTGTCATTTGTATAATAGTGTTTACCTCATGAATAAGATAGAGCATACATGCGTGTATTATTAATATATATACATATTAATGTATACATCGACACTAGTTTATAATATCGATACTAATTTATTATAATAATATATAATGTATATATATATACATTATATATATACACTTGTTTATATTTATATACATTTGTTAAAATGTCAAATCAATATATAATGATATACCATATACCATATATATATATATATATATATATATATATATATATATATATATATATATATATATATATATATACATATATATATATATATATATATATATATATATATATATATTTATATATTCATAATTTTCTATGTTATACACTTTAGAGAATTATTTCTACTATTATTTAAGTGTCTGAGTAAACTATTATATTTAGATAACGACGTTTATATATAATATATGTATGTAAATATATGTATCGATATAATACATGCATATATATTTTATATTTGTGTTGATATATTAGTATGTACATGAATATTTTAACTATAAACCTGTCTCAATTATGACAAAAAGTACGTGTAATAGTATGTGTGTATGTATATATATATATATATATATATATATATATATATATATATATATAATTAAATTGTATTGAATATATTGTATTACATTTCAAATTATAATTACTTTTCATATATTTTATTTTCATTTTATATTTATTTTCATTATGTTCTTATTTCAAACGGATTCAAATTAACACAAGAGCTGTATGACTTACCTCTTATTATAATAACTATATATTACAATATTTCTAATTAATTTTAAGAAGTTATAAAGTTTGTATAACTATATCTATATTAATATATTAATATATGAATTAAAAAATTTAACTAATCAGATAATTGTTATTGTCTTGCACGTATGTTAATTATTTATATTTAGTCAATTAATTATTTTAATAATAAAGTTATTGATATCCAGTTATCATAAACTCATTTTAATTAGCCTATTGAAACTATTTGTGTGTTTTTAACATCCATAATTCTTACTTATTTTTCTCTATACCTATAATCACTAAATCATTCAAATTATTATTTCTATATTCGTTATTTTGTCCCGTTTTATCTTCAACGTATTATTAGTATCTAATTGTTATCGGAAAATATGTTTACATGAAACATTGTAATTTTATTATTTTCTTCTCGCACGAGTGAAAGGCCTATAAGTAGGCCTACAAATATTATAATATTTGAAACCTTCTAAATGAATACTTTTACTATTTGAAAACTTCGAATGAGTGACAAATCTGAAAATGTATAACACTAAGTAATCATGACCCTATTGTAGTCCTAATAAACCGTGACTCATCATCATCACCATCATCATCATCATCATCATCATTATAACTATCTGCTAAGATTACTTATCTCGCGTTTATCCATGTTTATTTTGGAGGAAAACATTCTATATAAAGCGTGTTCCTGTCTATAGGTAGGGATTTCGGCCATTGCGAATATCTCGTTTAATATAAAATGTCATAAAAAGTCATAGAATTGCCATAATAAATATATTATGTATTTTTAGAATACATTATTATGTATAAATATTGATTAACCACAAAGTAAGTTGTTTGAAAAAATAGCAACCTTTAAATTTTGCAAACTACCATTTATAAAATAATGACTTAATTATATATATATTTATTATTAATATTATTTTATAAGCCACACTTATAATAATTTATAAGACACACTCTATGCGTAATATATTAAATAATTTTTATAAATAATAAATGTCATGATTCGGAACATATTATTATTATTATTATCAGATGTAGGAAATATCAGGGTAATTATAGAAGCAGTGTGCTTATTTTTTGAGACAATTAACCATATGTGTCGCAACCTATAGGTTTTTTAGGAAATATCAGCAAAAACACAATAATCTTTGATGAAATACATATAAGAAGTATTTTCATTTGAACAAATAACTACAAAAATATAAACTTTTTTTTTTTACAAAAAATACAAATCTTAAATCTCTTACAATTATTTTTAAATTTCAAATAATATTGAAATACTTTGTGAATTACTATTGTTTCAGTAATTATTAAATTTGATCATCACACCCTTCAATATCATTCACATCTCATATGTACGGATACGGATACGGTATTTATATACGTATACGGGTATTTTTCTACACTGTTAGAAATAAATGGTATAACATTGATTAAAAAATGGTATAACCCCGTGGCGTCCTGGTATACCATTTACGGTATAACTAATTAAAAAAGTTATACCATATTTTATTTAAAGTTATACTATATTTGATATAAAGTTATACCATCATTTATTAAAATGTATACCATATATTATATAAAGTTATACCATATTTTATAAAAAGTTATACCATATTTGATATAAAGTTATACCATCATTTATTAAAATGTATACCATATATTATATAAAGTTATACCATAATTTATAAAAAGTTATACCATATTTGATATAAAGTTATACCATATTTGATATAAAGTTATACCATCATTTATTAAAATGTATACCATATATTATATAAAGTTATACCATAATTTATAAAAAGTTATACCATATTTGATATAAAGTTATACCATAATTTATTAAAATTTATACCATATATTATATAAAGTTATACCATAATTTATTAAAAGTTATACTATATTTTATTTAAAGTTATACCATAATTTATTAAAATATATACCATATATTATATAAAGTTATATCATAATTTATTAAAAGTTATACAATATTTTATTTAAATTTATACCAGTATTTATAATAACTTACTATTCTATATTATTAATTTATATATGGAATCGACATTTATTATGATAATTTATTTTCTAAAAACCACATATTTTGGTGTAACAATATTGTTAATTAACAGATACATTTTAAAATAAATAACGTGATACAAAATTACATTAACAATTAATGTTTGTAGGACATGTTATGAAACAAATAAAATTAACAATACCACTTAATAAAATACGAAATAAATTATTTTGAACGAAAACCAAACAATTATCGACACACATAATAATCCTCTTCTTTTCTGATATATGGAGTCATTATTTCCTGCAATTAAAATTCAAATATGTATATAAGTAATATATATATATATATATATATATATATATATATATATATATATATATATATATATATATATATAGTATACTAGAGTATAAAATAATATTGTATATTATATAATAGTACAAATATGTATATTATAAGAAACTTTATACAGTTAATATCATATATGATAATACTATATAAAGTATACTTTAGAATTGTAATTAGAAAAATCCAATATATTATATTAATTACTGCAGTTATATATATATATATATATATATATATATATATATATATATATATATATATATAATAAGGTATACTATACTTTTGAATTAGCATACGAAAAATCATAAAATAACTAGTAGTAAAATAACTAATAACCTATATTAAATCTATAGTTATTAAGTAATTATTAAGTAACCTTATATTTATTTTCATTGTAAATTCATTTTTCAATAATTCGCAAACTTCCATCATAAAATATAAGATTCCCGCATCTATTTTAGGAAATATTATATTATATATTTAATTATACACTTTTTAATCTATATTTGATTAAGGATATAAGGATATTGATAATATGTGTACAACAGTTAACATTATTTATATATATACCTATTAGTAATATTATTTAAATTTAATTACATTGTGTGTTAAAAATAAAATAAATAATTGACCATATATGGATATATATAGTATACAATCCATGGACTAATAAAATATAATTGCATATTTATTTTATATAGATATTTAACTAATGTTATTAATTAGATAACTAAATTACCTGTTTGATCAGTTTGCGTAGTAGCGCACCTAGTACATCAATATATTCGTCTATATATTTTTATATATACGTTATATGCTTTTTCATCCCATCAACTCAATATTCCTCTCCGACAGTTTTTCTAATATATTAAGTGAAATTTGAAATTCTGCAAATAATTCTTCAGTTTCCTGTATAGTTTCCTGCATTCCTATTAATATATAGCATATAGTTATCATAATTTTATAATATATATATGTAATAAAGTGAATGTTCTAATACAGTGTATTAATCAAAGACCTGTCGAACATAATAATAATATAACATAATACTAATTATAATAATAATAATAGTACCTACCCGATGAGATGCAGACCGAAGAATGAGGCAATCTCACCGAGTGGAATTTATTCTATAGAAAAATAACGAAATTAACTTTACAGACGATAACAATATAAAATACCAGAAAAATAAACATTTACATGTCTATGGCTATGCAATTAACACAGAGCGTGACACCGAAATCTAGTTTAAAGTTTTAATGTAGATATATCGATTTCTGTTACATAATGCTAAATAGATTTAAATGTATATTACATTAATAGATATATCTACAACTTTGACGTTATAACATATATATATATATATATATATATAATTATATAATTATATTCTAACAATTTAATTATATATTATAAATAATATATAAATATATTATAAAATTATATATTATAAAACTTTTATATTATTATATATAATATTATATAATTTATATATATATATATAATATAAGTATAAATACCTTATGTATATTGTAATGTGTTGACAAATATATGCTTCTCATGTTGAGTGTAGAGTGGAAATAGAATATGTTAATAAATAAAATGGAATTATTTATATATATATATATACATATACTCGAATAATTATAAGTATTTTTATATAAAATATAGGAAATATGTATATGTATACATATTTCCCTATGGGGAATCTATATAGTTTCTGAAAACCAGTTTAATTGCAATTAGAAGCAATAAATGCTATGTCTATAATAATATAACACAACAATAAGTAAACTGTTATATTAAGGATATTATGAAGGATACTATTATGAATTATATTTCCTATACATTTTATTGTTAATCAAATATAAACTTAATTTTAAAATATTATGGTATAACTGGTATTTCCATATTGTATACCATATAATTCATAAAGTTATACCATTATATTTAATAGCTAATGGTATAACTAAACATTACGAATGTTATACCATATAATTCGTAATCTTATACCATTTAAATTAAGCTATATGGTATAACTAAAAAAAACAAATGTTATACTATATAATGTGTGATCTTATACCATTTAACGTAATTGTATGGTATAACTCGTATTTCCATATGTTATACCATATAATTCATAATGTTATACCCTTATTTTTAACAGTGTATGTATTCAGAATATTCTTTAAATAATTATAATAATTAATTGTAATAATTAAATGAAATAATTAATTATAATAATTGAATATAATAATTATATGTTAATAATTAATTACGATAATTAATTATACTAATTAAATATAATAGTTATATTTAGTAATTAATTTGAATAATTAATCATAATAATTAAATTAAATAATTAAGTGCCATAATTAAATGTAATAATTAACCCGGATTATCATGTTCGTAATTATGTAGCTTAAACTACTATATAGAACAGCATTGTGCTCCGTATAAATACTTATTTAAATTCGTACAATTTACTTTTTATTCCGTTATGTATTTATAATGATTTGAAGATTAATAATATTTAAACACTAATTACCATATAAAATATACCCTATATATTCCTAGGTATACCGGTATACAATATATTGTAGTCTATTTGTCAAGTATATATATATATATTCTATAGGTTATATATAACCGTATACATATATGTATACTATATGTATTAGTAGTATAGTATAATATCACTATACAGTACTATTGTACTTATTATCTATGTATATGAATATTTTTTATATTATTTTATATAATATTTTGTATTAATGTTATACTAATGTTAATCAATCAAACGATATCAATTTAAATTTACATATACTCCCACGCGCACACACATACACATACATACATGCATATATATAAACTATTACATGTGTGTATATTCATACACAATGTCCGTTTAATTATACAATTTCCAAATATAATTATATTATAAAATATTGTATTATAATATATACATATATATTATATTTATATAATATATATATATGTATATATGTGATTTATTTATGTAAAACAAATATTGTTATGTTTTACAATCTTTATTATTGCATACTAGGGTTCGAATGATATAAATCAAATTATTTAAATCACGATTTAAATCAGCCTAAAAAATTCATATTTTTTTGATTTAAATCAATATTTCTCAAAGTATATTATATAATTATTAGATCATGATTTTTATAATATAATAATTATATTCACGATGGACTCATATATCCCTATAGGGATTTGGGATATATCATTAATATTTAAATAAATTAGAATTATATATATATATATATATCATACATTATACATTATAAACATAAAATGAAAAATATATAATGTTAAATAAATAAGAATTATGTATATCATAGACATTATTGGAGAAAGATATAATTTTATTTTTTTCAATATAAAATCAAACAAATATTGGTGCATTCAAAATTAAGAAATAGACTCGGAGTTAATAAAGCTGCAAAGCTTGTATTTATGTACATATATTTTAATATAAATTAATTTATTTAAATAATTATCAAAAAGTTTTTATTTGATTTCTTGTATTAATAATGTTAGCATAATTATTTGAATATAATTCTAGATAATAAAGTAGTCAATATAATATAAAAACACTAGTTATTAAATAATGATTATTTAATGATGAATTATGCAATAGCATATAATATAATGTATATATTAATTTAGATAATTCAAGACATACACAATATCACGTATTTATTATAATATAATTATATTTATTTATATATCTTTACTTAATTTTATATATAATTAATATTGATATATAATTTTATAAATTTAAATATACATTAATAGTTATTTAAATTTCTAGTCAGTAGAAACATGATTTATTCATTTTTTATAATTAATTAAACATCTATTAATTATATTATTTTATAATTTAAATATTATTTGCATTAAAATCAAATAAATCGGATTTGTTTGCTAAGAATTCCGTTCAATTAATAATTATTTATATATATATATATATATATATATATATATATATATATATATATATATATACAGTAGAAGCTCGGTAACTCAACATGCCGATAACTCAACATTAACCGATAACTCAACATTTATGAAAAATCAAAATATCACCAACATATGTAGTTGGATTCGTATCTTTTACATGTAAAACTACATTGCTCAACAAATATAATTCAACATACATTATTCAACATGGTTTTATTTAATAATATATGGATATACATATATAAACGTAAAAATACAATTACAATTATTATATTATCATACGAGTACTATTTTGAATGCATTTATGTGAACAAAACATTAATTAAGTCTATAGACTAAGTCTATATATATAGACTTATTAATTATCTAATTAAGAATAATTTAACTGACGATAATTGTTTATTACACATTACTCATATTATAAATACGTTTAACAATCATCTTGATACAAATTTAATACAATCAAAAATGGATAATTACTTTAATAAAAAATGAATATAGTACTATTCCCAAGAAATCCTTGCTATTCCTATGACTTTTTATTTATTATAATTATTATTTTAGAACAATATACAATCTATAAAATTAATAATAATCATAAACCATCATTAGGAGTAATATACTATTAGTAGCGTAACAAATATACCATTATAAATAAAAATAAATTTATACATCCGATAACTCAACATACTCGCTAACTAAACATGAAAACTACGTCCCGTTAATGTTGAGTTACCGAGCTTTGACTGTATATATATTATATATATTACGTTAGCTTTATCAAATATAACCCCTTTACTCACATATTAAATATAATATATTATTACCGATAAGTATATATAATTTAACATAGAACATTTGTACTCATTTGTATAATATATATTTACGTATATAATATATATATATATATGTAAAATATTCATGTGTGATTCAGTTGACTAAGTCAGATACAGTTGTGTGTATACATATATTAACGGGTTTCGTTAAAACCCTGAATACTGTAACATAAGGACATATTTATGGGACATTAAATGTATATAGATATATGTAAAAAGTTTATTTAAATTCCTGAATAAAATAACACAAAATAAATAACGACTTTATATATGATACATAATACACAATTTGACTATAAAAATCGCGATTATTATCAGAAAATAGTGGTGAATAATAAGTTAGTTAATAATTAAGTTAGAAGTCATTAAAATCTGGCACATTGTATATATTATAGGATATACCCTATATTATATATCCTGCAGCTACAATGCTGCCTAGAATATATTTCTTATCATATCTCATATTTGTTGAAATAATGTTTCTACCATATGTGATACTATATATATATATATATATATATATATATATATATATATATATATATATATATGTGATAACATGCTTTATATTCTCGAAAGAGTAGTACCATTAGTAAATATATATATATATATATATATATATATATATACAAATATAATTATCATATATGGTTAGGTATATATACCTATCTATTATATTTATATTAAATATTTTAATTTTAAATTCAATTCAAATTAAAGTAAATATAATTCAAATTTAAGTTGCTTACAATTAAACTAATTTAATTCCATGGATATAAAATAAATAATATCGCTATATCATTATTATATTTGTGATCTATTAATTTTATTTCATACACGTAAACATATACATAATAATTGATATATATATATATATATATATATATATATATATTGAAGTACAAACAACATAAATAAAACATAAATGACCATACAATGTGTAGTAATATATTTACTTCGTGTTCAACTATTACTAGAAAGTAAATGCAATGTATCAATAAACTATATGTTCGGCTACTTCCCGACAAGTGGCTATACTTGACCGTATAGTAAATATTTTCCAAACTAAAACTTGCTAGAAAACTAATTTTCGAGAATAATTGTCGACCCCTTAATTAATTCAATTTTTTGTAACCCCTTAAGTAATCACACATCAGCATCATCATTAATATCATCATCATCATCATCATCATCATCATCATCATCATTATAATCATCATCAGCTACATTACTATCATCACCAGTATTTCCATCAACATTATTAGAAACCAATTCACAATCCTCGTAACTACTTGTATTTGCGATCTGTATTACACAGACGGTACACTAGGTCACTAGGTCACTGTAATAGTATAGTTCTAAGGACATACGCTTAAGGACACACCTGTCTATATCGGATAACACCTATACCGGATGTTTATTATCGATATAGGATGTTTAGAGTGTTACCGATACCGTGTTAACTCGAGGAATATCAACAATACGGTGTGTCGATATAATCAAAGTTAAAGTTTATAATCGGCTGATAAGATATCGTCGTATAGTAACCTAAAGCTGAGACCAATCTTATAAGTTTTGATTCTTAACAATGATTTAACTTAACCCAGGTTAAGTTAAGGCTACAGTATGTGTATTATTTCTACAATTTCAGAATAAAAATAATAATGATTTGTAGATCTCATGTGTTAGATGCTCGCGAATAATCTTTTTTTTTTAAATAAAAGTTTTTTAGTTTCGTTTTTAGCTAATAAGTTAACTATTGGGTGGTCCATTTCGCATAATATTGACAACAACAGCGTCCTAATCAGCCATAATACACATATAACATATCGTGCGTGTATTGAGATATACGTGTATACATTAGATAAGTTCACATTTTGACACCGTTAAACAACATATAAATGCCATACAATTAAATGAATTTTTGTTGTAAAATATAAATTTTATATATATTATTGTTATTTTGGTGGACTCCTTTCATTCCATCCAGGAACTTAGATGAAGTTTTAACTTATAACCATGTGTCTCTAATATCCCTTCAAATTCGATGTCATGTTAAGGCATGGTCTTAACAAGAGCCGCTCATTTATAATTACATAATTATATAAAATCACTTATAAATAGTATTTTAAGACCTATTTTAATGAACCGGAAGATATATATATACATATATATATATATATAATTATATAAGATCACTTATAAATAGTATTTTAATACTTATTTTAATGGCTCGGTAGATATATATATATATATGAAACCTTTAAATTATATGAATAAATAATATATATTTACATATTGTATATATGTATAAGTATATATAATTATAGTTCTTTGTTTTTTTAAATTGTGTTATGTTAACATATATAATTATATATAATAGAGATATGTCGGGAGTTTATCATTTCGTACATACCATAATGTACATTACATTGCAATATTATTATTTGGCATACTTTCAGTAAATATTCTAAACAAATGTTAAAGTAAAAATATCGCCGATTATAATCTGTATAATAATTATTATCATCTTATAATTATATCAATACTATTTTATTTAATACAAATTAAAGATCATCATCATTATATTATATAATTTCCGGGATAGCATAAGTATTATTTAACCATCATATAATCCATAAATATATATAGATAATTATGTTTTATTATTTTTAATATAAAACTATTTTCCGTAATACGAAGTTACCGTCAAAAATAAATCCACGTTTTCGAATATATTTCATATTTCCAATAAATATTACATTCGTTTTATAGATTGCAGTTAACTTCAGATAAAATATAAGTAATCCACACGAAATACTATAATCTACTATATTATGATGATGATAATGATAATAATAATGATGATGATGATGATGATGATGATGATGATGGTAAACGATGTATTAGACCCCTTCGCTCGTGCGGGAATAAAATAATAATAATATACTAATAATACGATAACAATTAGATAATAATAATACGTTGACAATAAAACGAGACGACATAACGAATACCGAAATAAAATATACTATTAGATACATATTAGTGTATACTATAGTACACCTATAGACACTACTACACTCTCGTAATCCTATACTATCGGGTAACATAAGGATTTAGTCACTTCACATACGTTCACGCCTGTAGTTAAGTGTTGCGTGTATTGTGTGATGACCCTATGATAATATACATTACTAGCGATCTACATAGACATTCGAACATACACATACATAAATACATACACATACCTATACATATATATAATTATTATTATATTTAGTAGTTTTTTAGTAATTTATAATAAAATAAAATTAATACATATGGTTATTTTGTCTTGTTAAATTCTTCAAAATAAGACTACTTTTTGAGTATACTCAGACTCAGAACTATAGTTCTTCCGATAATATATATATATTTATAATTTTGTAATTATTTCGATACTAAATTACCGTAACATCTATAATACAGGACAAGGTAGAGTGAATCAACTAGGGGGCGTATTCGTTAACGGGCGACCCCTGCCGACTTCTCTCAGAACCAAGATAGTGGAGTTGTCCGCCAGGGGAATCCGCCCTTGCGTGATCTCGCGAACATTGAGGGTATCGCACGGATGTGTCAGTAAGATACTGCAGGTTACTACGATGCGATGTGTGTACGCTAATGTACATCGTAAGCTATAGATACAATTAAAGCTATAATTATAGTATGCCTAGTGTTAATATAGTATACATTGGTATAGTATACTATAGTATATAGTGTTACTACATGGTACAATGTATGCTATAGCAACACTACTATAAACTATAGTAACACTACGCATACTATAGTGTACTATAGTAGCACTCTATATAATATCACGTGTGTACGATGTGTCAGCAATAGACTACAGGTTAAGCGATGAGATGTGTGTATGCTAATGTACATTGTAAGCTAGTGTAAACTGTATGCTACAGCAACACTACTATAGTATATAGTAGTGTTGCTATAGCATACCGTAAAAATACCTATATAATATAGTGTACTATAGTGTACTATCCGTATACTATAGTGTACTGTAGTAACACTACGTATACTATAGTATAATATAGTAATACTCCATAAACGGAGTGCAACTATATAAATATGTAATGTTATTATAGATATTTATAATTATTAAGTTGATGCCACATTCGCGAATATATGCGCGATTAATCGCAAACGTCCCCCATATTTGATCTATGAAAACTGCGATTATAATACGCACATATTAGCGAATATACACACATCTATGGGATTTTTCGATAGCATGCCATTAGATTAATGTTGTTATATCTATGTAAAACTATTACGTCGTTGACATTATACCATTACATTATTTATAAGTATACAAGTATTAAATGTATATATAAGTATTAACTAAAAAATCGTTTACAACATTTAAAAAATATAAATATTGATATCGTTCGTGTTCTATGTTATAGAACATGCCATATGCATTAGGTAACGTAACAATGTGATACTATGTATTGTGTATACAAGACGTATACGTTATAACTATACTCGAGTCTATATATTTATATCGTAAAATAATCGCTGTGCATCAAGTGCGCGGGTATTAATAATTCAAGTAATTTAATATATCTTTGTAATTATATATTATTTATGTATTCCGTTTTAAAGTGTTAATCTTCGATGTAGTAACAATAGGATACTTGATATTATTTTATAGATTTGGATTAAATTAATATATTGTAATATGTTTTATATCATATGGATACATATACATATATATATATATATATATATATATATATATATATATATATATACTCCCGTTGTATCATACTCTCCATAAGTCGACTAATTGATAAGTTGAACACTCGCGACATCGGGTATAGAGGACACCTCGATAGTACGACGTTATACCTTATACCGAATAGTTGTAACTCCCGATATATCAGAGTAACGATAATATATTACAAATACAATAGAAGTACTATCGTTAATAATATATTTATAATATATTGACATATATATTTGAGAAATATATATCTATTTGTGATGTTTGACATTTTATATTGTTATTAGGTCATTAGATTTAATTGACTGCCATAATCAGTGAACTAACTTCGTACAAATTAACAAATATATTATCTGAAATAAGCGCATTTTGTGTGCCGTATATTAAATATATATTTACTGGGTTATTTTAATCTCTACGCGATTTAAAATAATTCTTTTAGTTTTCAATACATCATTTTAGTATTACATTTATTATTTATGTTCATATAAATATATGGTATATACTTATATACTATAATATATACTAATGTAACATTATGATTATATGGATGTATAAATGTAGTAGTCATAATCAGAAAGTAATAGTCGCTCAAAGTATTAGAAAATGAATAATAACAACAACAAATAACACTAATATACGTACATAACCGAATAATATTATAATAAATATAAAATAATATAATAATTGAAAACAGAACTAATATATAAACTTCGGTATATGATTTAAGGTATAGATTGTAGGTTCAGATTACTAGTATCTAATATTTAGCGGAGAAAATATATAAAATTCCCTATCTACGCAACATAATCAATAAACACTCCTCTCGTCTGTTGGTAATAGTATCGAAACCACCAACATATATTTAGGTTTGGCACGGTCCATACGAAAATGTGTTCAATGATCAAATTACATGCAATATAAATTTGTTTTACTCGCCACGCAGATATGTATAGCATTTAAAACCAACACATACTAATCCTTTGTTATATATTAGTAATTATATTTCATCTATAAATTCATTTAAAATATATTATTTTACATTTTAAAAGAAAATAATTTCATACGAATTTATATTATAAACAACACATATTATCTAAAATTGACCCTATATATATTGGTGGTGCTGTTATACGTTGTGTACACAATCGAATTACACGATTTACCGAATAGACTTATAACACCTTAAGGTGTCATATCTTTCCTTAGAAAAATCTTAGCTACTATTTTCTATAAATAGATTTCCTTAGGTCGGTATTCGCACCCGTGACTACGGTAACTCGACCTTGACCTTTCGATTGTGTAATCGATACGATTGTATACCCGTACAGTGTACGCGTACACGTAGGCGACCGAGCGGTATAAACTTATTGTTTTACAGTTGCGCATGAGTCGTGATGAAACGATTGTCTATAGTTTTTATCGCAATAATTAATTACCACTAAATTGTATCACGCGACGGTAGCTGCACCTATATCGTATGTCATAGGCTCGCTGGTCGATAAAAACTCACGCAGACATGCATATATACATATATACTCACGCGTACATTAATATTAATATATCAATGGTGGTTATTAATGTACTCGTAATGTTATACAGATTGAAATACGAGCTTGATGGATGTGTTTATATAATGACGCGATTTGTCATCACCTGTTTAGGCGATCGCGAATTAGTAATATTAATAATTTATTAAATAACTAACTATTTCGTATGGTAAATGTCGTAGTATCCATTGTATCTGTCATCAAAAATTGATTTTGTTAACGTTAATGTCGCTCACCCCATAACTACATTTTGAAATTAATATAATAATTAATTTAGTTAATATTTATTAATTTCAATTATAATTTATATATAAATATAATATATTTATAAATACAATTTGTGTATTTAATTATAATTTTTATGTCATACGATAATAATGTATTAATATTATTCAAATACAATTAAAATATTAAGCAGTCATACTTTATCATATTTATATGTCCATTATTTATCTTAAGATACATTTATTTAGTTATACTTTACATATAAAATATATCGTATATATATATATATATATATATATATATATATGTATATATATATCTAAGATTTAACTTAACATACATTTATATTTGTTAATTAACATGGATAAATATAACATTTCATCTCTAATAATAGCTCTATATATTTATATATATATATATATATATATATATATATCGAATTATCTAAAAGTATCACTAGTTTATAATATGTCATGCGCAATAACTAGTCTCACGCAATACATAACTATTTAGAGTGTTCTAAAAGTATTTAGAATGTTCTAGAACTATTTAGAATACAGTAAACTCTCGCTAACTCATACTGTTAACAAATGAAAGTGTTGTACGTACGTAAATATATGTAATAATAATTCGATATATCAGAAAATCGAAATCTCAGAAATATTTTCTCGGCTGCTTCGATTCTCAGAAGGCGCGAGTTGATCGATACATATATTTAAATAAGTACGCTCAACTTCCGGTGTATCGCAAGCGCGTCGGTATATCGCGCAAGTTTAACCATCGCGCTCGTTTCCGCAGAGGTACCAAGAAACCGGAAGTATAATCCCGGGTAGTCACGTGATATCGGGCTACGATAGGTCAGGCGTCACACATCACCGTCAGGGGGAGCCTCGATACAACCATCACCCTCACCACCACCGAGAAGACCAACAGTCCGTTGAAATAGATATCGTCGGAGATACAGGTTACGTAATGATTGCATCATCGGGTGATTACGTAACGTGTATGATGTGTACATGTAATATACGTACACTACATAATAAATATATATATATATATATATATATATATATATTTATATATATGTATATTCTTAAGATAAATTAGAAAAAATAAATATTATGTGTATTTATTTCGTTTCGGGACCGAATACACATTCGAATGTATAATAGTACTATCAAATTTGTATATTATACTATATATAGTAACAATATTAACATTCGGTACTATTATGACATTAAAATAATCAATAATACGAAATACATAATCATTTATATGATCATTATCAATGGCATAACAATGGATATTGTATTTTTTTAATATATGAAAGAGTATATAAATATTGAAATAACCCTCATCACTATTATGAGTCATATAATGTAAGTTATATATTCTATATAACATCTACACTATAGAGTATATATATATATATATATATATATATATATATATATATATTATATTTATATATATATATATATAAAATGCTTATCTATAACATAAATATGTGTATATATTGACTCGTAGTAATATGTACTAAATTAGTGATGTGTATTCTACATACCGATGCACTTAGGTATTCAATATAATAATACTTATTCGTAAGGAAAATGTATCCTATAAAATAACATAAACAATCTAATTATTCGTTATGTAATTTAAATTTACATATATAATATAACTGTTATCAAAAGTCATAAATTAGTTGTTGCGATCTTTTATAATTGTTTGTACAGATAATCTACTCTCGTTAAGTAGACTGTGTAAGCCTTAGATTACCACGAGAGCGGCTTCGAAGGGACATTATATCAATTTGACTATAAGTAAAATCTTAAACTTTGAAAGGACTCCACCATTATAAAATAACAATAATATCAATATGTACATATATATATATATATATATATATATGTGTGTGTTTATTATCAGAGGTGGCGGTTTACAGTGCACATAATCGCCCTGTACATCTATATCGTCACACATTACGCGAGATTACAGCGCAGAACAATGCTTTTATTGTTTTAAACTCGCCGCCACGTAAAGCTCGCTTGAAGTCGGCGAAGATTAAAGGCAGCGGTCAATATAGCGGTCAATATATGGTCGTACTGTGGCCGGAATACGGCCGTTGTACGTGGCCACTACTACCGTCGCCCCGAGCGCGGTTAGATAGCTGCTCTCGGCTCCATCCGGTCATCTCTCGTTCCGCATCTCTCTATCTCCCTCTTCTAGCCGAGTCGGTTACATTTAATTATCGCCACCTATATGTCTGCCGCATCGATAGATATAGTTATGTAGCGGTGAGTAACGGTCATCGTGAGCTGACCACTAGGTCCGTAACGCCATTTACGAGGTTTACGACCTGACCGCGGGCCGATAGTGTTCTCTATCTCGCAGTAGTGGTCAGTAGTGGTAGTGGTAGTAGTAGTAATGGTAGTAGTAGTAGTAGTAGTAGCAGTGATTTTAGCGCCGCTCTAAATCACCTATTAGTATGCATAGGGTCGGTCCCTTGATCTTACGTAAGAAGCCGTACACGTAACTGCGATACTCCCGCTCGTGTTACGCAATAGTAGCAACGGTCCACTTAATGACGTAATAGCATCGAGTTTAGCTCGCCAGGCGGCGGCGGTGACGATTGATTACGTAATAGTAGGGTGAAAGTTAGCCGCGCCTACTGGTATCGATTAAGACCCACTGGTTGTTAGTAGTGTGTATTAGTATGTAGATTTATATAGTACGCGTAATTAAATTACATCAATATATCTTAGCGAAATTTATTTATATATATATATATATCAACGGATCGTATAATCCAGTTTTTATTTGTATTTTACTTCTCCGTTTATTTCTTGTTTTTTTTTGTATCGTTTTTTCGTGTCGTTTTGTCTTACTCTTTTTACATTTATATATTTTGTGTATATATGTTATATAATTATATGTTTATATATAATTATATCTTTCTTTATATATAACCATTAATTCAATAAACTTTTTATCTATATATATATATATATATATATATATAATTCATTCGTTAAACTTGCATTAGTATTGCCTTCGATATATAAGTCAAACATGTATATCACTCTTGAGAACGCTTACCATTACCTGTCCTTCGAAGGATCACTCCTAGTTCGAAATTGACAATAGATCATCTTATCGGATGTCATCTATCTATAGATACATTGCATTGTATTCCACTATTCCTTTGTGCCTATACGGTTTACCATTTTAGCTATAGTAACTAATATGTCAATCAATTTGTATATATATAATATTAAAAAAATATACATATTTACGTTTATAACACAATTAATTTAAAATAATTGAATGATTTATTAAATATATTTTATATTTAAATTATATTATTATTAAGTTATCATTATTTCCATTAATGAGTATATTTATTAATTTCATTATTTTAAAGACTTTACATCATAACTAATGTCATAACTAAAACATTATTTTAATAAATAACGCAATTTCATTTACTTTATATATATATCAAATTTTAGATTTCTGTCACAACAAAAATATGTTGTTAAAATATATTTTATTTATTTTGTTTTTAAAATATGAAGCGGTTATACAAACGTTAAAAAATAAAATAAAATTATTATTTCATTATATAATTATCAATATATAAATGATAATTAATTATATTTATATTATTTTATTGAATTGGATTTAAATATAATTATATATTATCATCATTATTATTATTATTATTATTATTATTATTATTATTATTATTATTATTATTATTATTATTATTATTATTATTATTATTATTATTATTATTATTATTATTATTATTATTATTATTATTATTATTATTATTATTATTATTATTATTATTATTATTATTATTATTATTATTATTATTATTATTATTATTATTATTATTATTATTATTATTATTATTATTATTATTATTATTATTATTATTATTATTATTATTATTATAACAGTTTATATAACAATTTATATAACAAGTAATTATACATATATATATATTATATACATAAACGACTCTTATTATAAATTTTATATATTTTATATTTTATATATCTCATTAAATGAAATGTTATATATATATATATATATTAGTTTGACATTTTAAATAAAATAACACACCGATTTAATACCGCTACGTGATTGATGACCGCCATACGATGCGAACACTAATGTCGTGGCCTTAACGCACCTCTATAGGCGCGATACACACCTATGTGTGTGTATAATTACATTATTGACTTATTGATAATTGAATGTGCTGTGGGCTAAACGCGATACCGACGTGGCGGCCGAGTATTTAATATTAAAATTAACGATCAGACGATCAGCCGTGGCCACGCCCATAGCGCACGCCCCACTGGAACCAGGCATGACTATCCGTGGCGGGCGTGCAGATTCACCGTACAGATATATATATATATATATATATATATATATATATACTATAGTATTCGATACTGAATACCACCCGTGTGATATACTGATATATGTCTTACTTTCAATAGCTTTGACGATATCGGTGCGCAACTATAGGTGCGTGTGTATGTGTGGATATATGGTGATGTAAGTGTATAGTGAGTGGGCGTAAGCGATAGAGCAAGACTCTCTATTATATAATTTAATTGTAATTAATGTTAACGGCTATTGTTGTCCGCGATGCGACTGCTCCCTTACCGGTTGTGGGCGTGAACTTTGAGGTAATACTGCATGTATGGAGACTAGGGATATTCACGGGTCGGGTCGGTTTCAGGTCGGTATCGGGTTTATGAAATATAATGGTTTCGTGTTTTAAATCTGTTTTTCGGGTCGGTTTCAGAATTGTATTATACTGAAACCGGTTTCGGGTTTTGAATATATATTATATAATATACATCATATAATATATAATTTATATTTAATATAATATTATCCCAATCCCTGTCACATCGTATCTCGCAATGCAAACACGTTATAAATTCTCATTCGCCATTAATAACGTAAACAAATACAGATTGGATTATTTTACTGAATATTTATTTATATTTATATAATTAGATTTTGTATAACTATAGTTTATAACTAACGTAAACGTTGATATAAACCAGTATAAATACCCTACATTGGAGACGATATTTACTGTGGGTGTGAGAGTTATCCGTTAGTAATGCGATGGTTGATTTCTTGCTTGCTTACTTTGCTTATTTCGGGATTGTTGTTGCCCGGATAGTAAAAGTTCTCCAAAAATCACTGTTCATCATAGCTACTTTCATCTCGCTCGCCGGTATACCAGTTTCTCGCTCGAGATTCCTGATGTAGAATTATATGTTGGTTGATTTAGAATCACGGATTTATCGAGGGCATGTATATCCTTAGTGTTATGTGTTATATTACTGATTTAAAATGTTTAATTTAATTGTTCGGCCATCAACAGTATCGCTCACATATGTTTATATATCGATATACAAGTCTTTATTGCATTGTAATTAAAATGTATATTTAATATTATTGTATATATAATTAATATTTAATACATGTTATATGTGCACTTTTAATGCGGTTTATAATATATTATAATAATTATTTGTAATAATCCTATTTATTTTAAAAATTATTTCTAATGATTTTATATAATTAATTTAATACAAATTCTGAATTCAAAATCAGATTATGTTTTGATGTATAGGTGAATAATTATTCATAATAATAATTATAAATCGATTATAATCGATACAAAGCATGTGAATATCGTGAATTCGTTGAATTCAAAATTTATAATAAATTAATTAATTCTAAATAAAAATTTTTCCTAATAATAATGTATACATCTAATTAAGATTATTGATATATCATACATATATTATAATTCAGTTCCATTAGCAATCATAATAAGATATTAATATGTGTAATAAGTATAATTGTTATTGTTATTGTTATTTGTATTTGGTGGAGTCCTTTCATCCCATCCAGGAACTTAGATGAAGTTTTCATTTATAATCATATATGGCTCTAATGTCCCTTCGAAACAGCACTCGTGTTAAGGCATCAATGGTTTTAACGAGAGCCGATCATTTATTTATACTCAATTATATAAGATCAATTCTAAATAATATTTTAAGACCCATTTTATAAAATTAATTAATGGTCCGGACGAGGCTCGAATCCGTGTCCTACTGCTTGTGTGTATGACGCCTTAACCACTGAGCCACACAGGCAGTATTAATAATAAGTTAATAATATGTATAATAAGTTAATATAAACTATTTGTAGGGAAAATGTGTATATATTATAATAGTGACATATGTGTACGCCCCGCGTATCTCAAAAACTACAAGTCCAATTAAATTTATTTATATACGAAAGTTGTGGGTATTTACAAGCTTTATGGACATAAGTAAATTTTATTTTCATAATTTATAAAATAACAAAATTAAATCAATTAATCGATTTTGTGAATATATTCTTAAAAAATTACAAAATAAATTTGTATAAAAGTATTTTTAATTCCTTGATATTAAATGGAAAATAGAAAATTAAAGTCTCATACTAAAAACTGATTTAATATCTGCATGAAAATATAATAACTATTTATTTATGATTATTGTATATGTTTCTACGATCATTTACATATACCATATACTTTCGTTAATTATTGACACCCTAAAATCTGGTAGTAGTGACACTCTGGTGGATTTGTATTGGTTGTCGATAATATTGCAATTGTAATGTTTAATCGCGTGCTACATTATTTTAAAAACTTCATTGTATTAACATATAAGTAAGATTATATATATGTAACAATAATAGGTAAAAAATATTATTATATTGTATTTCCATCTATCGGTTATTATTTGTACTAATGTATATCACTACTATCCTCGAATATCACTAATACCCGCATTCGGGTATAGTAGTGACACCCTCGTTATATCAAGTTTAACGATTATATTAACAAAAGTTAATAGCAATTAATTAGATAATATTAATTCACATACACTATAAAAAAAATGGTATATAGAGGATCAATAGTTTAAGAGTTATTGCAATATATGCAAAATTGTCACTATTATATACCTTTTCCCTACCCTCATTGTAAATGGGTAATGTGGCTAGGCATTAATATACTAGATGACGTTATTGTATATCAAGTTTAGCCCAATTATATCACATCAAGTATAATCTTAAATCACACAAAAAAATGGTATAAATTAATGCTTTTTAGATTAATTCTAAAAATTACCATAGTAATTAATATTATTATTATTATTATATATATTAATAGTATTAGTAGTATAGAATTACACTTACGTGTTATGTTATTAATATGGAAAAAGCAATTTAATAAGTAATGTCATAAATGTCAGCAAGACTATATGTAATAATAATATAGCGATAAAATACCTGGATAAAATATTAACCTAGAAATATTACTAATATATATTATCTGATTTATATATATATATATATATATATAAGTGGCCACAATACCCGCTTCTAGATATCACGTTATTTATACTATATAATAATGAATATTAATTACTAAAATAAATGGATAGCATGCTTTGTTGAAATTAAATAGTTCTTTAATATCCAACTTTAATTTTCAATTTATATTATGTATTATTAATATAATATGTGTGTAAAAACTGTTATTTCAATTTTCAAAAAATGTTTACATAATTTTGTTGTATTAATAGATATACAAATATTTTTACTTATTTGAATAATGTTTACAAATTCGCATATTTAATGTATACTTTATGCCAGCTGGCCAAATTACCCATATTTCGACTATACTTATTGAATACAAAATTATCAACTTTCTACAATAATTATTGATATACATGTGTCTTTAAAATTGGTATACCAGCTAATATAATATTAAACAAAAATTAAATATCAATGTTATAACTTATGATTTGTTAATGTTTGAATAAAATAATAATAATAATAATAATAATAATAATAATAATAATAATAATAATAATAATAATAATAATAATAATAATAATAATAATAATAATAATAATAATAATAATAATAATAATAATAATAATAATAATAATAATAATAATAATAATAATAATAATAATAACATATTGCAGACGATATTTTTTCAGAAAATGTATCACCCAAAGAACATAGTAAAAGAAGAAGTAGAACAACATTTAGGTTTATAATAAATAATTATATATATATATATATATATATATTGTTTTATAATATTATGTATTTCATTTGATAATTATTGCTACAAATAATTAAATGTAACATGTATTTGTAAAATATTATAATTTTGTAATTACAAATATTAGTATTAACATTACTATTAAAATTGTTATACTTATCTGTATGGCAGGTTAATAATATAACAAATAAATTATAATATACTATTTAAATAATCGAAATAACTATTTGGTACTAACACTGGTAATATATGTAATGATAATGGTATTTATATAAATGTAGTGGGTTATAAGAAATATTATGTTATTTCATATATCAATATTAATGGTATGATTGAGTAAACTACATATTAAATATATATATATATATATATACATGTTTGTATATGTGTATTAGTGTATGTTTGTATGTGCATATGTTTTATAAAATATAATATTAATTAATTTTATTTTATTAAATTCTATGATAATAATTGTGATTAAAACATTTTTAATATATTACAACGTTGAATAATAATATATGATAAATAGATAAATATATATATATATATATATATATATATATATATCTAAAAATTAGTAACATATATGGAACAATTGAAAATATATTCGAGTATATGGAAATTTCTCAATATTGTAATGTTTTTTATATTCGATATTATCATTGTTCTATTAAATTGTATTTCAAATTAAACAATAATATAACATATGTATTTTATAATGATATATATATATATATATATATATATATGTGCGTGTATATGGTTTATTCGTGAATCGTGTCAATTAATGGGCGTGGCTAAATAATTCGTTATGGATGATTACACACGTGTTATTAAATTACCTATTAACACTTGACCAAAATATCTGTAACTTATGTTCTCATTGTCTATGTAGTGCATATATACGTACACACATACATACATACACACACATATATATATATATATATATATATATATATATATATATACATATATGTATATATTCTTTTGAAGTGGGTATCACATATCCATATGAAATATAATAATATTGTTTATACCATGAATTTTGATATTTATATATATATATATATATATATATATATATACCTATAGGTCTCATATTATTAATGTATAATAACAAATATTATAATATATTGCATCTGAATAATATATCATATAGTAGAGTATTAAATATAGTTAAGGGGTAATATGTATTTATTAGGGAGTCCAATTTATATGTATTATAAGTATTATTCAATATATTTTATAAACCATAAATATATGTATATACTTATATAAATAAGATTATTACTCACCAACAGACATTGATAATTAGGAAATTAATAAATATAATGCAATGCTTTTTACTGGTGTTCTCTAATCACCATATTTGTGGATAGTTTAGAGAAGTGATCAACAATGGTTACCAACCTATGGGTCATGACTGATGACCAACATTTAGATTAGTGGGTTGTTTTTAGGTCATGAGCCAATTTATAAAAATATTTATAATAATATATATATCCAATATATTATAGTTTATATTATTCTTTTATGACTATATTTAAATAATAAAAACATAAATTTGTCATTGGGTCATGGTATACTTTTAAATAAAGAAATATGAAAAAATAGTAGTGATGAAAAAAAGGTGGGAATCACTGGATTAGATCGTCGTAAAATAAACTTGAATAATTAAATATATCGATAATCACACGTTTAAAATAAACCGAATAGAAACATATGAGATATTTTCATATTAATTTTTATAATTTAATGATATACATGTATATATATATATATATATATATATATAATAATATATAGTTTATTAGGTAAGCAAAAAATAAATATATAGACAAAAATAATGAAGAAAACATAGATATAAATTGATACCCAAAACGACATGGTAAAAAATTAACATTAGGTTTATAATTAATAAAAAAACGCATTGGTTTATGCATGCCGAATTATATATATATATATATATATATATTTATTTATTTGTTTAAAGACTTCATAAATGAAAATCATTTTTCGACGTCATAACAATAATAATAATAATAATATAATAATATAACATATAAACGAAGATAACAATAATCGCAAAATATATATTCATTTCACTAAATAATGTCTAAATAGTCTACTTTTAAATTGAGATCGAGAAGTTGTCGTACGAATAATATTCGGAAGTAAATTCCATAGAGTTGGTACCGCAACAGAAAAAGCAGAGTTACCAAAACATGAATTTGTATGAGGCATAACAAGTTTCATTGCATGGCAATACCGTCTTGGTCTGTTACTGGTAGAAATTGATAATAATTCAGCCAGATACTTAGGTTCACCCGTGTAGATAGCTTTATGAGCTAAACATAACAATTTTAGTTTACAAAGATCACGATATCTGAGCCAACCAAGGGTTAACATAATATGTGATATAGATATATAGTTACTACCCGTATTAGTATTTCTATTATTCTTAATTTTGTATAATTTATATATTATATTATATATATATAGTTAGTTGTAATGTTATTATTGCCGTCGTAGTTCTAAACAACTGGCAGCTCTGGAGAACGCGTTTCAGCTGTCACACTATCCGGACATCAGAACTAGGGAGAACCTGGCTATCCGTGAAAGTTTGACGGAGTCAAGAGTACAGGTATGCCGGTGATATTTCAATCTGAGAGAAATAGATGTATAGAGTGAGAGAGGGATAGTGCACGAGACATATTTAGATAGAGATATACGGTGATATGGGTATATAATATAATATATATAGTGAGATATATATATATATATATATATATATATATATATATATATATATATATATATTGAGAGAGAGGGATATATATATATATATATATATATATATATATGTACATAATTAGTATCTATATATCTACTAGATAGATAGAGAGAAAGAGATATAAAGGTATATATAATGATATAGAGAGGGAATGAGAGTGTATGAGTGGGGGGAAAAAGAGATAGATAGTGTGTGATATAGATATAATGAGAGGGATAGAGAGATAGTCAGATTTTCATAGAGATATACTGAGATATATTCACATTATATATTTAATTCACACGTACATTTCATAAAATCATTAAAATACAACTAACTATATTTAATATAAATATTTAGTGTAAATATAAATTATAATTTTCAAATCTTATCTAATAATTGGTAGATATTAATTGTAATAAATATACGAGATTTCCTAGCGCCTAATACCCGCAGGTATGGTTCAGTAACCGCCGAGCGAGATGGAGGAAACAATGCGTTCTTAGGTCACGTGATATGCTAGGAGAATGTCACGTGACATCATCACCGATCAGCGCCGCCGCTTTCAATCAAACGACCGACTACTTCAGTCGTTTGGCAGCTCAACGTAAGTTTATATATTATTAAAATATTATATAATGATATATAATATTATAACACGTAATAATAAATACTAGGTTATAATAATATCTTATATATATATATATATATATATATATATATATATTAATATTATATTGCGATTATTCGCAAACAAATAACGAAATGTTTGATATATAAAAAAAAACAATCTTAAATATCGGGGAATATTCGCAGAATCTAATATTCTCAAATGGGCTTCATATAGTGTCGAGAAACACAACTCGCCGGAGATAAATATAAACGAGAATATTCATGAAATACATAACATAAGTTCGACGTAGTGCATTACCATGACATTCTATCCTATAATACGCTATAATCTACATACTATACTGTGTTATATTGCACCGATAATATCGAATATTGCCCTGTTTGTTTTTATTATGATTTCCGAGGTAACATTTAAAATATTGTACATGTATCGATATATATATATATATATATACTTTACAATTATAATAACAACTAATTTATATATATATATACTACATGTGCATTTTCCATATACATATTTCATGTACATTATAGTGTGTCAAAGATCGAAACGCTTTGACCTCGCATATCGTAACCAAAACAAATACTTATTGGTTCATGTTCGATACAGAATCCGTATACACTATATATCCCCTATCCGACAATTTCCGTCAATTTAGCGAATCGTGTCTTATTCACATCGCGGCCTTATTAGTGATGGGGCCATCACTCGGGTAGTGCTCTTTGCCCATACTTAAGTGTACACGAATATATACATTCTTTCTGTGACGATAGCACGGCAACAGTCTATTATGTATTATTTGTCATTGGTACAAGTATTTTTATTATTATTTAGATAAGGTCCTTTCATCTCATCCAGGAACTTAGATGACATTTTCGCTTATAACCGAATAGCTCTAATGTTCCATTCAAAGCCACTGTAATATTAAGATATTCGTGTTTTTATTAAGATCGAATGTTACTCCCTATTATATAATATCATATCTAAATAGTATTGCACGCCTTAGCCAAATAAGCTAAACAGGACATTATATATATATATAATTTGTAATTATAAATTCATATTATTAATATATATATATTAAAAATTAATTAATAATAGAAAATAATGATATTCAACAATAATCATAGATATCGTTACGCAAGATGTTACGTAACACAACGTGACATTGTTGATGTGTAACACTAGTGATCACTAGGGGCGCTGCAACAGGGAGGACAGGGGGATAAGTCCCCCACTTTAAATTCAAGGGGGGCCTCCTATGTATTGCCCCCCCCACTTTTACCACGACATTTATTTTGATTGGTTAGTCCCCCCTACATACACACCATCGTTCCAGCGTCCCTAGTGATGACAATACACGATTACGTAATAATACACCGATAGACGTCGCCACCGATACTAATGCGTTAATAATCATCCCCTACAGATTCGTTGGCGCTCTCCATTCAAAGAAGTCACATGATACGTCAACAGTGGCCGCACCTAGTTACGCCCATATATCACCACCACCACCACGCCCCGCTGACTAGCCACGCCCCTTTAGTAGCTCCTCCCCCCGCTCATCCTCCGGCGATGTCGGCTTTCAGATTCCCCGCATTCGCATTGCCGAAACCTCCATCGCTACGCATGACGGACGGACCGTGATTCTACTCTATGGTATGACCTCCAGGTCGCCAAGGTCGGCGATATGGTCCCACGTGATGATGGTGACCGTGCTTTCGCACATATTATTTATCGATACCGGTTTTAATGGTTCAACGAGTGTAACAGTTAATATTGCGTGAGTGCGCGCAAATTATCGTAAGCGATGATTTCATTGGTCGACACGTCGGTGTTATGTAATTTGTAAATACTACTAATGTTATTATAATTGTGTAATATGATGACGTTTGAAATATATTCTTACATAATATATGATGTACATTGGACCACAGAAATCATAATTTACAGTACTACTGCAGTACTATAGTATATATATATACTACAGTGATGTATTAAGTATACATACTATAATAATCATGTACCCTACTATGTTACCGAGCGCGCATTGTTCATGTGTTTTGTGCAATCTTATGATATATATATATATATATATATATATATATATATATATATATATACTATATTATTTCTCTTCGTATCTTCAACGATATTTATTATTCCATTTCGATGTTTGATTCCGTCGAAATGCGTATATCCTTATACGCGGATATATCACTATTATTTATTTATGTATATTTATTTCTCCCCGATATCAATAAATTTAAATATTAATATACGTGTAATATTTTATTATTTTAAAATGGATATAATATAATATATCTCTTTAATTAGTATAATTAAAAATTAAAGGTTAATTAATTTTATATCTGCAGAATATCTGTCAATATATATATATATATATATATATATATATATATATATATATATATATATATATGATTCGGGTACCTGTAAATTAAGATTATTATTATTATTATGTTAAATAATTTTTATTTTAGTAAATATATTATATAAAATATTAATACTTGATATTTATATATTACGTTATTCAAATAAATGATACATATGAAATAAAGTTAATTAAGTACTTAACGTTAACATAAAGTAAATTTTGAACTGTGTTAAATTATCTAAAAAAACCTAATAAAATGACTATAGTCTTAATATATATATTTCACAACATACTTTTTTTTTCAATGTTAACTTCTTTATATATTAGATGTAATATATACTAATTAAATAATATACCTTTAATAAAAATTATTAAACATGATTAATATGTGTTAATAAATTATGAGACGGTCCAAGACGCCTGGGTTTTTTTAAATCAAGACGGTCCCGGACGCATGGGACTCAAATAGTTAACTTATTCTAAAAAATTATTGAAAAAATGTATTTATCTAAAAAAAAATATGCTGTAAAATGTAAAATAACCTTATATATTTTGTTTTCATTTATTATGCTAAGCAATATGTAATTTATCTATAAACGACGTTTACAAATTCTTGCATATAGATTTAAACAACTTTTTAAATATGTTTTAATTTTTTTAATTGTAAATTAATTTAAATTATCATTTGCAGCACCTGCAATGTTAAATATGATCCAACTTTTCATAAATCCACCCAATTATAATACTTTTTTTTGGGTAGTCATTATTAAATTAATCTATTGTAAACAATTTATTTTATAGGGTTATTAAAAATATATATGCAAACACTCACTCGTAGTGTGTGTGTGAGAGAGAGAGATAGATAGAGAGAGGGAGAGAGAGAGAGAGAGACTCGGCATCTAGTTAACGTATATGATTAATGTATGTTCTACCATTAACAGTGTATGGAGTAGCGAGGTTACGGTACTATTAACTACGGCGTCGCTAGTTAACATATCACGTCAAGTTACGCATGCGTTCATACGAACGTACGTGCGAATGCTAATACACGACGACGGCGGCGGCGGCGGCGGAGAGAGTAAATCGTTTTCTGATGACGACCGCCCGTCGGGAGACGCCACCAGTTATCGGCCTAGGTTAGTCGCCAGGTTAATCGCCAGGTTTTACAAGCTCTACAAGCTTGACCGGTAGCTACGCTATAGTGTGTATATATATATCTGTATAGTCATACCGGTACGGTCAACCGGTGTACCTAATCACGTGCCGACTTTACACACACACACGCACACACGCACACACACACGCGCGCACAGTCATTCGAATCAGTAGATGATTACGCAATACGTAGTTGTCACTTTTGAATGTTGATATGTATTTGATGTGTATATTTATATATTTATATATTCATATATATATATATAAATATATATATATATATATATATATAAGGTAAAGGTAGAGTAAGGTAATGATTTATGTATACACTCGTTATATTTTAAAATCTCACAAGTGTTGAGAATATATAAAATTAAATAAATAAATAAATAATAAATAAATTAAATATTCAACAACAAAAGTCGTAACATCTTCTTGAATTCATTATTACTCTTTTCCGTCGTAATGACTAGGGAAGAGAATTCCACATGGTAGGAGCAGCCCAGACGAACGATCCCAATTCTCATTAGATGTATCTTCGTTACTTATATATATATATATATATAGGTTAGATTGGATTAAGTTTTAATATTGGTAGTTTTTTTTAGTTGCATCACTTCCCGAGTACATTACATCACCTCCCGAGTACATTACATCACCAAGTGAACGTTACGCGCGAACACGGGCGAAGCCAGGCCCCGGCCGCCTAGTATATATATATATATATATATATATATTAAACTTTTACTCTATATTTATTTTAATTATTCATTTAATTTTAAATTAATTTTTAATTAAACTTATTATTTACATGTCATTGATTGACTGATAATTTATTTAAGCAAATACATAGCCGAAAATATAATCGAAAGAATAAAATATAAATATTTGCTAACGATAACATACGTCATAAAAATAAACAAAGAATAATACCAAATTAAACAATTAAAGAAATTAAAACGTTTTACAGTTACCGTAAAAATAAACGAAAAATGATCAAAATAGAAATAAAAGATAGCGCAAAAATAATCGAAAATAGAAATAAAATACATTATTTTGTAAGTGGCATCGAAATATTCAATTTCTACTTTAACTTTATAGAATTCTTCTTATGTTTGTACCCTGTTTTAGTAATAAATTATTAGTTATATAGTTTTTCAATATTTGAATGATAAATTTTAAATATATATATATTTAATATATTATATTAAAATATATTATAAACAGAACATGTTAAAAATAAATTAAACCAATACTAGAATGAAACAAACAAATAATGTAATACTTACCAAAATCTGTAATAATAATATGTAGTACATTATTAATTTTATATTTTAATTGTATAATAAATTACAATATTTATTTATTTGTATACTATCTAGTATATGATTTTAACCATTTGACGTATACGAGAATGTATACATTCTAAAAACCGAAGTATTAAGTGAAGTATTACTTTGTAACCCACTACACTGACGACGCTCTCGAGGACGGCTTACGAAGACATAATTAGATCATTTAAGAGATGAGGTTACAATATTCACTATTGTTGAATAACCGATATCGATAGGTGATATGGATGAATGAATAACATGTATTATGAACTGGCGACTGTGCTTTACCTGGTAAGTTAAGGCAATGTAAGTATGATGATTTGTTAATAGCAATACAATAATTTTGTTATTTTAATTTGTCCTTTTTCCTTGCCAGGAATGATAAATCTGATTTATTATATATATATATATAATGACATATAGAATATATATAGAGAATTTGCTACTTAGAAACGATCTTCCAGTAAATATACCGAAAACTGAATGTATCTTGAATACCGACTATTTTACCATCTGTGTTATTGATGGTGAATTTATACTACCTTATAATTCAGTCCGTAACCACGGCGTAATTATGGACATTCATTTATCTTTTGGTCACCATATGAATGCTACATATAAGTCTGCAAATTACCATTTACGTAGAATAGCCTATATTAGAAAATATTTCTCTACACGTATTACTAGAAAACTAATTAATGATCTTGTATTATCTATGATAGATTACTGTGGATCACTTTTTAGTGACATAAATAGTGCTGATATAAAAAAAGTTTATAGGATTATTCGCGCTTATATGCGACTTATTTATAATGTTAATCGTTAATCGCTTATAGATATGTACCAACATAATCTTAAGTAGCTTTCAATTAGAAAGGGATGCAAGCACCGTTTACTATGCTTAACACACTGTATTAATATGTAATCCTGGATATCTAAACAATATCTTGAAACATCGAGTGATATCGAGACAAGTTATGACATATGATGCTATTATATTAGACGTATGTACTATGGGCGCCGAAACAGGGGGGTTTGGGGGGTTGCAACCCCCCTGGCAAAATAATGGAGGGGTTTTTATATCTAAAACCCCCCTGCGATTTAGGTAAAATGAAGGAATTGTTCTGTATATTATTATAATCTCTGTAATGATTATATTTTAGCAGATATATTAATGTTATCATAGAAATTAGAGTGAAGCATTATAGCTCAAATGTCAATGCATTTTATATTTATAATCTATTATATTTGTTTATTCATTAAAAAATATAATAAAATTACAAAATATTATAATTAAATTGTATTTATAATTAAGAAAAATACTCTATCTCGCTATTTGTTTATAAGTTTATACATAGGTATATTGAACTGTTTATATTTATTTAATTGAAACTTTAAATAACATTATTAAAAATGTATAGGATTTTATTCATCCTATATTAAGTACTGGCCAAACTATTGCAAATAATCTGAAAACATAATTATTCTTCTCAGTCTATCCATATCTAATTTACGCGGAAACTGTTATGATTTAAGCGTCAATGTGTTAGCTGATATAAAGTAACACAAGCCTGATACAAAAATATCAACCTTTGGCATATTAAGGGGGTATTCCATTACCAGTATTCCGGAAATGCTTACTAGAAAGTTATAATCTAGCAAGTTAACTACAATTGTAGTGGGATACCCCATTAGTTTTCAGTAACTTACCAGAAATATAGTAACTTTAATTGGGGTATCCCTCTACAACTTGCTAGAAAATCACTTTCTAGAAAAATTTCCGAACAATATTTTCGGAAATACTGGTATTGTGATACCCCTTTTCACACATTGTAGTTATCATCGATTATATATTATGTTTGTAAATGTGTTGCTCAATGTAAAGCTGCACATGCTTATATTGTAAAATATCCATAATATATGATATTGGTGTTCAAATATGTTTTTTTATCAAATCTGGAAAATTTAGATATTTATACCAATCCATTTATATCAGCAGTCTTGAATAACTATTTAGATATTATAAATTCATTAGAATATTTACAATGGCAAGCGTAAATATTTCTGAATAAATCGCAAATCGTATTCATATAAGAATACTCCACTAGAAACATATAATCTACATATATATCATTAAATTAAATATAAAATTTTATATATTCAGTTTATTAAAAAAGTGCTTAGTTTTACATATAATTAATAATAATTATTATTCATTACAGAAATATATATTTATAAATATATTAAAAGTATAAGTTTTAAAATATGTTTTCTTAGATAAATGTAATAGGATCAAAATCTACTCTCAATGAAGATGTTGTTTTACTCATTAATATGTTAATCGATATAGTACAGAACAAATGTACAAATTATCACATTTATTTAGAAATATTTTTAAAAAATCTGGAAGAATAATATCTTAGAAATTTATTAATTTAATATTAATTATTTTTATAGAAACAACAACATTAATCAAATTATTGATGGTACAACAAAGTATGTCAGTGTCCTAGGAGAGAAGCTTTTATATGTTAAGAATATTGAAGATGTGGTTAAGGTCACAACACAAATGAAAATATTGGATATCTGCATTGAACATCATGATATAGGAACCTATTAGATTACATTGGCGACAATAAATTGATAAAAGAATTTTTGCCAAAGAAATAATTTTGGAAGACATTTTATAAGTATAACATAATACATATAGGACTATAATACCTATACACTATTTAGGTATTTATTCTTGTTATATAACATGTTATATAACATACATATTTCTTTAAAATATTCCAGATATATTCATTATAAGATTTATCTTTTGTTAATTAAATCAGTATAATTATAATTAGATGTTCTAACATTTAAAATAAATCAAAATGTGCACTCTATTATATGTCACAAGATATATTTTACAATAATTACATGCTGTATTTAGTTGATAAATTATACTTATTTCTTAAAACCCTGGGAAATAATAGTTCCGGCGGCCTTAGTATGTACTATTATACATGTTATTATATATGTTATGATCACTACATATATTTATAAGATGTGAAAATATATAAAATATGCAGGGTTCATTATTATCGTTTATTTATATTCGTGATTTAATAAATACATAATATTTTGGTATTATATATATCCGATATAACCGGATATATATATATATATATATATATATATATATATATATGTGTGTGTATGTGTGTGTGCGTGCGTGCGTGTGTGTATGTATGTATGCGTGTATATGTGAAAGTGTGTGAATACACACATATATATAGGTATGTGTATGTGTTGATATGTATACTATACGCTAATTAATGTCATTAATATAAATATCTCTGCCGTGGTGAATGCCACTAGTATACTATGAGTTGTCAATTTTCCTCACGCGTTTAATTAGTCACTTCTATCTATTGTTATTGCGCAGGAATTTATCTCTATTATCGCTCAGCACCGAACGTATTGTTATTGTTGTAGTAGCACCGACATTAGAGTGGTTTAAACGATTTCATTTATCTATTAGAAGTAGGTAATGAATAACAGACGACATATTTACTTTCGATTTATTCTATTATATATTATTTATTATCTACATTATAAAATATAAACTATATAATATATTAAAAGTATAATACATATGCATATAATTTATTAAATTCACTATATTATATCTATTAGGAAAATATAACTATAATATTCTTTTGTCGGTGACAATGAATGTTGTTATAAATACAATTAATTTATTATTTTCTAATATTAAATTAAAATTTATTATATTTAATGATATAATATATTATTAGTAATACTAATACTCTTCATTTCGTTGTAGTTATACAAATGAATATATTATTAATTAAAGTTAAAATTAAATATTACTAAATATCTATTAATATTGTAAATAATAATTTTAATTAGTTAACAAACTCATGCATTTTTTTAAATATAAATATAATAAAAATAAAATTAATTTGTTTTATTTAAAATGTAAATAAGTATTAAAACGTAAATTACTGTTAGGATATCTCTACACATAATTATCGGAAACTGTTAAGAATGATTTACCGCGTTTTATTAATATTACATGTAGTCTTTCATTAAGCTTTAAATACATCAAATATATTAAGGTGTTTTCTACTAACTGTGTCACTGCGGATGTTAACATGTAAATATAGAGCCAGGGGTACCCACAGCATTGCATTGAAGGTATGTGTTGGTAGTATTGGTCGTTATAATGTGGCCTCACCATAGTAGGGGAGAGTACTCGAATACCAATACCAAATTGTATTCATAAGTATTAAGTAAGTATATACATATAATAGCTATTTTAAAATGTAATTTAGTTTTTTTAACTCTGACATAATAGTGGTATAGATATTATGTGCACTGTCTCAAAAATCGAATATCGAATATTTGCACATAATATCGACAACCTAAATATATCTATATTTACATATACCATATATTATTTAATATCCAATATCTAACCAGATTTAAATGGACGTTACTTTTAGTCAACACATGTAATTCACATTTATTCTTAATACATAAAAATATATTATTATAAGTTATATAACTTATAACTATATATTTATATATATATAAATATATAGATATATATATATATATATATATATATATATATATATATATATATATATATATATATATATATATACTAGCTGGCTACGACCCGGGTATTATACTTGTAGTGGGAAATGATAATGTCTGAAATGTTGCCCTGCCTATTTACATGAATATATCCAAATTTGAATGACATTATAATTATTACGAATTTTATTTATATTTCTTTATTTATAAACATATATGTTTTTCATATAAGATATTCATATATATATGAACATCTTTGGCCAATATATATAATTTTTTTTCTTTGCATGACCTTGAACAGCCTACATATAATTGATCGTAGGCGAAGCATTCGGTTTCAAGATATAAGCCCATGACTTTAAAAGATTGTCCTTGAGATTTGTTTATTGTCATGGAAAAACAAAGTTTTATTGGAAATTGGTGTCTTCTAAAATTAAAGGGATAATCTGATGGTATCAGTGGTATTTTGGGAAACATGACTTCTTCTCCCTTATATTAACCCATTAGTATTTTGGCTTCTATCAAATTATTTTGTAAATTTGTTATGCTCAATCTGGATCCATTACATAATTGTGGGGGATTTACATTTCTTAGTAGTATTATTGGCGCTCCTACTTTCAGTGATAGTTTATGGTCTGGTAATCCGGAAAGTTTAATGTAATTCAAAAATTCTATAGGATAATCTACAACTTCTATTCTATTGTACTCTGTCTATGGACCTATATACTTTCATCTCTCCTGGAAATGCATTTAGTAAATTTTGAATTATTATATATACATTGTCATTTTACGTGTTAATATACATCTTTCGCAAATCCAATTTTCATCCAAATAATTGTCTTCTACATTTTCATAAATTGACGTGATGAGTTCAATCTTATTTTCCATTATATTTCCTCACGGGATAATATACATACCATTATTTTTCTGTGTCATTCCATTACCTATATTTAAGAGATGATTGTCGAATGTGGCTGTATCTTGATTGTTCGATAAGAATACTCTCATGTTTTTAGTTAATTTCATTAATCTTATATTTTTCCACATTACTGAAGTTTTCAAACACGAATTTATGTGGTCTATATTTGTACCTATTTTAACTACTAGAAGGATTTGTCTGAAATCTCCGCTAAATATTAATGTCTGTACTCCCATCGGCTTATCTTTGTTTACGATGTCTCTTATCATTCTATCGATGGCTTCTAATGCGTGCTAGTGAGTCATTGTGCATTCATCCCAAACAATACATTTACAGCTGCTAAATAGGTTCCCGTATTTTGAATTATTCTTTATACTGCAAATGGAATCTTCGTTTAACTGTATTGGAATCTTAAAAATGGAATGGGCTGTTCTACAATTCACTAATATAGTTGCTGCTATTCCTGATGATGATACGGCAATATGTTCTTTATTTTAGCTAGAAATAAATTAATCAAAAAAGTGTTACCAGTTCCTGTGGGGGCATCTAGGAAAAACAATTCCCCATCTTCGTTATTTACACTTTGTAAGATTTTGTTATAAACTATTCTTTGTTCATCATTCAATTTAATTGCATTTACTTGACAATTTTCTTCTCGAGTGAGCCTATAAAAGTATATTGTCACGGTTGTGGTTAGGTTAGTTTAAGTTTTAATTTTTGGAGGTTTTTTTTAGCTGCATTACTTCCCGAGTGAGCCTATAAAATTATATTGTCACGGTTGTGGTTAGGTTGGGTTAAGTTTTAATTGTTGGATGTTTTTTAACTGAATTACTTCCCGAGTGAGCCTATAAAAGTATATTGTCACGGTTGTGGTTAGGTTGGGTTAAGTTTTAATTGTTTGATATTTTTTTAACTGAATTACTTCCCGAGTGAGCCTATAAAAGTATATTGTCACGGTTGTGGTTAGGTTGGATTAAGTTTTAATTTGTTGAGGTTTGTTTTAGCTGCATTACTTCCAGAATGAGCCTATAAAAGTATATTGTCGCGGTTGTGGTTATGTTGTGTTAAGTTTTAATTTTTGGAGGTTTTTTTAGCTGTATTACTTCTCGAGTGAGCCTATAAAAGTATATTGTCACGGTTGTGGTTAGGTTGGGTTAAGTTTTAATTGTCGAAGGTTTTTTTTAGCTGCATTACTTCCCGAGTGAGCATATCAAAGATTTAATCACTCAATTAATCATTGACTCTAATTGCTCCATATCTGCTATCACCGAGACTTGGCTTACAAATGATGACTCTGCTTTAGCATCTCAATTAACTCCCAATGGCTTCACATTACTACTCGCTAACAGACCCACACCTAACCGTGGTGGTGGTCTTGCCCTGTTGTTCTCCACTGAGCTCAAACTTATTTCCTCTTCCACCCCTAATGTCTCCTCTTGTGAAATGCTGATATGTGACATGCAGTTCCCCTCCCTATTTACCATTGTGTTTATAATCATCTATCGCCCACCGTCATCCATCATTCGGTCTTTCCTTAATGATTGGAAGTGACTTGGTGACTTAAAATTCAAGTGAATACTGATAATCATGCTTCCCTTTCTCTTAAGAAACTTATTTTTGAGCACTCCTCAACACAACACATTCATTTCCCAACTATATATAATGGTAACATCATTGATCTTGTTTTATCTCCATCTGACTCCAATTTAATTTCCTCTCCCACCCAAAGCACTCTAATCTCTGATCACTTCGCTATCCTATTTGATTTACAGTTATCAGTAGTGCACAATATTTGACCTATAAGATACTTTCGAAACATCTCCTCTATAAATCAACCCTTGTTTGTTAACTCCGTGTTTGATCATATGAATAATATTACATCTCCGCTATCTGATCCTGCCACTCTCTTTGACGTCTTCAACACGGCGCTATCTAATTCCCTTGACTTTTATGCTCCCTCAACTACTCTTACCCACCATAATCATCCCAAATCCTCCTGGTTCAACACTGAACTCACCAATATGAGAAAGTCACTTCGTCGTTTACAATCCATTTATGCTTCTACTAAAATGAACTCAGACCTGTGTTCCTTTAAAGTATGTCGCTCATTATACAGGAAAAAACTCTTATCCACTAAATCATAATACTTTACTAACTTGCTTTGTAAATATGGCACCTCATCTAAGCAAGCCTACAACCTATCATTCACCTTAGTAGGTCAATCAAAACCCAGGCACCTTCCTGACCAACCAGATACAGTCCTCTGCTCCTCCTTTGCTAATTTCTTCCAGAATAAAGTATCGAACATCATAGCTGCTCTCCCCATTATGAATGTTGATATCCTCACTCTCAACTCATATTCACTAGCTTCCCATAATTACTGGTCCTCCTTCACTCTCCCTACTCGTCCATATGTTCTCTCTCTAATGGCATCCCTAAAATCCAATTCCCCACTCGACCCTATTCCTCTTACTTTACTTCGTACCCTTTCGCCATTGTTAATTGAACCGATAACAATGATCATTCATGCGTCCCTTATTACATCCATCGTACCAAAGTTTATGAAACACTCATATATCACCCCAATTATAAAAAAAACTACCCTTAGCCACTCGAACCTGTCGAGCTATCGACCCATCTCCCAGCCTTCATCAATCTCTAAGACCTTGGAGCGAATTGTATATGCTCAACTTATACACTATATCACTACCAATTCAATTATTGATATGTTTCAAAGTGCTTAATTACCCCATCGGAGCACTGAATCAGCACTTAATCTTATCATTAATGATCTACTCATATCCCTTGACAACAAAGCCCATGCTACCTTGTGTTACTTGACCTATACAGTGACTTTGACACTCTAAACCATGAAATTATTGATTTACGAATCAATGAAATCGGTATTCATGGTCAAGAACACAGCTGATTTATATCATTCTTTTCCTTAAGGTCCTCCTCAGTGAAAATTAACTCATCCTTCTCTATTCCCTTTATCAGCACTCATGGCATTCCACAAGGCTCCGTGCTTGGTCCTTTACTTTTTATTATTTATATTTTACCCATAAAATCCATATTTAACAAATATCCTTACATCCACTACCATCTCTTTGCAGACGATCTACAAATTTATACTTCTTTTCCCATTTCCCGTGACTCCAACTCTATTCAACTGTCTATTTTTAACTGCCTCACAGAACTTAATGACTGGTTCTCCCAGAATTCCCTATCACTTAATATGACCAAAACTAACACCATCATTATATCCATACCTACTTACCCCATAATAACAACCCACCCCTTTCTACTATCCCTCCCTACCTCACAATCCATAACAACTTTTGGTTTCACCATCAACTCCCACCTAGATTACTCTGACCACATATCTATAATGATTCGCAATGCCAACTATTTTCTTTATAATATTAGAAAATCACGCAATAAGTTGACTTTTTCAATGACTAAAAGTCTAATACACTCACTAGTCTTCATTAGACTTATATACTGCTGCTCACTTCTATGTAATCTTCCCCTAAAGCTTATGCTTAAACTCGAGATGATCAAACGACGTTCTATACCCACCCTATATAAACTGAAGTTCTCTTCAATATTATCAATATCGACTTTAATGCGATCACTCGGCTGGTTTAAGTTTAGGTATATCTGCAGGTACAGACTACTATGCATCACCCATAAGGTGATACATCTTAGATCTCCAGAGTACCTAGTAGACTTGATCAGTATTCAGACCCTTAGTCGAGCTAGCAGGAAATGTCACACGATGAAAATTGTGCAACGCTCGACTATATCTGCTCACTCTGAATCTGCTTTCTCTGTGGTAGCTCCAAAATACTGGAATGCTCTACCATATGACATTAGGTGTTTGAAATCCCTGTCACTATTTAAATGTAAACTCTCCACGCACCTATTAACATTGTAACCTACCCTCCCTTTTCCTTTATTTTTATTGTAATTTATTTATTATATTTTTGTTTCCTTCTCATGACGCCCATAACCACCACGTGATTTTGTAGTCAATAAAATATTTTAAATTTAAATAAATAAAAGTATATTTTCATTGTTGTGGTTAAGTTGGGTTAAGTTTTAATTTTTGGAGGTTTTTTTTAGCTGCATTACTTCCCGATTTAGCCTATACAAATATATTGTCACAGTTGTGGTTAGGTTAGGTTAAGTTTTAATTTTTGGAGGTTTTTTTTAGCTGCATTACTTCTCGAGTGAGCCTATAAAAATATATTTTCACGGTTGTGGTTAGGTTGGGTTAATTTTTAATTTTTGGAGGTTTTTTTTAGCTGCATTACTTCTCGGGTGAGCCTATAAAAGTATATTGTCACGGTTGTAGTTAGGTTGGGTTAAGTTTTAATTTTTGGAGGTTTTTTTTAGCTGCATTACTTCTCGAGTGAGCCTATAAAAATATATTTTCACGGTTGTGGTTAGGTTGTGTTAAGTTTTAATTTTTGGAGGTTTTTTTAGCTGCATTATTTCCCGAGTGAACCTAAAAAAGTATATTAATATATATTGTTATTTTCACAGTTGTGGTTAGATTGGGTTAAGTTTTAATTTGTGTACGTTTTTTTTAGCTGCATTACTTCCCGAGTGAGCCTATAAAAGTATATTTTCACAGTTATGGTTAGTTTGGGTTAAGTTTTAATTTGTATAGGTTTTTTTTAGATGCATTACTTTCCGAGTGAGCCTATAAAAGTATATTAATATATATTGTTATTTTCACAGTTGTGGTAGGTTGGGTTAAGTTTTAATGTATGTAGTTTTTTTTAGCTGCATTATTTCCCGAGTGAGCCTATAAAAGTATAGTGATATGTGTGTGTATGTGTGTGGTCATAGTTATTTTCACTATTATGATTAGGTTGGGTTAAGTTTTAATTTTTGTAGGTTTTTTCTAGAATCAAAAGATTACCCGATAGGTCGAAAATAGCTATCAAATGACAGTTTTACGTAATTATGATCGGTGTAGAGATTTAAATAAAAAAGTCATCCTAACAACCTACAATACTATACTAGAGAATTAGTAGCAATTTAAATTTTGTAAATCCATCGAGCCGTTTTCTTAAACATAGAACGCATATAAATAAATAAATAAATATTTAAATAGACTTTATTTTATATGTATAGATTATAACTGCCTGTGTGGCTGAGTGGATAAGGCGTCAGATACACAAGCAGTAGGATACGGGTTCGAGCCTCGTCCGGACCATTAATTAATTTTATAAAATGGGTCATAAAATATTATTTAGAAGTGAGCTTATATAATTGTGTATAAATAAATGATCGGCTCTCGTTAAAACCATGGATGCCTTAACATGAGAGCGGCTTCGAAGGGACATTAGAATCATATATGGTTACAAGTGAAAACTTCATCTAAGTTCCTGGATGGGATGAAAGGACTCCACCAAATAAAATTAACAATAACAATAACAATAGTTATTTTGTTATATTATTAGGTATACCTACATATATGTCTATTAATTTAATGAATATTATCATAACGCATATAAATTATAAACAAACAACGCTGATTGTTTATATAATTGAAAGGGTGTCGATATTACATGCAATTAGGGTGTCGGTATTATGAAAATGTATATTGCTTGGGTAAAAGTTAATAACTTGTAACAAATTATGAAAAATATGAAATATATTCGGCACATTGTAAATTAAATATATTAGATTTATTTTAAATATTTAAAATAACCTACATTTTTTAATGATTGAGAATTGACATTTTACTTCAAAAATTTCATAAATTTAGAGTTGTAATGACAAAAAAAGCTTTTTGTTTATAATTAAAAAAAAAATTATAATTATTTGAATTATAATTATATTGATTAACATTTCATACATTACTTATTTTTTTATTGGAATCATATTTTAGGAGATCTCCAGGGTGTCGATATTACGTGCATGTCGATATTATAGCACTCTCCCCTAGAGAGACACTCTCCCCTACTTGGTGAATAATGAATATTAGTATTTGAATTTTAGAATAATTACTAACAATATATTCTAATAAATGTGGTACGTGAGAGAATTTTGGTCGATAGTCCCGAATAATAGGTGTCGCCTTATATACTCATATAATAAAATGTAGAGAATTTATTTATGCAAATTGTTGATAATTGATTGTTCGAATCATCGACCATCACAACCCTCGTGATATCGACCAAACATCGGAATTGCATATAGTATTGATATATTATATTTATTATATTATTAATTAATATTTTTAATTGATTTTTATTCGTTTCATGTATTGAATAGTTTGATAAAATAAAAATGGCATTAATTGTGTTGTAATTTACCATTAACTCTCCGCTATTTATTACAATAATATAATAGAAAAATTCACTTTTATATAATCGATAATATTATATAATATATTTAATTTTTATTATTTTTTTCTTAAATATTAGGTAACATTAACATTATAAAAAGTTCGTTAATGTAAACTATTTTCATATTTATACCGTTGTGATTATGTGATTATATATATATATATATATATATATATATATATATATATATATATATATATGTTATATAGTGATATATCACAATATATAAGACCCAGCAATTATGTACACAACGCACTAATCTTTCGATATAGCGTGGCGTGTGTAAATGATATTAGATAAACCAATGAGCGTCGTGCACCTATAACATAGTCTTGCTTAGTGCACATATCGATTTCAGTCGTAATTCTTATCGTGATAGATACATAACTGTTATACGAACCGATTTATATGTAACATCAATATACATGCTATATTTATAATTTTAATTGTACTAATTAGATTCGAACCCAATATACACGGTAATGTTAATGAAATTAATGTAAATATTATATATTATTATTGTTATTATTTTATTAGGTTTTGGTGAATAAAGTTGAGATAGCATTTCACGTTTTCTTTAATAAGAAAACGACAAAGAGGTAATCCAGCCTATTACATTGGTGACAGCGGCATCATGTTTTGCAACTCCAATTAACCGTGTATATTCGCCAACGGAGGGCTGTGGAACCAGGAAGTACACTCGGTACCCGGTAGCAGCAATATTCCACGTGTCTAACGAAGGGAGGTGTCTACTTAACTGAGTAGTCGAATACGTCGAACGGTTTAGTGCGTTGTATTATTTTATTTGCTGGGCTAAATTTTTTTGTTTTCCTTTAATTTAATAATTTAATATTCATGACTGATGAATCCACCAAACCCTTGAGTAGACCATCTAAACGAGATGTTATCAATTTAAAGCTTGAGAATTATATAGATGAGAGTAATGTAGAGGGGTAGATTATGAGGGCGGAAGAGTGTGTTAGGCTAAAGGGGATAAAAGGATATGAGGCAGCTGGATGTGTATTATAGCATATCCATGTGGGGCAAAAATAGAGTTATGCTCACAAATAGGGGTTGTGACTAGTATAGATAAGATTTTTAAAGTACTGATAGATAGGGGTGGTTAATGTGGGTCAAAAGGGGAAAGATTAAGAGAGTTAGTCGGGAGGAAACAAAGGGTAGGTGAAGATATAATGACATTTTCAGATGAGCTGTTTAAATTAGGAATGAGGGTCAAGGAAGTAGATGGGTGGAAGGAGTTAATGTCTGAAGTATTTAGAAGTAATGTATGGGATGATAAATTAAGATATCACTTATTATCTAATACACATAAGGGGGCAACGTTTACGGAATTGAGGATAGCTGCACAGGAGTTTGAGTCTAGATATGGAGGAGTAAAAGATATAGATAATGAGTGTTATAGAATAGAGCAAGTTGATACGGATAAATTGAGTAAGGAATTTTTATATTTAAAAAGAGAGGTAGAGTGATATAAAAGTGGGACATGTGGACAAAATTATAATAGTGGGAGTAGAGGTATTAGAACTGTGGTACAGAGATGTTATAACTGTGGGGAAGTAAGCCAGTCAGCAAGATGATGTAGATATAGGGTATCGGGAAACTGGTATCCTCCACAGTAAATAGGGACTGGGGAGGCATATATAGTGTTGAAATGATCTGTATGAGTAAATGTCCAGTAGTTGTATATAGAATAGAGGGTAGAATTCAAAAGTTTATCGTAGATACAGGTAGTCAAGTATCGATAATTCCTATAAGTTTAGTTAGGAAGTGGAATCTAAATTTGATAGAGGATAAACGGCTGAGTAATTTGAGAACAGCAAATGGTAGTAAATTAATAACGATGGTACAAGTAGATACATTTATGTGGAATAATAAATGTAAGGATGTGATATTTGTAGTTACTCAGATAGAGAGTCTATGTATAATTGGAATGAACATACTAGAGAAATTTGAATATTTATGGTTAGAGGATATAGGAACAAAACCAAAAGAAATTATAAGTAGGAAAGTAAATAGGATGGAGAGTAATTAACTAGATGTAGCATATATAGGGTTAAAGGGAGGTTTTAGAAAACGAGTAGAGTAATTAATAACTGAATATAAGAGAATATGTCATGTAAAGGGTCATCATATAGGTGTAGCTGTAGGAAAACACAGGATTAGAACTATATACGAAATATCAGTTGCACAACCATATAGGAGAATAATAAAATTATTAGTGGGAGATGTACAAAAAACAGATAGATGAGTGGATAGAAGAAGGGGTAATAGTAAAATATAGTAGTGAATTTGTAAGTTTATTGGTAATAGTTAGAAAATGTAGTGGAGATATTAGATTATGTGTCGATTATAGAAAACTAAATAAAAAAACCATTAAAGATGCGTATCCAATACCGCGTATTGATGATTCATTAGATGCATTATATATTGCGAAATATTGTTCATGTATAGACATTAAATCAGCATATAATCAAATTAGAGTTGATAAATTAGATCAACAAAAAACAGCTTTTAGTTCCCCGGGGGGATTATATGAGTTTACATGTATGCCATTTGGACTCATAAATGCCCCTGCAACATTTCAAAGAATGATGAGTAATTTATTTAGAGATCAAATGTTTGAGTCAGTAGTATGCTACTTAAATGATGTGTTAGTTTTTTCACCGGACAGTATAATCGCATATAGAACATCTAAAGCATTAGATAAGTTAGAAGGCGCTGGATTAAAACTTAATATTAAGAAGTGTAAGTTTTGTATAGAACAGGTAGTTTTTTTAGGTTATAATATATCGAATAAGGCTATAAGTACTATTACGGAGAAAACTAAAGCGATAGTGGAGTGGGAGAAACCGAAAAATCTAAAGGAATTACGATCATTTTTAGGAGTATGTTCATATTATAGACGGTTTATCAAAGGTTTTGCAAAAATTGTATCTCCACTAAACGAGTTGAATAGAATAAATAAGAGTGTAGGTGAAAAGAGGGTAAGTAGGTTTAGGAGTAAACATGTATTGATAGGATGGAATAAGGAATGTGATCAGGCCATGAAAGCATTGAAGGATAAATTAATGAGTGCACCGATCTTAGGAATAGAAAAGTATGATATACCATTTACAGTAGAGACAGATGCATCGGATAGAGGATTAGGGGCAGTACTATCCCAAGAAATAAATGGAAAAAATGTAGTAATAGCATATGCTAGTAAATCACTGAATAAGGGAGAGAGAAATGAGGTGAATTATTCAGGTAACAAGTTGGAATTTGTAGCAGTATTGTGGGCGATATCAGATAAGTTTAGACACTTCTTATTATGATCTAGATGTCAGGTGATTACTGATAAAAGTGCGGTTGCTTGTATATTAAATAAGAAGGATCTTTCGGCTTTAAAACAGAGGTGTATAGGTAGATTAGCACCATTTGAAATTACATTTAAATATAGAGCAGGAAAACAAAATATTGTAGCTGATGCCTGATCAAGAAAACAGGGTAGTAATACAGAGGTTGAGGATAGTAATCATTTTTATGAGGATGATTTGGATGTAAGATATGTAGATGTAGGAGTAGATGGGATTTGTGAATGTGATTGAAATAATAGGTCAAATGGATAGAGAATCATTGAGGGTGAACAGGGGCAGGAAAGCGGGTTACTAAGTATTATAGATTTATTAGAGAAGGGTGAGAAAGTAGAGAGATATAGGTTATAGGGTGGAATATTATATAAGAATAGTAAGGAGGGAGATAGAATTTTAGTTTTACCAAGGTCATTGATAAATTAAGTATTATAAGGGATACGTGATGATAATGGACATCAGGGAATTGAGAGATGGTAAGAGTTTACCTGTAAAGGTAAATATGAATATCTAAGGGTAATGGACAATATGAGAGGATGAATATGACGAATTTTTTACATATACATAAAGTTATTGCGTTTGGCAATATGTTAATAATAACAAATCATATTATTGATTATATATAATTAGATGAATATTGTTAGGGTTATCAAAGATTTACATGGAAAATCTTATATTGTAATATATTATTGGAGATACAAATTATCCAGGTATAATCGTATCTAGAAGTGGATGGCGAATGTAAAAGTATTGACTTTATTAGTGATAATAATTACAATTCAATTCTATGGTGAATTAGTAGAATAGTTGTAGGGGACGTGAGGGGGTTTTGGGCGATGAGGGGGTTTTGGTCGATGGCAATATAACCACAACGGTAATAGATATGAAAATATTTTACATTAACGAACTGTGTATAATGTTAATGTCACCTAATATTTTAAGAAAAATTTAAGAAAAATTAAATATATTGAATAATATTATCGATTATGTAAAAAGTGCATTTTCTGCTATATTATTGTAATAAATAGCGGAGAGTTAATGGTAAATTACAACACAATTAATAATATTTGTATGATATTTTTTTTTATAATATTAAACTACTCAATATTCTACATAAAATGAAATAAAAATTAATTAAAAATATTAATTATATAATTGAATAAAGATAACATAACAATACTATATGCTATGAGGGTATTTTGGTCGATATCATGAGGGGGTTTTGGGCGATGAATCGACCAATCAACGATCAAAAATTTGCATAATTAAATTCTCTAAATAATATACAAATTGCGGTCGTTCCATTGAATGGTGTAAGATGATATACATTGCATACTATACAATTAATAAATTGTATTAATTATACTATATAGATTGGGCAAATATTAGATAAAATTATAATGTATATCTTATATATATATATATATATATATATATATATACATATATATAAATATAATATAATATATAATATAAAATTATGTCTGATTAAGCATGAATTGACTGTATATATATAGTATATATTTATTATTTAGTAATCGGAATTATCTAAATATTAAATCTTTTTATCATAATATATATATATATATATATATATATATATATATATGATTATTCAGTAATATATAGGACAGCATGAATATACATGATAATTATTTATTTTCATAAAATATAATTAATTTGTGAAATTATAAATAATAAAATATTCTATAGATATTATTAATTATATATATTTAATTATTGTTATTTTATTTAAAAATACATGTAACTATAATTATAATACAAATCAATCTAAATGCAACTGGTAGGTTTGTATATTATACAACATAAAATACATAATAAATATAATTATTATTTAAAAAAATATTATGATTATATCTAACAAAATTATAATAAATTACTCATAATCTAGTCATATATGTTGAATTTAGTGAAACTGTATATTATACATAGATTAGCCCACATTATATAAGTATATTTATAATGGAAAAGTATAATTATGTTATATTTTACACTGTTTACCAGATGATTAATCACAGGATTAATGATTTGTAATTATTTATGTATATATATATATAACATATATTATTTATTAATAGTAATTCTATTTTTATAGTTATCATATAGTTATACATTAATATATTAACTATTTTTCTAGTATTTATTTAATAATAGTATTCATATATACTGGAATAGTATATCATTAATTGATTTTGAAATATTTCATAAATAATATACATTAATATACATTAACAAGTGATTTATTAAAATATAATTTTATTTATTAAATAGTAATTTCATATATAATTTATTAAATAGTATTACAATATATTCTAGAATATAAATAGTCTAGACTATATGTAAACTATAGTCTACATACAATTTGTATAATTAATAATAATTCATTTTTTATGTAAACTAGTTAATTATAAATTAATACATTCTTTCAATATTAACAGTGAATTAAAAAAAACAATTATTTGTATGTAATAAAAATAAAGCCCATATATAAAATGAATTGATTTATAAATATTTCATAAATACTAAAATATACATATATATGAATTATTTATTAAAATATAATTATAATTAATATCCCATGTTCATGTAAATGATATAATAAAATATGAGTGATTTATTCAGATATAATTATATTGATTATCATATTAATAAAATAAATGAATTGATTTATAAATATTTCATAAATACTAAAATATACATATATATGAATTATTTATTAAAATATAATTATAATTAATATCCCATGTTCATGTAAATGATATAATAAAATATGAGTGATTTATTCAGATATAATTATATTGATTATCATATTAATAAAATAAATGTAATTTTTTTTATAAATTTATTTAAATTCACAAATTTAATTTAATGTGTATCATGCATAATGCATGGTACTATATATAGTAACTATATTTATCATAGTTTAAATTAAACAGATGACTTCATAGTAAGATATGATTTCATAGTAATATTCAATTATATAACATTTTATTTTATTTTTAATTATTATATATATACATTTTTTAGATATAGTATTTATTTATCTTCCACATTTAGCTTATACTGAGATCTTTGATAACAACTGTATAATCCTTTATTTTACCTAATGGAGAATTAATTAGTTATAATATAATAGTTATATTAAAATAACAATAAATGTATATATTAATATGAATTTAATTTTAATAATATGAATATATATTATCTGATAATATTAAATTAATATATACTTATTCTATAATAATGTTACAAATATTTTTTTTACATTTTGAGAATTAATTTTATTACACATATTTTATTACATACCTATTATATATATTTATATAAAATTAAAATGTAATTCAATTATATTCATATTATATATATATATATACATAATATGATTTATACTAATAAATAAATAATAGATATTTGTATATTTAATAAATTTAACATATTTGAATATTGAAAGTGAAATATGTTAAGTAAAACCATTTTTATGAGAATCTCATAGACTAGCCCAGATTGATCTTCTCTGAATCGGTTTGAATTAACTATAGGAAATTAACATTATTATTACATAAATGTTTAAACATTATTATAATATAATAATTATTTAGTAACAATATTAATTTTAAATATATTCATAATACATTTTTAGAAATTATTTGTTAAAATATATTTATTTAGGTGCATAATTTGATTATTTCTATTAATGTAAACATTTTAAAATTTATAAAATTTACCAATAGGTAAATATATATATTTACAATTAATTATTAAAGTATTTAAATATATACATTTAAATTAAATGTATATCAGATTACATATTTATATTTTAAATAAATATAATATATTTTAATCTTAATATTGCATAAGTAAGTAAAAACCATGTTAACAAGAGGAACATGAATTAGCCCACCTGCAGGGTCTGCAATGCAGGTTGATGTTCTCTGAACCGATTTAACTGTAAAATTAAATTAAATCATTAATATAATATAAATATAGTTATATGTATATATGCACACACTATATAGATAGAATAATAATTTAATTTAAATTTATATATGTATATTGTATATTTTGAGAAATAATTTTATCAAATATATTTTTTTTATAAATGAATGCATTTATATATTATAATTAAATTGTTATTAAACTACATGTATATTATAATATATGATTTATGCTAGTAAATATATAATTTAATTATTTCTATTCATGTTAAATTAATAAAATGTATAAAATTTACCCATATTTCATATTATGTATAAATAATTTATTTATAATTTATTATTAAAGTATTTAAATATATAAATTTAAATTAAATGTATACCAGATACATATTAATATTTTAAATACATATAATATATTTTAATCTTAATATTTCATGAGTAAGTAAAAACCATGTTAACAAGAGGAACATGAATTAGCCCACCTGGAGGGTCTGCAATACAGGTTGATGATCTCTGAACCGAGCTAACTGTAGAAAATTAAATCATTATTAGTATATAACTATAGTTACATATAACACATATGTATATATGCACACATTATATAGACATAGACTAATAATGTAATTCAAATTTATATATATATATATATATATTTTATATTTTGAGAAATAATTTTATCAAATATATTTTTTATTATAAATAAATTCATTTATATATTATAATTAAATTGTTATTAAACTACAGAGTAATATTATAATATATGATTTATGCTAGTAAATATATAATTTAATTATTTCTATTCATGTTAAATTCATCAAAGTAATTACATTATTTATCAATGAATTATTTATAAAAAAAATAAATATAATTAAATTATAATTAAATGTATTTTAATATCCTAATATATGTATAATATACATTGTATATAATATATATGCATATTTAATGAATTTAATATTTTAATATTTTAAATTCAAACCATTTTTATGAGAATCTCATAGATTAGCCCAGGTGGATGTTTTCTGAATCGATTTGATAAGACTTGATTATAACTATAGGACATTTTTATCATAGAATAATAATTTAATACAAATTATTAATTTCAAATATATAAATATATACAAATATATATTGTATATTTTAAGAAACTGTTGAATAAATGTTAAATATATTTGTTATAAAATATAAATATATATAATTTAATTATTTCTATTCATTTTAAATGTATCAAATTAATACATGTCACATTCTTTATAAATCAGTTATTTATATAAAAATGGTATTCTACAAAAAAATATGTATAATTAAATCTATATTCAATGAATTTTAATATCAGAATACATATTTGTATACATAATTAAATTAATATATATATATATATATATATATATATATATATATATAATAGTAATCAATATTGGATGTGTAATAAATAAAAACCATTTCTACTGGAACGACTCAAATTGTCCACCTTAATAATGTTCTCTGAGCTGAGCTAACTTATAGGAAATTATTAAATATAGGAAAACTTTAACTATAGGAAATTTAAAATTAAATTATTATTATTATATAAATATGCACAATATATTATCATAAATTAATATTTGTATAAAAATATATATATATATATAATAGTTTTTATGGTGTACCCCAATATTCTATTCTAGGACAATTACTTTTTTCTATATTTATTAATTATATGATATTATGTTCTCCAAAAAATAAATACATATTATTTGTTGATGATACTAATATAATTATTACATATAAATTACTTAATAATCTAACAATTATAAATTATAATCAGCATGTGATGACATTTTTCTATGGTATAAACTTAATAAAGTATCCATAAATATAGATAAAACGCATTGTATGTATTTAAAAATGATATAATATTTAATATATGTATATATTATACACTTTTATCTCAGCTAACTTCTACATATTTTCTTGGAATAAATCTGGATACTTGTTTAAATTGGAAATGTCATTTAGGTTATCTTAAAAATAAATTATTGAAAATTATATTAATAAAAAAAATGTTTCATACTTTGTGAATAGTTTTTGTTAAATATCTGTTAAATATCTGCCATGATCAAACTATACTATGCTTTATTTTATCCATATTTAATTTACTGTATAGAAATATGGGGGTTCATCGTTATGTATCAAACTTAAATATAATTTATTTAATTCAAAAAATGATTTTAAAAATAATTGTTAGGTATATATAATAAACCAAATGATTTTGTTTCTCTATTTAAAATGGGAAAATAATGGAAAATATAACATTATCTTTATGATACTTATAAGTACAAGACTAGCATTTACATGTATAAATTGTGCCATTCTATTATTTTAAATCATTTTAAATTGACGTCTAAAAAATATGTAATAACTGGAGTTAATGTGATTTAATTCAACCTTATTTTAAATATAATTATATGAATAATACCTTAAGTAATTACTTACACTCAGACAACAACTTTGGAATGCTTTAAGTATAGATATAAGAAAGTCCCATTCCTTATCATTATTTTGTAAAAATCTTAAAATTAATATATATTATACTTATTCTATTAACAGGAAAATATTGTTTTATATATTATTTAAATTTGTATTATATTTATTTGACATTATAAAAAATACTGCATTTATATAAAATTATGACACTATAACAAACTGACATTATAAAAATTATTGTATATAATTTTATGATTTTTTTAGCTTTTATTTTATTTTTACATTTGTTTACATTAAATAAATTACTTTAGTCAAATGTGAATTATCAAATTAATTGAAATATAAGTATGTGTATATATGTGTATGTATGTATATGTATATAGTTATATGTATATGGGTATGTGTATATGTATATGTATATATGTGTGTGCGAGTGTGTATATTTTTATGTATTTACATTCGAAATTGTTAACCTATATTGTATTTGAATATTTATTTATTTTGTTCTCTTGTTTCTTAGTTTTAAATGTTGGTTATCTCCTACTTATTTCTTCTATATTATATTTTAGTTTATGATATTTTAATGCTTGATGTATTTCTTAGATTTTAATTATAATGTAATAATGTATTTATGTTATACTATTATGACTTACTGGTTACATATATAATATAAAAAAATAAAATATATAATAAAATATTTATTATATATTAAATATATAATATAAAATATAATATTTTATTTTTTTAATTGTATAATTGATTGTATAACATTATTATTTATTTATTACTATTATCTATAATGATACTTATCATGTTAATAAAGGTGTAATTGATAAGCAACATTGCTTCTATAATGATAATAGCGTATACTCTGCCATTACCTAAATATGATAACTTTGATAATAATATATTTTATATAATATATAATATATTTAATATTTATATGATATGTATATGCAATATACTTACATATATACAATATAAATTGCTACTAATATCATGATATGTAACTTTCATATTAATGTGATTTAATAAATGATATATATATATATATACATATATATATATATATATATATATACATTACATATAAATTATATCATATATGATATATAATATATAAAAATATATATATTTAATTTCTTACTGGAGTTCTAGATTTCTGATATATTCATTTATATCTCTTCATAAAGCTCTGTCATAAATACAAGTCATAATATTCTTTATTTAATTTATTGTATTTCGTAATTTATTTGATTGGTAAACATATACACGCGTAACTATATCAAAAAGTAATACAAAGTAATATAAAGTATTATAAAATCATTATAATATTTTATATATTGCGTGTGTTGTATATTTGTCATCGAATTATGACGAATATCCGAAAAAGTTTATTTTAATTCCAAATTTAATGTTTGAGTACATAGGGCGACACCTATTAACACATTCGGAACTATCGCCAAACCCCCTCACGTATCATATTTGACTGATATTTACTAGTATTATTAGAATTGATAATACATAAATTTTATATAATGAAATACATATCCGAGATAGCTATCTAGTATATTAACATCTTTTTAATATGTATTCTAAAATTTAAATACTAATATTTAATATTCACGGAGTACTGACTACTATGGCGAGGGCTAAATTGTATCGCCCAAAACCCCCTCACGTCCCCTACTCAAAATGACCCACCGATATAAGCGATAGTTATTAATAACTAAAGCCGCCTATGAGATAATGAGGCGTTGAAGGATGACAACGTAATGCGATCAATTAAAGATAATGCTATATTCACATATGTTATCATTATAATGTCTTCTTTAAAAGTGTATTATTATTCGTGTATTTATAATTAGACAAACCATATAGTATTGATGAATCAATCAGACAAATTACAATATTTATAATTAATTTTATGAATAATTTATTTATTTATAATACAATTTAAGTATCTAAATAATACAATTTTAAATCTAGCTTTATTAGTGGTATTAATATTATAACGCACAGGATTTTTATGATAATCAAAATAGTTCATACGAAGCACGCGTATTGGTTATAGGGCTTAATGAATTGATAATTTGAATTTGATAAAATTATAATGTGTAGAATGTTTTATATTTAATAATATAGTGTTATATTTTATATCAATACACTTGTATATTATCGAGAAGGTTTTAGGTTTTATAGTTGCCATTTTTTTTCATAAATTTAGTAAATCAGATTAATGAAAATATCAGCAATATTTTGAATAATTAAAAAATATCTTTTTTAGACTATTTATATAATTATGAATATTATATTCATTAAACATTTTTTTGTAGGATTTATTGTTTCTGAGATACCGTGTGTTTTACCTCTAGATAAATTCTTATAATTTAAATATGGAAATTATAAATATAATGTTTACTTTCCCCAATCATAGGGCCCTATGTTATTCGTACTATGTATATATTATATGTGAGGTATTAGTAATTTAGAATATTCAGTCTCTATTTTCCTCCATTTAGTTACTATACATGTTGCGTATATATAATATATATATAGATAATAATATGTATATATTGAATCTCATATATTTATATATATATTGAATACAATACAAATAGCGGATATGATAATATGTGTGGTATTGGTATGTTTGAATTGTCAGTCTATATAATCTTCCATGTAGACTGTATAGTTATTATAGTCTATTATTATCTATCTAGTAATTTATATTATAAATTTGAATAACATTTTATGTTAACATTATTATTGAAAATAAAATACAACTAAATTAATCTCTCTAATATTATAAATTATTGATGATTTATTATATAATATTATTATTATTAAAATAAAAAATATCTATATATATTATTAATATTATGCCGAGTAACTTATGATTATGTATATTATTGTTTGATTTGAACAATAGTTACAGAAATACCGTAACCTTTTATATATTTCCCCTGTTTTTATTTGTTATCTATATTTTATTTATATTCATTAACTTTATTGTAATGTTAAAATAAATATGACAATGAAATATAATATAATAATTTAGATTTAATTTTATTAAATTATTGTAATATTAAAATAAATAAAAAAATACAATGATATAATGACATTAAATTCATATAAACATATATATAAACATATAAAAATATATATATATATATATATTTATAATATTATCTATTTAACGATAAATAATTTTATATATAATACAATATACATAATAAAAAGAAACAATAAAAAGAAACAGTATATTTATTTAAATTTACTTTGTGAAATTTTAATTAACTTCTATTGATTATTTTATCTACTACTAAAATATGTATTATAATTTATGTTTAATATGATGCTGTATAAATATATACTTTTTTTGTATACACATATATTTCTTATATTAAAAATGATTCTCACCTGTGTATTATTTTATGTTTATTTAGATTAGATGATGTTGAAGAACTATATGTGCACGTATTGCATTTGTACGGTTTCTCACCTGTATGTCTATATTTATGTGACTTAAGTTGTGATGATTGTTTACAACTATATGTACATGTATCGCATTTGTAAGGCTTCTCACCTGTATGTGTTAGTTTATGTAACTTAAGTGATAATAGTGTTATACAACTATATTTACATGTATCGCATTTATAAGGTTTCTCACCTGTATGTGTTCGTTTATGTGACTTAAGATTTGCTGATGTTATACAACTATATGTACACATACTACATTTATAAGGTTTCTCACTTGTATGTGTTAGTTTATGTACCTTAAGTTCTGATGGTCTTTTACAACTATATTTACATGTATCGCATTTATAAGGTTTATCACCTGTATGCATATTTTTATGTTCCTTAAGTCGTGATGATTGTGTACAACTATATTTACATGTATCGCATTTATAAGGTTTTTCACCTGTGTGTGTTCGTTTATGTGACTTAAGATGTGTTGATGTTATACAACTATATGTACAAGTATTACATTTGTAAGGTTTCTCACCTGTATGTGTTAGTTTATGTGACTTAAGTTGTGATAATTGTATACAACTATATGTACATGTATCACATTTATAAGGTTTATCACCTGTATGTGTTCGTTTATGTGACTTAAGATTTGCTGATGTTATACAACTATATGTACACATACTACATTTATAAGGTTTCTCACTTGTATGTGTTAGTTTATGTACCTTAAGTTCTGATGGTCTTTTACAACTATATTTACATGTATCGCATTTATAAGGTTTATCACCTGTATGTGTTCGTTGATGTGACTTAAGATTTGTTGATGTTATACAACTATATGTACACATATTACATTTATAAGGTTTCTCACCTGTATGGATTCGAATATGTATTGTTAAATTAGATAATTTATTACTATTGTATTCACACGATTTACATTGAAATTTCAGTACATCATTGTTCTCCACAAATTCATCCTCGTGATCTTTATCATAGTGAATTCGCATACCAGTGGCCATCTTACAAGTATACGTACAATAATTACATATGTAAACACTTGGGTATTCGTCGATGTCTGCATCAGAAATATCGACAATATCTACATTCTTATGTTCACTTCTTCTGTGTTTAATCATATCTTCTTCTGATGAAAATACCACCGTACATAGATCACATTGAATTTTATCTAATTATAAGAATATTGATTGAGTTAATATGCTATATAAATTATTAAATATTATTAATGATATTTAAGATGTTATTCATAGGAATTTTCGTTTTAAAATATGATTAAATATTTATATCATTTATATTATTATTTGTACAAAAACTAACGTTAGTTATTAATTTTAGAAAAAAATGTCAAATATATTATTATTAATTTAATTATATTTAATTTCACTAACCATCATCTCCTTCCTGAACATTCATAATTGTAAATTCTTAGATATATCTGTAATTATAATTGTATTAATATATATATATATATATATATATAAATATATATAAGTGCCATAAATATGCATTAATATTCAACCCATTCAAACATCATTTAGTTATTGAATAATGCTACAAATTAAATGAGACTTTTAAAAAAAAATTATAAATTTAATAATAACACAATAATTTAGTATATACAAATAGTAAAATTTAAAATATCCATACATTAAACTTGTATTTTCAAAATAATAATAATGTATTAGTTAAACAAAATAGGTATTAAATATTTTCTTTTATATGATATAAAAATGTATATATAATGTATATATTTATATAATATTTATATAATTCATTGATATATATGTTATAAAATATAATAGAATTATATGAAAGTGTATTTTATTATTAATTTGGAAATTTTCAATATTAAAAATTAAAGATATATATATATATATATATATATATATATATATATATATATATTCTTTCTATATCAACACAATTAGTATTGTATTTTATAATCAGTGATCTCAGATACAAGTTGAATTATAGTGATTAAATAATTAATCTGATATAATATGCATATAATTTATTTATATAATTCTATTTATCTCATAATACATATAATACATTTTATAACATAATAGAGATTTTAAATACATAGGTATATATAATTTTATTATGTAAATAAAAATATATTAAGTAAAATTATTGAATATTTTAGAATTATTATCGATTTCATTTTTATCAATCTATAAAATATCAAAATATATATACATAAAAATACACATTTATAGAACTATTAAAACCTGTATCTCGCTGAGTTGCAGTTAATTTACTTTTAGAAATAGCCTATTCAATGGAGATAAACTCAGCCTGTATTAGTTGATAGGAATGGCTTCATTAGATGTTGCTAGTAGTGGTGGTGGTGATAGTAATGATGCAAGTAGTGTTGGTAGTGAAAGTAGTGGTGGTGGTAAATTTATCATTACTTACATAAATAAAAACACATACATAAATAATACCACTTACTTATATAACCACATAAGCATACACATATATAAACTAACACACACATAAATACAAACATACACATATACACTAGTAGTAATTCATTTAGATAAAGGCTTATACATATTTGAATTTTCTGTAAATGTTATTGTAAAATTATAGGTAAAAATATAGTTATGTATCTATTTATATATTTTAAGAAATTAATTTGTATAATATATTGAAATTTATATAATAATTTATATAATAGCAATTAATCTACTTAGTTTCACTCTTATATAATGTATACGATAAATCCAGTTACATGTATCATCAATTAATATACCAAGGAACGATAAATGATTAACCAGCTATATGTTTTCATTATTAACATTTTATTCTAGTTTCTTTTTTGATTTAGAATTTCTAATATTATAGAGCATAACTTAGGTTTCTTTAATGTTACTTTATTACTAAACAACCAATGAGTTAAAGTAAAAAGGTCATAATGTAAAATAGTTCTCAAAACATCTAAATATTTACTACTGAAAATTAAATATGCATTTTTTGCAAAAATTAAGGGTTTACAATATTTAAGAATAGTAGGTATATTATTAATATATTTATGAATAAGTAAGGGCCCTAATACTAAATATTTCGGAAACAGTATTCAAGTAATTTTAAATTTATAGAAACACTTATTCAGTATTTTAAACCTATATAAACTCTATTCCAGTAATTCAAATAATAAACTCCAATCAAGCAATATTAAATTTGAAGAAACTCTATTTGAGTAACTATAAACTTATATAAAATCGTTTTGAATAAGTATATATAGTATACTATAATAAGTATACCTATAGAAACCCTATTCAAGTAAATTTTAACGTAGTGTTCATATCTGAAATAGCTCCATTTAGTTTAGTTGACATATTGTGACATGTTTGTAAATAACTAGTTACTATAACTATTGGTAAACCACTAATACCAATATTATCTAATTTATTAATAATATATTTTTATCTAAACTTTAGATTCTAAAGTATCACCATTTAAAAAATGTTAACCATTTAAAAAGTTAATTTATCACACTTATTCATATACCCACATACTCATAAATACGTACACACAAATCCATTCATATCTATACTCAAATACACACACCAATGTAAACCCACACACATACCATATACTGTATATATTATAGTATACACACATACACTCAAATTCTTCCATACCCACTTATATCTACATACACAACCACATACAAATGTACATATATAACTAATTAACCACACTGATATACACAGAGATCCACATATATACCTATAAAAATACACACCCAAACCCATAACACCTATTACCATACTAAATAAGTATATCTAATAAAATTACAATTGAAAATAAATAAAATGGTATACTGGAAATCCTAGACATACCACCTAGATTAATGACACCGACCAAATGTCATACGAAAATACTAATAAAATATCCACTATAACAATTAAGACACATAATACCTCGTAAGTACAAGCTGTAAATACACATAATACGACTATATTAATTCCTCAACTGATACCAATTATACCACTACTATTGAACATATTGCTAAAGATAATCACAATATAAAGAATATAAAGACATTTATATTAAGGTTTAATATAAACCTCTCTTCAAACTATTAATTCAGTTTTTAAAATATTTATTTTTTTATATTATTCACTGCTAAAGATTCATTTATCTCACTCAACCTACCACTAAAATGTACTTTACTTACACATTTAGTAGTTTAGCTGATTATCAAGTAGGTCAATGAATATATACGCATACACACACAACGACTCGTATAATCCAATGATTTATTTTTATTTTACTTCTCCGTTTATTTCTTGTTTTGTTGTATTGTATCGTTTTTTCTTACTGTTATCACATTTATATAATTACCCAGGCTACCAAATTTATTTGAAATAACTAGGTACAGGTTATATTTCCATGGTTAGAATAGATGGTTGTTTTGTGAACATTACTGCTGTTATTACTGCTGCATAAACACTCCTTCATACCTAGTTATTTACCGGTTGCAAGGTTATCTTTACTACTTTAATTATTTGTTTTAAATAGGTGAATAGTTGGGTGTTTAAATAGGTAAATAACTAGGTACATGTTTTATTTACTCGGTTATTTTATGTAAATGACTCCTGCATAAACACTCCTTCATACCTAGTTATTTACCGGTTGCAAGGTTATCTTTACTACTTTAATTATTTGTTTTAAATAGGTGAATAGTTGGGTGTTTAAATAGGTAAATAACTAGGTACATGTTTTATTTACTCGGTTATTTTATGTAAATGACTCCTGCATAAACACTCCTTCATACCTAGTTATTTACCGGTTGCAAGGTTATCTTTACTACTTTAATTATTTGTTTTAAATAGGTGAATAGTTGGGTGTTTAAATAGGTAAATAACTAGGTACATGTTTTATTTACTCGGTTATTTTATGTAAATGACTCCTGCATAAACACTCCTTCATACCTAGTTATTTACCGGTTGCAAGGTTATCTTTACTACTTTAATTATTTGTTTTAAATAGGTGAATAGTTGGGTGTTTAAATAGGTAAATAACTAGGTACATGTTTTATTTACTCGGTTATTTTATGTAAATGACTCCTGCATAAACACTCCTTCATACCTAGTTATTTACCGGTTGCAAGGTTATCTTTACTACTTTAATTATTTGTTTTAAATAGGTGAATAGTTGGGTGTTTAAATAGGTAAATAACTAGGTACATGTTTTATTTACTCGGTTATTTTATGTAAATGACTCCTGCATAAACACTCCTTCAATACCTAGTTATTAACTTGGTACCAGGTTATATTTACTGCTGTTATTTATCTTGGTACTAGGTTATACTTACTGCAGTTATTTAACTTGCTACTAGGTTATATTTAATTCTATAACTATATGTTAGCTAGATGAATAGATACATATAAAAAAACACTGAAGCTCAAATTATTAATCATTTTTATTTATAAATAGATTTAAACGTCACATCAGTCCTCCAAATCTGTCTTTTCAGATACCTATGGAAAAAATAATGATGTTGCACAGGATGGTATTTGTGAATGATGTCTTTTTTAATTTTTGGAAGTTTATTTCATGTTTTAATATTGCTTTATAGATTGTGAGAATATATTTGAATTGATATTCAACCCATTACAAATACTAGTTTTGAATACATTTTTTGAATATGAAAATGTATACATTATAATATAATGTAATAAGCATTATAATATTCATATAAATATAAGAATATGTGTCTTATATATGAAAATATAAAAATAGATCAATATATACTATATGAAATTGTATATGAACAAATTTTATATATATATGCATTACTATGAGGAACCAAACAAATATGTTTATAAAATATACATACATTAAACATTATGCATTATATATGATCACTATCAAATATTTATTATAATTATATAAATAGAATTTTTAATCAAATTGAAATTTGTAAATTTATATAACAATAGAATATATATTTTCATATTTTAATTTAGAACTCATAAATAATATATAAATATATACTATTAATATGTAATACTAATATGAAATTGTATTTGAATAAATGTTGATCTTATATACAATCAGTATATATGATCACTATATATTATTAAATACACCAAATAATATATAAAGTATATAGTATAATATCAAATATAAATGATAATCAAATATTTATTATAATTAAATAAAAATGTTTTACATCAATTGAAATTTGTAAATTTATATAACAATAGAATATATATGTTCATATATTAATTTAGAACTCATAAATAATATAAAAATAAATCAATATATGAATATATGAAATTGTATATGAACAAATGTTATATATATATGCATTATATATATTCACTATATATTATTAAATATAACAAATAATATATATAAAATATATAGTATAATATCAAATATTTATTATAATTATATAAATTGAATTTTAAATTTATATAACAATAGAATATATATTTTCATATTTTAATTTAGAACATATAAATAATATAAAAAATAGATAAATACATTTATTAATTTAAGAAATTTGTTAATTTATATAACAATAGAATATATATTTTCATATTTTAATTAAGAACTTATTAATAATATAAAATTGTATAAATACATACTATATGAAATTGTATATGAAAAATGTTGATATTACATAGAATCAGTATATATGATCACTATATATTATTAAATACCACAAATAATATATATAAAGTATATAGCTGTAATAGATATATAGTATAGGTATATAGGTATATAGTATAATATCAAATATAATTTATAATCAAATATTTATTAGAATTATATGAATTGAATTTTAAATCAATTGAAATTTGTAAATTTATATAACAATAGAATATATATTTTCATATGTTAATTTAGAACTCATAAATAATATAAAAATAGATCAATATATACTATAAGAAATTGTATATGAACAAATGTTATATATATATATATGCATTATTAGAGAAACCAGAAAATATGTTTATAAAATATACATACATTAAACATTATGCATTATATATGATCACTATAAGTTATACAAAAATATTTATTATAAATAAATAAATTTAATTTTTAATAAAATTTAAATTTATATAATTTGTAAATTTACTTTACAATAGAATATAATATATTTCATATTTTAATTTACAACTCATAAACAATATAAAAATAGATCAAATCATACTATATATATATATATATATATATATATATATATATAGAAATATAATTTATAATATATATATATATATATATATATATATATATATATATGCATTATTAAGAGTAACCAGAATATAGGTTTATAAAATATATGTTTATTAAACATTATTCATATTTAATATTATAAAATATAATAAATATAAAGTATAATATCCAATATTTATAAACAAATATTTATTATAAATATATAAATTGAAATTTGTATAATTTGTAATTTATATAATAATAGAATATAATCTCATTTTAATACAATATATTTCATATTTTAATTTAAAACTCATAATATACAAATAGATCAATATGAAATATATTATATGAAATTATATATGAACAAATGTTGATATTACATATATTATATATAATCAGTATATATATGCATTATTATAAGGAACCATCAAATTGGTTTATAAAATATACATTTATTAAACATTATTCATTATACTATCTATATATTTATATATAGGATAAGGTATTAAAATAATAAATAAATAAATATATAAAGTAACTCTATCTTGTATAAGAATACATTTGTTTTAATCAATGGGTCTACAATATATAGCTATTTAATATTGTGACTTTAGTAATGCCAATGTATTTTTTAAAAATAGAAAATGAAATAATTGTAATATATATGTATCCATATGAATAACTATATTTAATACATATCTAATTAAAATTAATTTCTTTGACTACAAAGTATGTTCACATGGGAACAACCTTTTTTATAAAATATAATACTAATCAGTGATTGGTAATCACTGTGATATATATATATATATCAGTGATTATATATATTGCCTAAATCTGATAATAATATATTATATTGAATATTATATCAACTATTATTGACTAATAGTGTTTATTGTGAATTCATGTTTTATATAAATAGGTCATTTCCAATCATATTAATAATTATATTTGTAATATTAATTTATATAGATATAAATTATATAGAAACTCACCATTTATGCATATTCCTCCTCTGATTGCTGTGTGTTCTCTAGCTCCAGTAAATAACCAGTTGATGGAACTGCAACGGAGACACTAGATATAATAGCATCCTCTGTATTGTTCTTTACCTTGTTCTGAAAATATATTGAATACAAATTAAATTATATATATATATATATATATATATATATAATTAAACAGTATATATATTAAACAGTTCCTCCAACACATTATTTTTATCTGTAGAATTATTTAATTTTATATAATTGTTGTAACTAGTTATAGGAAAAAATGTATATAGTATATTAAAATTTATATTATTCATTAATAATATCAATTTATTTATGTATGCCAAATAAAAGTTATATATATATATATGTGCAGTAAACTTGATAACAGTGGGTATCACCAGTATCGGTTATAACTTAAATATTATGATTTGAATACAATAATATTAACTATATTAAAAACAAATAACTTATGGATAATAATATGGATAGTTTAATATATATATATATATATATATATATATATATATATCAATACATTTATAATTAATGTTTTTACTATGTAAAGTAATATTGAAATACTATAACTATGATTGAAATATAGTATTTTAATTCTAAATAATTATTGAAAAGTATAATATTTGAACAACTCTGGTATTTTTTATTTTTGGTTTAAACTTAGATAACTCAAAAACACAACCTGACCAACCCTGCTAATAACTGATTTGATAAATGTATACATTAATATATAATATTATCAAAAATGATAAAAACAAATTTACTTTTCATCATATATTTACTAACAAATGAATTATTGATACAGTTCTGTGTTGTGAATGCCTTGCTCCATCATAAACTGATTCTATGGGTAGACCATTAAACACTTTATTACGATTACCTGAAAATATATGTTATTTTACATTAGAATCAGAATTATAGCGGCACTTATTTAAAAATAGTTTCGTGTGAGGTGTCCCAATAGCGAAATATAGTTACAGTTTTAAATAGATGGCATAAGTTCATATACATGTTATATAATAATAATATCAGAATTTAGGCATGACAATGTTAAACGAAGAAGCGAGATACTTATATCTAGTCGTTTACCCATTTCACTTTCCTAAAGAATATTTATGAGGAGAAAAGTATAGTAAAAGTAAAATTAAAATAAATATAATAAAATTTTAAGATTTAAAGTTAGTAAAATTATATACAAAATAACAAAATTATCAATACACATTTAATTATTTAGTTTTCTATTAGAATAATACATTTATAAAAAATCAGAGATATTAAATTTATATCAAGAATAGCCAACAATAATTGAAAATAATGAGGATAGATGGTGTATCAACTTCAGGGATATGGGAGCGTCAGGTCCAATGATGTAGGGATCATATTTGTTCCAATAATAAGAACACTGACAATACTTTCCTCTCAATACAAGTATATCCATTTCTTCGATACGTACCATACCCACATTAACACAAAAATATCAGCCATTCCGTCATTAAAAAAAACACTATAAAATAGATTTAACGTACATAATACGTTAATATGTCCATAATTATATATTATCTTCTAATCACATATTTACTAACAAATGAATTATTTCAGTTCTGTGTTGTAGATACTCCATAAACTGATCCTATCGGTAGACCAATAAGTACTTTATTACGATCACCTGAAAATATATCTTATTTTACTTTGGAATCACAGTTTTAGTCGCTTTATTTAAAATATAATTGTTTGGCATCTAAATAATTAAATATACGATACTAAATAGATAGAAAAAGTGTGCATACATTTTATATGTACCTGATAATATACTTTTAAAGTGTAAATATATATAGAATCGGTCTCATATTTATTTATGGTACATAATACGCACATGAAAATCCGCATAAGATATATTTTATAAATTAAATTTCACTAGTGCAACAGCTTAGTAGTATATATTGGGAATAATATTATATATATATTATCAAGATAATCTCGTACGGTTACCAGTAAACGATATTATCTCGTACGACTTGAGTCCAATTATTAAATTTAATTTAATTCATAATTATACAGTTCTTATACGAATATATATAATACAATATATTATATCAATATTAATAAGTTATTATATATAATCATATAAGAACTATATAATTATGAAATAAATTAAATATAGTATGTTGTTCGAAAATACCTCTTACGAGATTACTGGCTACCTCTCGTATATTATATATGAGATATATGATATAAAATAGTTAATAAATATTTATTCGTAGCATAAATTATGCACTAGGCACAATGTGAGGTATTTTATTAATACGGTAATATAATTATTATTATTAAATATATATTGAATAATTAATATTAGTTGTATTGTAATGATAATAATTAGTTATAATGTATAACTATGTGGAGTAATAAAATAGTCAATTATATTATATAATTATAATATATGTTTCAAATTATGTGCAGATAATACTTAATATATCACGATTTTTGTGCGGATTACGTCCAGATATCACATAGTTTAACTAAGATAACTATGATGGTTATAATCCAGGGTTATCATAGTTAATGCTTTATAAATATTATTGAATTAAGTATAATGAATAAAATATAATTATTATAATAATACACACATTTCTAGAATATATTTCTAATATTATTATAATATTATAATAATTATATATATTTAATATAATATTATATAATTATTATAATAATATAAGAAATAATAATTATGGATATATAAATTATATAATATAATGTATAGTATACATTCAATGTAACAATGTAACATTGTATACGGAATTTCTGGATCTATTTCGCCAGTTTCGTTATTTAGAGCGCTTACGTGGTTCTATATCTAAATAATATTTAGTAAATACCCGAAGCTAGTCTTATAACTATGATAACATATTTTACTATAACTATTGAAACAATGTATATATATAATATATGAATTATTAAATTTATTTTATCTTTTAAATATCTAAATAAAACCTTTTTCTTTTTGTCATTATTCTTCATGTGTTTAGATATTTTGCTTGAAGTATTTATATGTTATAATACAGAATCTTATGTTATACTATTATCAATATAAACATGATAATATGATACAAATATTATTTTAGAGTTAAAGTAAATTCTAGAAGGATGCGAGCAGCATGTTTTCACACGTGATATGTTATGGGCGGGGCTTGTGAGCGTGAACTTCGAGGACATGAATATTATATACAAGGACTTGAACTATTCTCAGAATAGTTCTTAATAATTCTTGTGATAATAATTGAGTGATTAGCCGGTTGATTAGTTATTACTTAAATTTACATGAATTATTGACTTTGCAGTGATATATAATGTATATGTATACACGATTATTCAGATCTAAATATAACTTATACGCGTGCATATACATTATATTATAATATATATTAATACATTTGATTTTTTATTAAATTTAAATTATTACTATTAGAAATTATTCGATTATAATTCTAATATGTTACGTACGTATGATATAGATATAGTTTTAGAATGCCCGTTTAATTTCAAGTAGAAACAATATATTAAATATGTATAATAATATAATCCATCGCTAAGTTATCCGTAATAGTAACTGTACAATTATGTATTTGTTAATAAATTGTTGTTGTTATTAAATTCAATTATTACTATTATAAATTATAAGTTAACTTATAGTAATTACTATAACATTTACTATAACGGATAACATATTGATGGATTATATTATTATTATAATAATTATACATATATAATATATTTGTTCTACTTTAAATACAGCATAATAGCATAATCATTATGATAATGTAAACATGTAATTACATGTTAAACATGATGTTTACATGTTTAGAACTCATGAGTTCTATATAGTATCTATAATAGTTTCATTCCAAATTCCACTTAATTTCTAGAAGAAGTAATATTGTTTAAATATATATAGGTATATCTACAGTAACAGTAATTACTGTTACTGTTTTACTGGTTAACTATTTCTATATATAATTTCTGAAAGTCCAATTAATTGTAAATAGAAGCAATATATTATACATATATAATAATATAACAGAACGATACGTATATATAATAGTAGGTCCTAAGTCATTTATTAAAGTCAATTACCTAATTCTCTTAAGTAAGCCTTGCTGTAAGACCCTTACAGTGTAAGGGCAGGTATATTTTGTAATTATTTGTGACATCTTTTGTTCTACAATTACTTAATTACTTTCGAACAAATATATACAAATATCTACACATTATAATAATGATTATTATTAAGTTAAACAGTAATTTTATAATAAAGTAACACCATAATAGGTCAACTGTTATATTATGAATTATATTATAATTCAAAAATGAATAGTATTAGGTTATATTATATATTTACCTATATTATTATTTACTAATTTATCTATATCCACTTATCTCTATAATTAAATCCCATCTATTTAAATTATACGTAAATTTATATAAATAAAAAATAGTGATTTAGCCAGGATGTTTAGCGTGATGTATTAGAATACATTTTGTTTAAAAGTCTAGGTTCGAATCCCAGCCGTTGCATAATTTTTTTATTAATATTTATATATATATACCGACAAATTTGTATATTTATATATATTTATTAATTTATAAATTATATAATTAATTAATTATATAATTTATAAATAAATATTATTCAAATAATATTAATATTAATAATTCATATATTATATATATATATATATATATATATTATTTTAATATATTTAAATAATTTATTCTTCTAAATAAATTAATAATATTAATATTAATTTGTAATGCTATTATGCTGATATTATGTTGTTATTATTATAATTGTAACATAATAGCAGCATAATATATATTTAATAGCAAAATAATAGTAGCATAATAGAATTACAAATTAATAACAGCATAATAGATTTTTAATGGCAACATAATACAGCATAATAGCATAATGTAAACATTTGAGGCTATTATTTATGCTATTATGCTTCTATTATTAGGATATTACTGTTAGCAGGGTTTAGTAATGTAAATAAATAGATACCAAATGATATATAACCTAGTTATGAAAATAACATGCTACCTAATGATATATAACCTATAGTTATGAAAATAACATGTTACCTAATGATATATAACCTATAGTTATGCAAATAACATGCTACCTAATGATATATAACCTATAGTTATGAAAATAACATTCTACTATATGATATATAACCTAGAGTTATGAAAATAACATGCTACCTAATGATATATAACCTATAGTTATGAAAATAACATGATACCAATTGATATATAACCTAGAGTTATGAAAATAACATGCTACCTAATGATATATAACCTATAGTTATGAAAATAACATGCTACCAATTGATATATAACATATAGTTATGAAAATAACATGCTACCTAATGATATATAACCTAGAGTTATGAAAATAACATGCTACCTAATGATATATAACCTATAGTTATGAAAATAACATGCTACCAATTGATATATAACCTAGAGTTATGAAAATAACATGCTACCTAATGATATATAACCTTGAGTTATGAAAATAACATGCTACCAATTGATATATAACCTAGAGTTATGAAAATAACATGCTACCTAATGATATATAACCTTGAGTTATGAAAATAACATGCTACCAATTGATATATAACCTAGAGTTATGAAAATAACATGCTACCTAATGATATATAACCTAGAGTTATGAAAATAACATGCTACCTAATGATATATAACCTATAGTTATTTTTACTACTAATTTTATACCAATTTATTGATGATTTGGTAGCCTGGGTATATGTGTATATATAATTATAACTTTCTTTATATATAACCAGTAATTCAATAAACTTTTGATCTATCTATCTATCTATCTATATATACAACTATTAAAACCTGTAAATTATTTATCCTCAATAGATTCTTGGAAACAGACACATTTATGGAAATAACACTGCCTGTATTAGTAGGATAGGAGGGGATGAATTAGTGTTTATAATAGTGGTGGTGACCATATATGCAGTGATTGCAACAATGGTTTTGGCAGTGGTAGTGATGCAGTTGTAGTAGTAGTATTAGTGGTGGTAATGAATTTATATCTAATTACATAGATACACACACATACAAAAAAAACTAAAATCTATTCATATACACACCTATATACAGAAAAACATGTATACACACACTATATATAATATCGTATCATCTAACTTAACTAACGATTTGCATACTGATACTATCAACATATATCATACTACACCTACTAACACACTTACTATCACATAATACTATAAAATTACATTAAGAACAAATCAAATCTCTAATGACACAACATAACTTATACAAAAAATAAATACAGAAAAAAAACAAAAGTTATATATATTAACCTCTAAGGAATATAAAACGAAAATAATTTAATTAGAATACATAATACACAATACTGAATGTTAATTAATAATAATATTAATATGTTAAATTTCATAAACGCAAAAGTCAAATCAATGCATAATATTAGAATTATAATAAAAACAATAACTTTTAATACATGTAAATTATTAATTCAAAGCCTAGTTATATCTATATTGGACTATTGTAACAGACTTTTGATTAATTTACCTGCTTATAAGTTAATTCCATTGAATAAAATAATTCATAAATTAATATTAATATATTAATATTAATATTATATTAACGTTATTTAAGTTACGCTCAGCTGCATTTTACACATTAAATCATAACATACTTTACTCAAAACTATAATATATCGGGATACACCATACAACAATAATACTAATATCATCATAATTAAGGGAATATGAGATTTTTAGAAAAAATAATAAACAAAAATGTTTCTAATTAATTGAAATATATATTAATATATTCACATTCAAATATTAGAGCTTACAACAATTAAATCAATTGCTTAACAATTAATCAAATATAAAAATAAAAGTTTTATAACACGATCTATTTTTGTGAATATATAATGATAAGAAATAAACTCTAAAAATACTGCAAAAATACGTTTATATAATATAATATGTTGGATTACTATTACTATCATAATGATATATATAAATATATATATATATTATATTTTGGATTTCTATAATATACATATCAATAATGGAATAATGATCAGGAAGTGCTATCAGACTGTAATGATAAAAGAGATAAACTTACATGACTCTCAATGTATTAAAGTCAAAATAATATCAGGTTATATGACTATAGCGATATTTGTAATATACAGACCACCTAATTCTAACTTAAATGAATTTTTATCAGACTACTATAGCTATTTCACAAACTGCCCTATTGACGATAATACAATAATACTTGGAGATTTCAATATAAAGATGAATTTAACTACACACGATACTATTTAAATCAATAAAATATTAAACTCCTTAAATCAGAAACAACATATTAAATTCCCAACTCACATACTACACAGTTAATAAATCTGATTCCTACGATTTTATTTTAGGAATCGGTCTCAAATTGGAAAACAGATTACTGTAAAGTTTGTTTAGGAAACGGTTTATAAAATCGATTCCTACTTTATCGTGCAGGAATCGCATTATTATCGATAAAAACGATTCCTAAACTAATTATTAAGAATCGGTTTTTAAAACCGATACCTAATTATTAATTTTATTAGATATAATTTATACATTAACTCAACTATATATATGCTTAAATAAAAAAATCAATCAATACACAACAGTCAACGATATCTATTGACGTGTCGCCTTAGAGAAGACTACATCGTTCCGTGAAAATCAATTAGAATAAAAAAATAAAATAATTAGGTAATAACACTAATATATTTATAATAGTGGTACCTAAAATACATATAGGTAATACCTAAGTTAGATAAGGTAATACCTTGGTATAACTATATATATATATATATATATATATATAAACTGCCTGTGTGGCTCAGTGGCTAAGGCGTCAGACACACAAGCAGTAGGACACGGATTCGACCCTCGTCCGGACCATTAATTAATTGTATAAAATGGGTCTTAAAATATTATTTAGAAGTGATCTTATATTATTGTGTATAAATAAATGATCTGCTATCGTTAAAACTATGGATGCCTTAACATGAGAGCGGCTTCGAAGGGACATTAGAGCCATATATGGTTATAAGTGAAAATGTCATCTAAGTTCCTGGATGGGATGAAAGGACTCCACCAAATAAAAATAACAATATATATATATATATACCGATGTATAACTTATATGTTTGTAATACTTATATTTACAATGGCGGTATTATACATAATATGTGATATTTTATTTTTTTTTTATATTTACATTTAATTTAATGTATCAATTAAATCAATGATATATATGCATATTTACATTATTTATATTATTAGGCAATATATTCTTATAGATGGTAATACATTTTATATATATATGACTAGAATTCATTACATTCATTCATTCACAATTCTGTAATGTTAAATTTGGGTTAATAATATTAATATTAGTACTTAATATATAGATTAATTTAACCTATAGATTAATTTACTAGTGCATACATAATGTATAGTACATAAATGGCATATATATTACTTAATACCCAAGCATCTATAGGTATACCATGTATATAGGTGATTTAGTTTAACGAGAATATAGTAATTATTTATTAATACACCTATTATATAATATTATCTCAATCAATATAATTCATGTTAAATTAATATTTTAGTTCAATTCAACAAAATGATAATGGAAATTTACCCAAATTTTATAATTTAACTAAACAAGAATTTGATAATATTGATTTAAATCTTGATTTAATTAAAATATTTTTAAATAGATTAAAAATTACACATATTTTCTGAACTGATGGGATACCATCTTCTATGTTAAAATTAGTATCTAATGAATTATGTAGGCCTTTATATATTCTTTTTAATTCATCTTTATTATCGGGTAATATACCAAAAATTTGGAAAAAATCTATAATCACACCAATTTTTAAAAAGGGTGAACCATCAAATTCAAATAACTATAGGACTATTTCAATAACATGTGTAATGTGTAGAGTATTAGAACGTATTATTTCTAAACAATTTATTTTTTATTTAAAATCTAATAATTTATTAACAAAATATCAATATGTTTTTATAAGTAGAAAATCCACAGAATTACAATTAACAAAATGTTTAAAATTTTGGTATAATGAATTGAATAATAAAAAATGTGTAGATATAATATATATTGATTTTGCAAAAGCTTTTGATGTTGTTTCTCATGAAAAACTATTATTTAAATTAAAATCATACGGTATATCTAATAAAATAATAAAATGGTTTTATAATTTTTTATCGAATAGATCTCAAATTACACGGGTTGAAAATTCTTTTTCAAAAAGTTCTATTGTAAAATCTGGAGTACCACAAGGATCGGTTTTAGGTCCAATTTTATTTTTATTATATATTAATGATCTTCCTAGTATATTCTCTTCAAAAATTCATATTGATTTATTTGCCGATGATACAAAATTATATTTTTCTTATGCATCTGAGAGTGAAAGATTTCTTTTACAAAATAATTTAAATTTATTTTCACAATGGGCAAATAAATGGCAATTAAATATTTCATTATCAAAATGTGCAGTTATAACTTTAGGGAAGGTAACTCCATCAAAATATTTTATAAATAATATTCAATTAGAAAACTGTTACTTTTTATAAGGATTTAGGAATAATATTTGAAAATAACCTTTTATTTAATAAAATTCATTAAGAATTCAATTTTTAGATGCATTACTACAACCCCTAGAGCATGATTAAATGCATATAAAATGTATTGCAGACCAATTTTAGAATATGCATCCATAATTTGGTCACCTTTTTCAAAGGTTAGTAAATTTCGTAGTCTCATAGACCAAATTGAAAGAGTGCAAAGATTATTTACTAGACATTAGATTAATTACAAGATGCGTAAGATATACAAATTCATCAAATATTAATTATAAATCATATATAGAGATTGGTATATTTTAAATTAGAATCACTTGAACTTAGAAGATTAAAAATAGATCTAACTACAATTTTTAAAATTTCAAATAATTATACAGATATAAATATATCTGATATTCTTATTTCGAATAATTGTAGAACTAGAGGTAATTGTAAAAAAATAAATGTAATATATAATTATGATAATACAATTAAAAATATAATCAATAATAGATCAGTTAATATATGGAATTCATTAAATAATGATATAATAAAATCTGTATCTGTTTTATCTTTTAAAAATAAAATAAATAAAATCTGTTTTGACAAACAACTTTTTTTTAACAGAAATTTATAATTGTATATTGATTTATGTTTCATTTTGTATCTTAATTATTGCATTATCTCTTCTGGTTTTTTTTAATGTGTTTTTGTTATAGAAAATTTTGGTTTTTATATCTATATTTCAAATATACTATAATATAAAATTAATAATTCATTATTATTACAGATAAAGTGGGAAGTATTATTTAATTTTTGTTTGTTCGGTATTATATGTTTGTTTTATATATATTTTGTAAATATGTTTCAAATGTATTATATTACCAAACTATAATATTAATAATTTTCTATTATTTCAGATTATAGATAAGTATTATATTGTTTGTTTCGTAATATTATTGGTATGTGCTGTTTTTGTATAGGTACATTGGTTTATTTTATTTGTAACTTGTTCTGTTTGTGTATATATTTTTATATTTATATATGTTTCAAATTTATTATAGGTACCTACAATTAAAATATAAAATTAATAAAGTACTACCTAATATTATTACAGATTTTGGTAAGTATTACATTATTTGTTTGTTTCATTCTAGTATTTGTTTTATTCTAGTATTGGTTTATTTGATTTTTAACATGTTCTGTTTATAATATATTTAAAATTTACATTTAAATATTAAACTATATAACTAATAATTGATTACTAAAACAGGGTACAAAGATAAGAAGAATTCAATAAAGTTAAAGTAGAAATTGAATATTTCGATGCCACTTACAAAATAATGTATTTTATTTCTATTTTCGATTATTTTTACGCTATCTTTTATTTCTATTTTGATCATTTTACTATATTATTTATTATTACTTTCGATTGTTTTTCGTTTATTTTTACTGTAACTGTAAAACGTTTTAATTTCTTAAATTATTTAATTTCGTATTATTCTTTGTTTATTTCTATACCGTATGTTATCGTTAGCAAATATTTATACTTTATACTTTCGATTATATATCCGGCTATGTATTTGCTTAAATAAATTATCAATCAATCAATCAATATATTTATTGTATAATTAATTATACAATATATTTTATCATTTAACAAATGATGAAACAACATTATCGCATAATATTTGTAATATATATTTGATAATATAAAATAATAAAACATGGGTGTATATAAGGTAATACAAATGTATTATAATATAATTTATAATAATATGAAATATCTTTTACATCAAACATCTTTAAAATAGTTATATCCAGGTATCTATACCTATAAACCCATACACCCAAACTCATACCAACTAACTTCATTATGTAACATCTCTTTACGATCATTTCAATTACTGTATCTTAGCCATAAAATATATACACCATCATTCCTACTGGGCTTGATACCATATATAAACACATACATATAAACACACACTAGCACACACACAACAACATCTTACCTAGAATATATGTTCCATGAGAGCAGAGAGAGCTTTAAGAATGTCCATCTGTACTGGTAAATGTATGAACCTGTCTGTTTAACTCCTGTAACTGCGATGATATGTATTATTAGATACGTTTGGAGGTGGTGGCGACACTAACAACTGTATGAATATATAGGAGACTAGCTGATTATTAAATAGGCAAATGTAGTAGCATATAGACACACACATATTCATATACTTACTCACAGCTTACGTAGAATAGAGCGTTCGCTAAGAACTGAAACAGCTTTAAGGGCATCCACCTGTACCTGTAACGTTATGAATGTTTGAAATTGTAGCACTATTAACACTTATAGCTTAGAGTATCAGAACATTTTGTCTTTGAAATAGCACAATAAATGATGATAACTCTGCCTGTATTAGCAGAGTATTGTCTGCCTTAGATTTTATTGTAATGGTAGTAGTGGTAGTAGTGGTATTGCAGTAATGTGATAGTGGTAGTGCCGGTTGTACTGGTGTTAGTGATGGTAGCAGTGGTGGTGGTGAATGTATCACTACTTAAATAAATACACACTCTAAGAATCCTATATTCACATAATAGTCTCAAAATATAAATAATATATAACTGAATCTGATTTCATAAAAAAATAAACTTAGAAAAACTCAACAATTGCATAATTTCTATACTGACATTTCCCCTTAACATCAAAAAATGTAATATGACAAAAATACAAGTAATAATGAATTAAACACTTACTACCTTTTATAACAAAGTTATAAATATGTATACTATGCATCATAATAATACCTACATATGGTTGAATACCTCACTAATACCATATATACTGCTATTATTGAAAATATCTCTAAAGATAATCGAAATCTAAATAATATAAGAATAGACATATAATAAATATATAATAATCACATATAGAACTATTAACAGTTTTAATTTAAAACGTATAGATTGTTGAGTCTCAGTGAATTTTCTCTTGAATATAGCAATGGCATCTATGGAAATAATTATGCCTGTATTAGTAGGGATGAGAGGAGTAGCTACATTATATTTGTTAGTAGGCGATAGTGGCAGTAATGCTGGAAATGGTGGTGGTAGTGTTAGTAGTTGTGGTGATATATTTATCTCAATTTACATACATAAACACAGATACACACAAATAATATAACTCATATATGCATACACACATATACACTAACATACAAATAAATACACATATACACCCATATAAATCATATAGAACCACAAACATACACATGTATACACACATACACATATACACTAGGAGTTATTGTATTTACCATATCAGAAGTTCACATATCAGATTATTGTTAAAGATATGATGTTTGTGACACTCATTTGGTAATACAAATATATTTAGGTTAATTAGTAATGAGGTGAAGGGTTTCAAAGAAATAAAATTAATGACAAATTTTAATCTTGTAATTTCACAACGTATCCTATTGAAAATATCTTTACTTAATGATAAGCACAATAAAACTATATACAAATTGTTTTCATCTATAGATTTTTATTCATTTTTATTTATATCAACAATATAGTTAGTTTAAAAATAGCTTATTTTTACATTATTCAATACTATCTATGTAAAATATTAATTTATCTTATTCAAACCATCATTAAAAACTACTGACTATAACAGACTATCCTAAATAACTATCAATCACCATAAATAATACGATGAAAATATATGTATTTCCACGCCGTAAAACTTTGCTAATTAAGAACCGAATTGAGTACATATATTTACAGGATATTCTATAGGAACACTTGGGATTTTTCTAAATTAGTGTCTACCTAAAATATGATAACTTTATAATTATAAATAATAATAACTAAATTTAATCTTGTAAATAATATTTAGAATTATTTATATATATATATATATATATATACAGTAAAAGCCGCTTGTATCCCAGGAGATCCAAAAATATGTCGATACATCCGATTGTCATTACATATGATGAAGGCGTGGCTAATTTTAAATTATGCCCACTTAATAGAATATGTACTTGTATTATCAAATATAAAATATATGCTATCCTTAATTTCTATTATATCGTTAATTGTGTATATTAAGTTAATACTATTAATTATTACACTAATATAAATTATATATAATTATATAATAAATATATTAAATTTAATAAAAGTATTCTTGAAATATATATTTTATCGACTTTAGCGACTTCGATTATGTAATATCGCGCGCGTTCACATTCCAGAGAAGCGTGCGACGCACGCCGTGTGTTGGCAATAACAAGTCATGGAATTAACCCAGCATGGTAGGGACATTCGTATGAGTCTATATATGGGCACAAATGCTGGCATACGAATATCTACGTACGAGTATACAATACTGCGTAGTATCAAGCATGATATTAATATATATGTATATAGGGGTATATGCATATATATGTATATATATATAAATGGGTAGGCGTGTATATGGGTAATATATATAACAATGTGCATAGTGTAGTGAATCTACAATAATACAAAGATTAATTCTTCATATCATCATAACTTATTTGATAATATACATATATATATGTACTATAGTCCATAGTTTATTAATATTCTCAACTCTATATCATACATACTATAGTATATATGTTAAAAATGTGTAATATTTTCATAATGTCGATACACGTGATGACAAATTCTAAATTATATAGTAAAATTTTGTCGATACAGCCGATTTGTCGATACACGCGATATTCTGTAACATGTATTAGATGGAAATTCCAACAAATATATTTGAAATTGTCGTTAGAACCGATATATCGATACATGTGGCTGTCGATACAAGCGGCTTTTACTGTATATATATAACTATCATTTATACAATTTTGAAAATTATAAAATTAACAGATTAGTAACTACATATCACGAATTTTCAAAATATAAATATTCCAGAAATGTCTATAATGTTATATATATTATATTTTAATTGAGTATTATATTTAGATTGATAGTTATGAAGAGTATAATAACATAATTAAATTCTGAAAGTTCTATACAGTCTTATCTAGTAGTTCAAAAGTTATTGACTTTCAAAGCCAAAATGAATGTTAAAAAATAACTGAGATATTAGCATTTTAAATAATGTTACTTAAGTATGATATTTTTAGAAATGTATAACATAACAATTAGTTTAAATCAACATATACATTTTTAATATCATAAATATATTATAAAATATATAAGATAAATTGTAAACCCAATTATTTAGTTAATAAATTACAATAAATTTGTATTCATTTGTCATTCGCCTGTTTATAAATGCTTATATATGGAATTATATTTATTTGTATGTATCATGTCATATATCATTTTAATAACTTTAATTTTTTGATTTTAATATAATATAATTTGTAATAAATAATATATTTAATAAGTGATGATAGGAAACTTAATGATGTTGGTGGTGACACCAACGACTGCATAAATATATAGAAGACTAGCTGAGTATTAACTAAACTAATACAACATTTTATATATATAAAAAACCACTACACACGTATAATTATTAAAACCTGTAGATTATTGAGTCTCCGTTAATATTGTATGTGTAACAGCAAAATCAATGGTAATAACTCTGACTATACTATTGGGGAGGAGATAAGTGGTTGCATTAGTATTTGAGAGAAGTAGTGGCAACGGTAGTGTAAGTGATGGTGGTAAGGGTGATGATAATGTTAGTTGTGATTGTAGTATTTTCAGTGGTATATGTGTTGGTAGTAGTATTAGTAATGGTTGTGGAATGTATCTATACTTACAAAAATACACATACATACATACATCAATATTCCCTCTCAATATATACCCACATATACATACATACATATATACAAACACATAATACATACATACATACACTCAATTTTATTTTGTATATACACACACATATAAATATATAGAGTGTATATGTTTGTATGTGTACACTTTACACACACATAAACATATACACAATTACCCAAACACGTTGGGATTACTGGTAATGATAATGGGAGTGGTTATGATGAATTTATATCTACTTACCTAAATAAACACGCATACTCCCACATATTTAAACATACACATGAAAATATACATACATTAAAATTCATTCACAACCACACCCAATATATATATAAACACTCACACCCATACACATACACATATCCATATAAACCTACACACATTTTTGTTCTCGTTCTATTTATTATTATATATATAGTTAATAAACTGTAAAATTATTGAATATTTTATAATTATTATTAATTTAATAAATCTATTTATTGTTTAATATTTCCCAAAATATAAATATATATAACTAAATCTGATTTCGTAAAATAATAAAATTAGAAAAACTACAAAATTACAACATTTCTACACTGCAACATCATCTTAATAAGTGTTATGGTAATGGTTGTGGTAACAGTCGATGTGGTTGTGGTGATACCCACAACTCTATGAGTACATAGGAAACTAGCTGGTTATCAACACGTATAAAGTTACGATATATACACTTACACACATACATACACACGTGTAGAACTATTAAGACCAAGAGCTTACCGAGCCTCAGATGCACTCATGGAAATAGCCCACTAAATGACAATAGCTATGCCTGTATTAGTGGGGATAGAGGAATAGCTGAATTAATCAAATTATTTACCTACCATACCAATACACACACCGGCATAGCTTATCTAGAATAGGTTCCGTTAAGAGATGACCAATCTGTAATGGTGTCCATCAGTACCAGTAGATGTACGAATGAACAACTTACCCGCTTATTCCTGTAACCATACTGATAGGTATTGTTAGGTAATCGAAGCGATGTGGTGGTTGCAGTAGTGGTAGTAGTAGTAGTAGTAGTAGTAGTAGTAGTAGTAGTAGTAGTAATTGAAGTATCGGTAGTAGTGGTAGTGGTAATGGTAGTGGTAGTAGTAGGGAGGGAGAGGGAGAGTGAGAGTGAGAGTGAGAGTGAGAGGGAGAGGGAGAGGGAGAGGGAGTGGGAGAGGGAGAGGGAGTGGGAGAGGGAGAGGGAGAGGGAGAGGGAGAGGGAGAGGGAGAGGGAGAGGGAGAGGGAGAGGAAGAGGGAGAGGGAGAGGGAGAGGGAGAGGGAGAGGGAGAGGGAGAGGGAGAGGGAGAGGGAGAGGGAGAGGGAGAGGGAGAGGGAGAGGGAGAGGGAGAGGGAGAGGGAGAGGGAGAGGGAGAGGGAGAGGGAGAGGGAGAGGGAGAGGGAGAGGGAGAGGGAGAGGGAGAGGGAGATGGAGAGGGAGAGGGAGAGGGAGAGGGAGAGGGAGAGGGAGAGGGAGAGGGAGAGGGAGAGGGAGAGGGAGATGGAGAGGGAGAGGGAGTTTTTTAATTTTAATAATCAATACAATTATAATATACATTCTAATATTTTTTTAATACATTTTTTATATTAGAAATTAAAATATCTTATATAAATTATATATAATAATGTGTACCAGTATGATATAATAATATTAATATAGATATAGGTATTTTTGTATATTTTTATCTACCTATAAGTATTTTTAAGTATTTATAAGTATGATATATTATATATCGTTAATTGTGTATATATAATATATAATTAATGAAAATAATTACTATATATATTATATATTTAGTATCTTATAATTTGTATTATATAGAAACTTATTTATTTATATATTCCTATAAATACATTTCCATTTATTATAGTATTTAATGATACAAATAACAAATCCTGTATACTTAACATAATAGTATACAGGTGTTTCTCGCGAAATATATCATTATGCTTATAATAATCATTATAATAATATGAAAGTTTAAATTATAAATATACTATTCGATTGATTAGTAATATTACCAATACATTCATATAAAAAAATAAGTGTATATATATATAAGTTTGATAGAGTTACTATTATATTACTATAATAAATATATAATTATATATATGATATTACAATGATCATAATATTATAACTTATCGAGAACAAAATTACTTATATATCAAACTAATCGAACATCTAATTTAAAAAATATAACTTCTCGACTACCTAATTTTCAATATAACATATCAACCATCTAATTTCCAATATTATAAGATCTCAACTTCATAATTTTCAATATTATAACATATCGACAACATGATTTTAAATATTATAAGATCTCGACTACCTAATTTTCAATATTATAATATATCGACAACATAATTTTCAATATTATAAGATCTCGACTACCTAATTTTCAATATTATAACATATCGACAACATAATTTTCAATATTATAAGATCTTGACTACCTAATTTTCAATATTATAACATATCGACAACATAATTTTCAATTTTATAAGATCTCGACTACCTAATTTTTAATATTATAAGATCTCGACTACCAAATTTTCAATATTATAACATATCGACAACATAATTTTCAATATTATAAGATCTCGACAACATAATTGTCAATATTATAAGATCTCGACAACATAATTTTCAATATTATAAATGCTCGCAGATCAAATTTTTAATATCTGAATATCTCATGAATCAAATGTTGAGAGATTGAATATAAAAAGAATTATTTGATATCAATGTATTAGAATTACAATTTGTAAATCATTTAATTGTAAACGAATAATAAGTAATCGAATACATATTTGCTATTTATTTACATCTCTAATTCAAAAAGTCTCCTAAGTAGCTTTTGTAAGTAACAATTGTTACAGGTTTAAACTACTTCAGGGTATAAGTGTCCATCTAATATATTATTTATCATAAATGAATTTATAAATAGATGGCGAAATTACCCATATATGTCATCCTACATTTTACTTAGTAAAATATATTTAAATGACCTATAATAATTTTTTTTTGGTAGTTGCCCTGAAACCTCAAATGAACACTGATATATATATATATATATATATATATATATATATTTAATTATACTTTTATATACGTATTATATAATATTATGATTATATTATAATATATATACATACATATGTATATATATATATATATATATATATATATTCATAATGGCCACAATTTCAATACCACTTATTAAGGTATACTATATATATATAACAAATGTTATTGTTAGTTTTAATTTTTTAATTTTTTATATAATATAAATACTATAGAATATAATAATTAAATACTATAGTATATATCATATATATTATATGTGTGTTCAACATATACATAACAGATGATTTATACACGATACAGCATAGTATATAAGTGTATGCTGTATACGTTTATCAATAGTTGTGCAGTAATGCTTGCATATACTCAATTTATAACTATCCACGTGTGTCGACACACGCCTCACATTTAGGAAACATTTAGAATACTGTTCCAAAATCGTTCAGTATGATATAACGTATATATATATTACTCATATTCTCATAATTATTATAACTATAGATATAGTTTATGTTTAGTTTTATATATATATATATATATATATATATATATATACATATATATATGTATATACCCGATTATAAAATCACTAATTCTAATAAATATGCTGGAATTAAAAAGTAATATATCGAATATAAATTTCTTTGTTTTGATTACGAATGGAAATATTATATTTAAAAATTGTATCTGTATTACTATATAATTAAAGTTACATTAACAGCTAATTAATATATTTTTAAGATATATATTAATCCTTATCTTATACTATAGGTACAGAGTATACAGTATACTATAGGTATACTCGTGAATGCTCATTTTGGTCTCAGATATATTTCAAATTCAAAGTTGGGCATGCTTATTAATATTTTGGGTGTTAGTTAAAATAATTTAACTGATTTAGTTTTAATATTTGCATGTTTTTTAACTGTACTACATCCCGAGTGATCCTATTAAAGCATATATATTTATATATATATATATATATATACTAGGCACGCCAAACTTGAACTCTGCGGGCAAGATGTAGTGTATCCAGTATACCTATACTACATTTTCCTTATTTGTATTAGTTTATAATGGATACTAGTGTGTCAACTGCCAACACTGCAAATTAGTATTTTTTATTTGACCTCATAAAATGTAATTAAAATAAATGTTAGCTTTATTCAAAAAAGATCGTTAAAATAATTGGCCCATTTATTGGGAATTTCGTATATATTATCATGTTAACATTTTTAAATAAGTAAATAAGTAAATATGTATTACGTAAACTTAAAGATAATAGTATTTTCACAATATGATTGCAAATATGTGTATAATACACAGTGTATTACAATTTTACTTTGAAAAATAAATTCAATTTTATTAATTAATCAAATATATTTAGATTAAAATGTACGATAATATAATATATATATATATATATATTATTAATATATAGTTTAGTAAATATGTATTACATCCCTTAAAAGATAATATCATATTATTTTATCATACGATAATCATAAGACTTATGCATGAGAATATATGTATTTAATTATTAAATCATTTAATAAATGTATTACAATTTATTTAATATTATTAATTGTTCGCAAATAATATTTGAAATATCTATATTAAAATGTACTATAGTATATACTTAGTAAACATAGTTATTATGATAGAATAATTATTATACTATTTCACAGTATCATAATAATTATTATAATACTATTATAGTAACTATAAAATAATTTTAAAAATTAACTCAGTTTAAAATTTAAACTTATTAATATTTAATAATATTATATTTAATATAATATTATATTAAATATAGTTTAATTCATATGTATTACATAACCTAACACGATACTATGCTTGATAATTGATGTATTATTAGTTATTAATATTTTAATAATTAATCAGACATTTCCAGATTCAAATTAACAATAATATATAGTATTAAACCAAAAATTGAAATTAAATGAGCAATGTTTAAAATTAGTAAACAAAATATACAAAAAACGGATGTATAAATAATGATCTTTGGGAAAAATTAGTTATGGATATATTTCGGATCATATTTTATTCGGATACAAGCATATATATAATTATATATCTGTATAGCTCTAGGAACTAACTCAATAGTGTTTAGTTGGTCAGGTTGGGATCAGTGGTAGTAATCGTTCAACATATCATAGTTTATAGGATATATAAACGATAATATTAACTTACAAGGATACTATAGTATTATAATCCAACTATACCAATATACATACTCTTGAATCTCATCTAAACAGTTACTAGTATTATATTATTAATATTATTAAATTGATATAACAAATATATATATATACTTATTATACTTTTCATAATTATATTTTAATGTTATAACTTTTTTGAGGATTCTTATTTATATAATAATTATATCCTTCACATATATTATTCGTATTATTTATATTCTAGTATGTAATACCAGTAATGTATAGGGATATTATACCAATGAATGTATTATTATAATAATTAATAAGATAATATAGGAATTATTTTGTCATTATGTATTTTTATAATATCAAAATTATTATATATCTATATTATATAGCCTATATATTTAAAAATATCATCGATAACATAATCTTCATTCATAATATGACTTTCAAATATAAATATTTTTTCAAATATTCATAAGAGGATTTGGCTCTAGGTATGGGAAATTAGCTAGTGAATGAATTAAAATATATTTATATATTTACTTATAATTAAATATACTTACTGAATTTCAAATGTTAATTATTACAACGTAATTTTAATATTTAAAGTTCGTAAATTAGTTATGATATAAAACCAAAAATGAAATATAATATCATAGTATATTTTGTACGCAATACATTATGATATTTATATAGATTTATTATTAGTTATTATATATTATACATTTATTATTGAATGTTGATAGCAACATAATATGGAAGAAAACTCAAATAAAGACTAACGAATTTATACTATGATACTATGTCAAAAACAAATATTGTCCGATGGTGTCCGTCAAGAATAATAAAGTTGAATCTAATAACAAGACCTCCTATAACCTCGAGGTTATAGGATGTCTTGCTAATAACACCTACGAAGTTATATAATAACACATATTACAACACTTATACATAATATAGTAATATCAAAGCCCTGGGCTTTGGAAATATGTATGAACTTTAATTGTATAATTTCATTAGTAGGTGTATATTGTGTATATGTATATATGTATATATTTATTATGTGTATAAACATTTTAATTTAATAGATAATAATTAATAATTATTTCATATAAGTATATATTTAAAGTAATGGATTTGAAATATTTGAATACAAATAACATTATAAATTTATTAAGGTATTTTTATTAATAAATTAACTACAAGATATACCTTCACTATACGGTACCTATACGATAATTAATTAACAGGTAATATTAATAATATAAAAAGTTATGCTGATATAAGTAACCTAACGCACGAGTATATAAATAATGTAGCTTGATATTAAGTTATATTATAAACATATACTTTAATATTGAAGCCTATTTATACGAGGCAAAAATATAATTATTAAAAAACAAATTCAGGTATCGTATTATGTTGTAATGTATGCGGTTATAGCAATACCTCATATAACCTCGAGGTTATAGGAGGTGTTGGTTATAGTAGGTCTTGATATTAACTTATATCCGTAGAAATGTGATTAATTATATATATATAATTGAACTATAGTATATATATACTGTTTGGACTTGAAGTTAAGTGAACTCCAATATGATGCTGGTATCTTATAATTATAGTTTACCTGGTAAATATAAATATCATTGCTTTTATCCATATATATAATTATATATCTGAGTTTGCCATAGATTTAGGGTACTCTATATCTATGGAGTTTGCATACGAATAAAATACGATCCGAAAAATATCCATAAACTAATATTTCCCAAAGATCATATCGAATTCTGACATTATGTATACATCCTTTTATTTTGTATATGTTATTTACGTTATTTGTAAATATTATTTGTGATTAATTAATACAATTACATAATTAGTAATATTTATATTTTCAGGCATATTATCTTTTAAGGTTATGTAATAAATATCTACTGAACTATATATTATTGTAAGGTGTAATCTAAATACTTGTGATTAATTATTAAAATTAAATAAATTCAATTTTTAATTATTTAAATTTAAATTTGAATGGATGTATTTTCAAACATATTATCCCAAGCCCTGCAACTTCGATATAAACACATGCGCATCTGTGTAATGCTATTTTCTATATCATATGGAGCAATTTGTAAACAAGCCGCCATTGAGGATTGTATATCAAATATTTTTTGAATTTAAAAATTATATTGTTTATTTTATAAATTAAAATCATTTTAAAAATGATGTTATGCACTATGATTATTAATTATAAATGTTTATTTATATTATTAATAATTAAACAAATAATGTACTATAGAATAAAATATATATTAATAATATTTAATAGATAACATTTGATTATTACGGAATGTATCATGATAATCTGATAATCTTAAAATTAATAATTTCCAGTATATTGGAATATACATCGAATTTAACACTAACATAACTATGTATGGTTTTATTATATATTATTATTAATTTATAATATATTTGATTTATTACACATATATAAAATATATTATAAAGGAAACAATGTATACTCAGTATACTACTGTACGACGTGATAATTAAACGTACAGTGTACATTTAATTATAATGCTAATGTATTATAAAATTATTTAATAAATAACAATACCTTCACAATATAATATCTATATATATATATATATATATAATTTTAATTTAATTAATCAAAATATCATGCTTCAAATTGTAATTAAAACAACAGTTATTATCAAAAACAAATGTGGTGAAAATGTTACATGGGGTAGATAGGAGTTATGAATAGTTTAATTTATTTATAATACTTATTTAAAGATGTATATTTTTGATGAAATTAATTTATATATATATATAAATTAGTAAACGATATTATCTAGTGTATATAGTAGTGTTGGAAATTTTCAGTTTTTTCACTCATTCGAAGGTTTCGAATAGTAAATAAATACACTTCAAATGTCTCAAATAGTATTATGTGTGTTAAATTAAGTATACAAAGTTTTCTAATAGTTAAATTATTCATTTCTAAGGTGTAAAAAGGTAAATAGATACACTTCTAAGGTTTAAAATAGTATTATTTGTATTAAATTAAGTATCAAAGTTTTCTAATAATTAAATTATTCATTTCCTAGGTTTAAAATAGTAAATAAATACACTTTGAAGGTTTAAAATAGTATTATTTGTATTAAATTAAGTATACAAAGTTTTCTAATAGTTAAATTATTCATTTTAAAGGTTTAAAATAGTAAATAAATACACTTTGAAGGTTTCTAATAGTAAATATATTTAATAATTAAAATAATAATAATTATTTATTTTGACAAATATATATAATAATAGAATGTAATATAATTAAAAATGGTTATGAATTTTGATTAATGATCAATGAATATAAATAAGTCTAATTTCTCTGGACATAATTGTGAACGTTTTTTTGTTAAAATATTTTGAACCATAGAATATATTCTCTCTGCAGGAACAGATGATGACTGCCCAGTTAAATATTTTTTGAAATCTTGGAAAGAATTGGAAATTCTTTATCGTGGTCAGACCACCATATTAATGGACAATCTTTCCGGTCAATTCTCGGTTTATACAGATATAATTTCAGTTCATCTATTTCATTATAAAATAGAGATAAGTTTCTATTATTTTAAATAAAATATTGAATTAGTATAGGATATGATATTTATCGATTAGTTAAATAAAATTATTTAAAGTTATTTAAATTGTATTTACTAAATAATCTAGTAATGATATTATATGTTTCTATTATTTTAAATTATAATAAAAATTATATTTATTAATAATAATAAAGATACGTTTCCATTATTTTAAATAAAATAATGAATTATATGATAATTAAAAAGGTTAAAACGGAAGTAAATAGCCTAGGGTAAATAGTATTAAATTATTTGTTTATTGTTTAATAAAATGACTTACCGTTTTTTTTTAATAGTTAAATTTTGATATTCGAATTTTTCGAATAATTAGATTTAGGTATTCGATATTTTCGAATAATTAGATTTAGGTATTCGACATTTTCGAATAATTAGATTTAGGTATTCGACATTTTCGAATAATTAGATTTAGGTATTCGACATTTTCGAATATCTGTCAAATTCGAAAATTTACTATTTGAAAGAATCGAATATTAAAATATTCGAATATTCGATTCGATATTCGAAACCGTTTCCAACACTAGTATATAGTAATACTTTTTTATCAGATATATATTTTGACATGAATCGTATATCAAATATCTATTTTATATTATTGAATATCTCACATATTTTAATTTTGTAAGTGATTAATAACAAGAATATGACATGCAGTAAAATTAAAATATGATGCAACGTGACCGTATGATATGCTGGAACGTGACAGTATGTTATGCTGGAACATGACAGTACCTTATGCTGGAACGTGATAGTACCTTATGCTCGAACGTTACAGTATGATATGCTGGAACATGATAGTACCTTATGCTGGAACGTGACAGTACTTTATGCTGGAACGTGACAGTACCTTATGCTGGAACGTGATAGTACCTTATGCTGGAACGTGACAGTATGATATGCTGGAACGTGATAGTACCTTATGCTAGAATATGATAGTATCTTATGCTGGAACGTGATAGTATGATATGCTGGAACATGACAGTACCTTATGCCTGAACATGATAGTACCTTATGCTGGAACGTGACAGTACGTTGTGATGGAAGATGACATTACGATATAATGTATTGTTTGCACGCATAATTTTTAATTATGTGATATTTGTTATATTTGCATAAATATATATATATCATCACTCTATATATAATTTTAATATCAATGAATTTATGGAACCATGTAAATAATTAATATTTTAAATATTGCTGTAATAAATTTAGAAAAACATATTTTACATGATTATTATGATGAAATATATATATATATATATATATATATTTTGATCATAAGCTGTTGCTTCAATATATATGGGTTTATACCAAATTCTGAATTCTACTATATATTTATTTAACATATTAAATATGATATTTATATATAATATATTATATAGGTTAAAGGTTTACCTATGGTAGTTGGTAATATAATATTATCATAGATATTAATTAATATAGTATATTAATCACTACAAAATATTCTCGACTTGTTACCGAATATATTCATTATATTCATTTACAATGTATATAATTATATTATAAATACATAATTTATTCAGAAAACCAGATTGTATGATTGTTTATAGATTTCAATTTAAAATAAAGTTAATTTCTATAGAAAATAAAAAAAAATAAAATACTCTTAATAAAATGATTATTTTCTGGAATATTATTTTTAATAATACATATTCAGAGATATATGATAACAAAGCAATTGTATTTATAAATAATAATATAATATAGATGTATATTTGATAACTATATAAATAATTCTTATTGAATAAACATTATTCAGAATAATATTTACGAGATCAAAGAAATTTATACATATACATATATATATATATATTTAGAAATTATATATATATACATAATTTGTATTATTTAAAATAATTCAGTATTATTTATATATTGATTTCAATATAATATAATAAATAAGTAATAATATAAGTTATATATAATTTATATTTTAAATTTAATCTTAAGGCTTTATTTGATATAAGATACATATTAATTTGTAAGATATTAATAAGAATTTATTCATTGAATATAGATTATTTATTATGCATTTATTTGATAAACTTTTGTTTATTAAAGGCAATCGGTTTAAACCTTTTTAACACTTAGATATATCTATATACGATATACGATTTTAATTCATAATCAAAACAAACGGTTCTATATTGTATATACTACTTTTTAACTCCAGTATATTTAATTATTAGAATTAGTGATTTGATAATCGAGTATACAAATATATAGACGGTGTAACTTAACATATATCTATAGGTATAAATATCATGAGAATATGAGTAATACATATTGTGTCATTTTGTTAAATATGTGTATAAGTTTGAGGATAATGAATACTGAATACTGAATATATGTATATATATGTATATGTAGTGTTGTGAGTTAGTAAAAAACACGTTTTAAACAGACGTTTTAAACATAGAATAAAAAACAGAAAAAAACAAGATACATAAATTTATACATATATTTATTTAATTGTTAATATTTAAATTTAATTTGACAAATAATAATTTCTCTTTTCTTATTTTGATAAAATAAATTGTATAATAATTGAAAAATGAATGTATAAAAATATAATATTATTATTATAATAATAAAGTTAAATTAGATTTCTTTTATGTTTTGATATAATAAATTGTATAATAATATATATTATGTTTAATATTATATAAAAAAATAGTATGAATTTTCATATTATTTTAATAATAATATATTAATATATAAAAGAAATATGAAAGTTCATAATATATATTATTATATAATTTATTATATCAGAACATAAAAGAAATCTAATTTTACTTTATTATTTAAAATAATTTATTTTAAAATAAATATAAAAGTTCATACAGCTTTTATAATATTAATTATATAATGTACATATATCTATATATTGTGATACAATCTATAGTTGAATATATACAGAAATACTCTGTGTTATATTGTAACAAAATAAATATTATAATTATTATAATTGTCATACTAATGTATAGTTTGACAATATGATTTAATGATGCTAATAATACAGATAATATATTATTTGAATTAATACTGATTATTAATATAATATGTACTTACTTTATTATTATTTTATTATTTACAACATATCTACTTTATTTAAATAATTTTATTTTTTTTTAACAGAAAAAAACGGGTAAAAAACGAATAAAACGAATTAAAAACGAAAAAAACCGTTCAAAAAATGTTTTAGACAAACATTAATAAAAAACGCGTTTTTTCAAATGTATATGTATATATATATCAGTCACTTCATCCAAAAGTCACTTCACCCCAAATCAAAAAGTCACCTCGTCCGATAGATAAAGTCATTAAATAAATCATTTCATCCGATATTTTTAAGCGAGTCACTACTTCCGTAAAATTAAAAAGTTTATAAATATATTCAGAAATATAATTGTAGTTTCATACATGATGAATATAAATATATTATTTAATATAATTATTATTATTCGCTAATAGTATGTATATATATATATATATATATATATATAAATGAATTCTACGTGATATATTGACGAGTAGATAATTAACTAATAAATTATTAATATATTGTTCCACCATGGTAATCATCATATTCACTCCATATATAATTAGTTATTCTAATTACACACATTAATAGTTTTTATTAATATATGTGTATATAGGTTTATATATATTATATAGGTTTTTTTCTATTAAATAATGTAAGTTATTACGTTTTGGGCAATTAATATGTATGGCTATAATTAACATAAGTTCTACTTGAGCTGATGATGGTAATATAGAATTATATTTAATAAATAATTTGTTTATTTTTGGGAACGAATTTAAAATAGCTATATCAGATAATGTATTATGGATGTAATGCATAATATCTAATTCTAAATTGTTTCTATTATTAGTATAATATAAAATATAATGGAAATAATGAAGTAACAATTTGTGATGCATGTATGCAAGTTACACCCATATCTTTGAATTTATTTATATTAGGACAAAAATCTATGTTAAGAATTGTTAATTACAATTGAGCTTATATATACTGCATCTGGTGATGCACTGCACCACTGACTTGTACTCAATATACAAGGAGTAGCTCCATGCAATGTATTTATATATTATATAATATATTGTAGTATTATAGTGTTATATACTATAATACTATGGTACTATAATACAATATATTAAAAATTCCAATTACATTATATTATACAATTTTAGAATTTGAATGTATGGATAGTTGTGTAATATAACTTATATCTGTTAGTTAAATATCGTCCTGTTTAATAAATTATAAAATAATTTGTTCGTATTTTTATAAGCTATTTAAATTTTCGGACAAAGTGACTTTATTTATCGGACGAGGTAACTTTTTGATTTGGGACAAAGTGACTTTCGGAAATAGTGACAGGTAAAGTAATAAGTACCTATATATATATATTTCTTTAAATTATTATAGATTATAATTTATTCAAAAATAAAATATTTAGAATGAATACACTTTATTGAAACTATATACAGTTTATTTTACATTATTATAATCAATATTATATATTATAAAACAGATTATAACAATTTATATTAATACTACATACAAATCTATGATAGATGTAAATCCAAATTTTATAAACAAATTATCATATTTTCTTTTATTAGCCATCTAAAAATAATTTTATTTTAATTTTTAATATAAATATAAATAAAGTTATATAGTTTAAAATATATTTATAAATTAATATTAATTATTAATATTTTTAAATTTTTAATAAAAATTAATTTTTCTAAATTGAATTATGACTATGAATTATGTATATTTAGTATTTTTGTCTAGTCATATACTAGTTATATAATATTATATACAAATATAAAAATAACTAATTATTAATAATTCATATCAATAACTGAATAATACTGTATATTATAAATAGTTCATATATTTCACTATAATTCACATATTTAATTTGTTTCGTATTCGATTCTATTAAAAATGTTGACTAAATATTGCGTACGAAGTGATGGACGAAATGACGAAGTGATTGTAATTAATTTATATCATATTAGATACGTATTTGTATACTAATTTTGCATAATATTAATATGATTTTCGTTCTTATAATCACGTAACATATTATAATAATTATAATTATGAGATTAAAACTAAATTTCGTATTATATGTCTATTCTTATATTGTTTATATTTCGATTATCTTTAGAGCTATTTTCAATAATAGCAGTATAGATGGTATTAGTGAGGTATTCAACCATATGTTGGTATTATTATGATGCATAGTATATATATATATATTTATAGCTTTGTCATAAGAGGTAGTAAGTGTTTAATTAATTATTACTTGTATTTTTTTCATATTACATTTGTTGATGTTAAGGGGAAGACTCAGTATATAAATTATGCAATTGTTGAGTTTTTATAAGTTTATTTTTTTATGAAATCCGATTCAGTTATATATTATTTATATTTTGAGACTATTATGCGAATATAGGATTCTTAGAGTGTGTATTTATTTAAGTAGTGATACATTCACCACCACCACTGCTACCATCACTAACACCAGTACAACCGACACTACCACTGTCACATTATTACAACTACCACTACTACAACTACAATAAAATCTAAGGTAGACAATACTCTCTGCTAATACAGGCAGAGTTATCATCATTTATTGGGCTATTTCAAAGACAAAATGTTCTGATAATCTAAGCTACAGGTGTTAATAGTGCTAAAATTTCAAATATTCATAACGTTACAGGTACAGGTGGATGCCCTTAAAGCTGTGTCAGTTCTTAGCGAAAGCTCTATTCTACGTAAGCTGTGAGTAAGTATATGAATATGTGTGTGTATATACTACTAAATTTGCCTATTTAATAATCAGCTAGTCTCCTATATATTCATACAGTTGTTAGTGTCGCCACAACCTACAAAATGTATCTAATAATACTTATCATCACAGTTACAGGAGTTACACAGATAGGTTCATACAGTTACTAGTACAGATGGACATTCTTAAAGCTGTCTCTGCTCTCATGGAACATATATTCTAGGTAATATGTTGTTGTGTGTGTGCTAGTGTGTGTTTATATGTATGTGTTTATATATGGTATCAAGCCCAGTAGGAATGATGGTGTATATATTTTTTAACTAAGATACAGTAATTGAAATGATCGAAAAGAGATGTTCCATAATGAAGTTAGTTGGTATGAGTTTGGGTTTATAGGTATAGATATATACCTGGATATAATTATTTTAGTTATTATGTTTGATGCTATCGATGTAATAGATTATGTAATGTAAGTAGCAAAGCTGTTTTTTTCATGGTTCAATGATTTATTAAGATACGCATCATATGCATTTGGTCATATATATAATATTCGTATTAGTTAAAATACAATTTATTTAAATTTGTCAAATAAAATACATTTTAACATATAATTTAGACTAAATTAGTAAATGTAATGTTGAATATTTATAATATTTATTAGATACAATAATTTCTTTTAGATTTGTATAATGTTAAATACTTAAAATATTGTATTATATTCTAAATATTTTAATATTAATTGAAAATTATTTTCAAATTAAACAATCAAATACAACACAATTAATATAAATTGTTTGTATATTAATATGAATATATATATATATATAATAATATATATTTATATATAGATAGATAGATAGATAGATAGATATAGTTTATTGTTTAAAACAAACAAAATGACATAAAACAATAATAATAATAAAAAACAAATAACGAATATAAACGAATATATATAATGATTTATAAATGCCATGATACATATGGTTAAATATAAGATTAACAAATGATATAATACAAAAATAATAATAAAAAGGGGAATTATTCAGATACAAGCACTTAATCTTAAAACACTTAAGCATAATAATATATATATATATATATATATATATATATATATATATATATATACTAGCCGTTTTGGCCCGGTGTATATGCGGTTAGTTGAGAATTATGAGTTATTATTAGAAAATTAATGATCTAGGTGTATTCTAGAAATATATTCTAGAATATATTATGTATTTGATTTAAATTAATTATGTTATAAAAAATAAATGTTGATGGTGTATTTTAGAAATAAGAAATATATTATTTATTTGATTTAAATTAATTATGTTATAAAAAACAAATATTGAGAAATTAATATAATATACATAATAAATGGGAGTTAGCCCTACCTGATTTAGCCCTATCGGTGTTAGTTCTATCTGAATTAGCCCTATCTTAGTTAGCCATATCTGAATTAGCTCTATATTTATATAGTTTAGATTGCTATTATCTTTAGTGAAATGTTCAATAGGTATAGTCACGGTTGTTGGGTTTTTTATTTAATAAATAATTTTTATTAATAAATTGTTATATTAAATATTTCTATAGATATATTATTATTATTAGATATTTCATGTATATTGTATAAAAAGTATTATAGTATAATTTATACAAGGATTCAGTAAATTCTATCCAAATTATATTTTTCTTTCGACCAGGTTTGTTTATTAAATGAATAATTTTATATAATACAATTATTAATAATATGGATATGGTGGTTGATATTTTTTGTTCTTTGATTTTTTTGTTTTTTAAAAACGATAAAAAGTAACAATAAGACCTTATATAATTTAAACTTATAAAGTATAATTTATATAATATACATAATATATACTATTAATATTAATATTGATATTAATTTTAAATGATATCATATTGAAATTAATATATTTATAAATAATTTGTTATCAAAAAAACCAAAAAAACCGAGCAACCCTGGGTGTGGTATATTCAACCTTATATCGGTATTAATATAGTTTGTAATAGGTATATTTAAAGTTTGTATATATGATGTAATAAATGAATTATTCGTTAGTTAGGATATTTTTGTTATTATACTACAACACATTGTCATATTACATTTTTAAATGTTGTTAATAATAGGATATCTCAGTATAGAAATATGCAGCCACTCTTACTAATACAGGCATAGTTATTGCCATTGAGTGGTCTATTTCCAAGAGTTCATCTAAGACTCAATAAGCTATAGGTCTTAATAGTCCTATATGTGTGTAAGTGTATATATCGTAATGTTATACGTGTTGATAACCAGCTAGTCTCCTATGTATTCATAGAGTTGTGGATATCACCACAACCACATCGACTGTTGCCACAACCATCACATCGTCATTGTTTCCCAAATATTCATGGTTACATGAGGAAGGCGGATAGGTTGTACATTCGTACAGTACGGTGTACATACCGACATCGTAAAGCTCAGAGTTGTATTAACTTAATCTCTATTCTATGTAAGCTGTGAGGTAGTGTGTGATTGTGTGTTGGTATATGTGGGTATAGGAAATCAAGCATTAGAAATAATGCATTTATATAATTTAGATTATGACTATCTTTAGCAATAAATTACATAGTAGTGTGGTATCAGTAGAGGTATTATGTAGGCAATTAGAGCATTATGTAGGCAATATTATGGTTCATATTAGGTGTATTTACAATGTTATATGTCGACACATATCCATGTATTCGTATATATATATATATCCACTGTACTATGACTATATATATACTTATATATATATATCTACATGTGTACAGATATACATATCGATATGTTACTATAACTTATAAATATACATATGTATATGCATGTATTTACATATACATATATATCTGCGTATGTACGCATATACGTATATAGATATTCCGTTTAGATATCACTATTATATAACGTGCATCCTAAATACAAGACACGAACATACGAATAGGCAAATAGGCATTCCGCAATGCAATCCGTAGACCGTGACACTGTGCATGACTCCCTATTGGCTGAGCGCTTCCCACGAAGCCCCGCCCACCAATAGTATATATATAACGTATCGCTCGCTTTATACATTGTTGTTTCTAATAAACTTTGATACTGGACCCCTTGCCTATTGATACTATCCGCGAAAGCTGCGGGATACACACACATACCTAACCATATTACATTAACACAGGTATAACATAACATGGTGACAGCTACGAACTCGCTCCTCCCTTCTCCTTCATTCGACTGGCAGTCAGAGAGCATCACCGCGGAACTGACTGAGTTCAAACAGCACGCTGAACTAACCTTCGAAGGACCGCTTGAAGGCGCTACGGACGCATCGAAACTCGCCCACGTTCTCCTCTGGCTAGGACGCGACGGGCGACAAATCTACAACGCTTGGGAGTTAGACGCCAGCAAGAAAACTCTTATCGGCTTCTGGGTCTACCTCGCTAAGCACGTGTCCCCTAGCTCTAACTTCTGGTTATCGAGGATCAACCTATCTCGATTGAGGCAGCAACCAGAAGAATCGATAGATACCTACATGACGAAACTACGTCTGCAAGGCCAACGATGCGAATTCCGTGACGCTACCGAGATACAACAACGCCTCACGGAACAACTTGTCATAGGAGTTCGAGACTCCATCGTCCAGGACTGGATGCTCTCGCAAGAAAAATCGATGACACTGGAAGCGGCCATTAACCACGTACGCATACATGAGGCCAAACTCGCCGATATTGCTTCCTTCCGGCAACCTCAACATCGCGCTACGGTAAACCTCGTTACTCGAAGGCACAACGCGCCACGACGTAACAACGCACCAACCCACGCACTTCCCCAGTCATCCACTCCACATTCATCCACATCCCACCACGACCGTACGTCATGTCCGAACTGTACCACCACGCACGAACCCGGTCGTAAGTCCTGCCCGGCACGAAACTCTAAGTGCCGCAAATGCAACCGCGAAGGACACTGGGCCGCGAAATGTCGTTCGGAACAACATCCGAACCAGACCCGGCACCACCACGACGTAAACACGAACGAAGCCTTCGACAAGGTCGTGTTCGATACGATAACGTCCCGCGACGAAGCGTACACCGATGTACGTTTCAACCATCCATCCCTTAACGCGTACCTCCGAGTTAAGGTCGACACGGGTGCACAAGGCAATTTATTGCCTCTACGCACATTCCATAAAATGTACCCCGACAAACGCAACCGACCGCATCTACAACCCAGCACTACACGGTTATCAGTCTACGACGGTAGCACTCTCACGCAATACGGAAAGCTCGAGCTTTCGATCAGCTCTGGAGCTCATACAACGGAAGCGACATTCTACGTTGTCGACACTCCCGGACCCGTTCTCCTGGGATTCCCTTCGAGCATTGCACTGAAGTTAGTTACAATGCACTGCTCTGTAAATCCGCAACTATGACTAGCATCCACCGCGGATCTAGTCAACGCATACCCAAAGTGTTTCGCACCCATCGGAAACTTTGAGGGTACATATCGAATCGTTGTCGACCCATGCGCACAACCGATTGTACACGCACCCCGCCGATGCCCTATCGCGCTCCGAGACGAGGTCAAGGCCACTCTCGAGGATATGGTATCCCTAGGGGTAATCAAGCGTGTACACGAACCTACCGATTGGGTATCGAGCCTCGTATACAGTCGCAAGGCTAACGGCAAGATCCGGATATGCTTAGATCCGAAGGACCTTAATCTCGCGATTAAGCGACCACACTACGCGACGCGGACCCTCGATGAAGTGACCCACCACCTAGGCGGCGCTCGGGTATTCTCGAAACTCGACGCGCGTTCAGGGTACTGGTCAGTACATCTCGACCAGCCCTCTAGTCTATTAACCACATTTAATAGCCCCTTTGGTAGATACCGATTCCTACGCCTACCCTTCGGACTAAATCTCAGCCAAGACGTGTTCCAAGAACGTATGGACCGCATACTCGAGTACTGCCCCGGAACTATCGGAATCGCCGACGACGTAGGCGTCTTCGGGAAGGACGAGCAACAGCATGACGAGAACCTCCGTCATCTGATGAAGACCGCATCCCAACACGGCCTCGTCTTCAACGAAACTAAATGCTCGATAAAGACCGACAGCCTTACTTTCTTCGGTCTCCACTTCGACAAAGACGGCGTTCATCCTGACCCCGAACGTGTGAAGTCGATCCAACAGATGACCTCACCAGACTCTCCACAGGCCCTGCGAGAATTCCTGGGTATCGCGACCTATATGGGACCATTTACGAAAGACCTGGCACACCATGCGACACCTCTACGTGAACTCCTCAAGAAAGATGTCGATTACCAGTGGTCCCCTACCTACGAGAAGATCTTCAATAACGTGAAAGAACGAATATGCGCACAGACTACTCTGTCATATTACGACCCAAAGAAGAAGACAACGGTTCAAGTAGATGCTTCAGGCCGTGGCCTCGGCGCCATCCTCCTACAAGACGACAAACCCATTGCCTTCGCATCAAAGACCCTCAGCCCTGCTGAGACACGCTACGCTAATATCGAAAGAGATATGTTGGCCGTAGTCTTCGGATGCGAGAGGTTCCACAACTACGTCTTTGCGACCAGGTTCATTGTCCAGTCTGACCACAAGCCACTGGAGATGATCACCCGAAAGAACCTATTCGCCGCACCTACCCGCCTCCAAAGAATGCTGCTCCGAGTGCAGCCGTACGACTTCAAACTAATCTACAAACCTGGAAAAGAGATGCTGATAGCGGATGCGCTTTCCCGCCAGCCATTAGATGCCAGCGAACATATCGACCTTGACATCCAGATCAGCCCCGTGCAGTTCGCGACACAGAAGATCGAGAATTTGAAATTAGAAACCAGCCGAGACGAAACACTTCAAGCCCTGCTTCACGTAATCCACAACGGGTGGCCTTCAGTGTATCGAGACGCTCCGAAAGACCTCCGAGACTACTGGCCATTCAGAGACGAACTGACTACTCACGACGGTTTAATCTTGAAAGGCCCACAAGTCCTAGTACCTCCAAACTCCCGACGATCGATCCTCAGCACTCTACATACACCCCATATGGGAATCGTCAAAACATGCGATCTAGCGAGATCACATGTCTACTGGCCCGGTATCTCGAAAGATATCACTGATATGATCCAATCATGCCTCAAGTGCCGGGAACACGCAAACCAGCAGTGTAAGGAACCCCTATTGCCATACGACACCCCGACCCGTCCATGGCAATACCTAAGTTCCGACTTATTCTATTATAACAATATCACGTACCTCCTTATATGCGATTATTATACTAAATTCCCATTCGTATACGCTATGCGCGCGCCCATAACCAGCGCAAACATTATAGATCGGCTAAAGACACTATTCGCGGAACATGGCATCCCTGACCGGTTACTTAGTGATAACGGAGGACACTATTCGTCACAAGCATTCCGAACGTTTGCATCCGAATGGGGATTTGACCACGTGACGAGCAGCCCCTATCACTCCCAAAGTAACGGCCTGGCCGAACGAACCGTACAGAGTCTGAAGAACATCTTGAAGAAGTCCGAGAACTTCCAGATGTCGCTACTTCTACTACGATCTACACCAGTAATCGGATCGACACGAAGCCACGCCGAACTGCTCTACGGTCGCAAGTTAGCAAACCCTTTGCCCTGTAACTACCCCATAGATCCGTCCCACGAGAACACATTGTCGTCTAATGTGTCAACCGCTCGACACTACTACAAGAACAAGTTCCACCGCAACTTGCCCGACATAGAGCCACTCACGAACATCCACTACCGCGACCATGTATCGAACACATGGAAGCCAGCCGTAGTGACATCGCAACGCCAGGAGCCTCGGAGTTACGACATCCGCACGACTGATGGTACTACCCTCAGGAGGAATCACCGAGATATCCGCCCTACTGCCCCGTCGACGCGCCGTCCGGAGGTAGTAGCAACACACCTAGATGCACCTGCGTATCACCGCGGGTCTCATGTCCCATCCTCTACCCCGTCGACACTCGGTCCGGACGTAGAGATGCCCCTCCGTGATGTATCACCACACACTCACCTCAGGGATGACCCTCTCCCCACTAGTCCGTTGACACCCGGTCCGGAACTAGATAACCACACCCTACCAACTATATCGCTGCGTCGATCCAATCGTATCACACGACCCCCCGCTCGTCTTATCGACTCGTAGCCATTTGATTTACAAAGGGGGATGTTATATGTCGACACATATCCATGTATTCGTATATATATATATATCCACTGTACTATGACTATATATATACTTATATATATATATCTACATGTGTACAGATATACATATCGATATGTTACTATAACTTATAAATATACATATGTATATGCATGTATTTACATATACATATATATCTGCGTATGTACGCATATACGTATATAGATATTCCGTTTAGATATCACTATTATATAACGTGCATCCTAAATACAAGACACGAACATACGAATAGGCAAATAGGCATTCCGCAATGCAATCCGTAGACCGTGACACTGTGCATGACTCCCTATTGGCTGAGCGCTTCCCACGAAGCCCCGCCCACCAATAGTATATATATAACGTATCGCTCGCTTTATACATTGTTGTTTCTAATAAACTTTGATACTGGACCCCTTGCCTATTGATACTATCCGCGAAAGCTGCGGGATACACACACATACCTAACCATATTACATTAACACAGGTATAACATAACAGTGTGTGATTGTGTGTTGGTATATGTGGGTATAGGAAATCAAGCATTAGAAATAATGCATTTATATAATTTAGATTATGACTATCTTTAGCAATAAATTACATAGTAGTGTGGTATCAGTAGAGGTATTATGTAGGCAATTAGAGCATTATGTAGGCAATATTATGGTTCATATTAGGTGTATTTACAATGTGTACATCCGAGGTAGTAGGTTTCTTATTCATTAGTTAATATATTTTTATTAGTGATCATATTCATTTTTTGATGTTGTGATTAAAGGGATATCGCAGTGTATAAATATTACAATTTATGATTTTTTCAGTTGTATATAGAATAGAGGGTAGAATTCAAAAGTTTATCGTAGATACAGGTAGTCAAGTATCGATAATTCCTATAAGTTTAGTTAGGAAGTGGAATCTAAATTTGATAGAGGATAAACGGCTGAGTAATTTGAGAACAGCAAATGGTAGTAAATTAATAACGATGGTACAAGTAGATACATTTATGTGGAATAATAAATGTAAGGATGTGATATTTGTAGTTACTCAGATAGAGAGTCTATGTATAATTGGAATGAACATACTAGAGAAATTTGAATATTTATGGTTAGAGGATATAGGAACAAAACCAAAAGAAATTATAAGTAGGAAAGTAAATAGGATGGAGAGTAATTAACTAGATGTAGCATATATAGGGTTAAAGGGAAGTTTTAGAAAACGAGTAGAGTAATTAATAACTGAATATAAGAGAATATTTCATGTAAAGGGTCATCATATAGGTGTAGCTGTAGGAAAACACAGGATTAGAACTATATACGAAATATCAGTTGCACAACCATATAGGAGAATAATAAAATTATTAGTGGGAGATGTACAAAAAACAGATAGATGAGTGGATAGAAGAAGGGGTAATAGTAAAATATAGTAGTGAATTTGTAAGTTTATTGGTAATAGTTAGAAAATGTAGTGGAGATATTAGATTATGTGTCGATTATAGAAAACTAAATAAAAAAACCATTAAAGATGCGTATCCAATACCGCGTATTGATGATTCATTAGATGCATTATATATTGCGAAATATTGTTCATGTATAGACCTTAAATCAGCATATAATCAAATTAGAGTTGATAAATTAGATCAACAAAAAACAGCTTTTAGTTCCCCGGGGGGATTATATGAGTTTACATGTATGCCATTTTGACTCATAAATGCCCCTGCAACATTTCAAAGAATGATGAGTAATTTATTTAGAGATCAAATGTTTGAGTCAGTAGTATGCTACTTAAATGATGTGTTAGTTTTTTCACCAACAGTATAATCGCATATAGAACATCTAAAGCATTAGATAAGTTAGAAGGCGCTGGATTAAAACTTAATATTAAGAAGTGTAAGTTTTGTATAGAACAGGTAGTTTTTTTAGGTTATAATATATCGAATAAGGCTATAAGTACTATTACGGAGAAAACTAAAGCGATAGTGGAGTGGGAGAAACCGAAAAATCTAAAGGAATTACGATCATTTTTAGGTGTATGTTCATAGTATAGATGGTTTATCAAAGGTTTTGCAAAAATTGTATCTCCACTAAACGAGTTGAATAGAATAAATAAGAGTGTAGGTGAAAAGAGGGTAAGTAGGTTTAGGAGTAAACATGTATTGATAGGATGGAATAAGGAATGTGATCAGGCCATGAAAGCATTGAAGGATAAATTAATGAGTGCACCGATCTTAGGAATAGAAAAGTATGATATACCATTTACAGTAGAGACAGATGCATCGGATAGAGGATTAGGGGCAGTACTATCCCAAGAAATAAATGGAAAAAATGTAGTAATAGCATATGCTAGTAAATCACTGAATAAGGGAGAGCGAAATGAGGTGAATTATTCAGGTAACAAGTTGGAATTTGTAGCAGTATTGTGGGCGATATCAGATAAGTTTAGACACTTCTTATTATGATCTAGATGTCAGGTGATTACTGATAAAAGTGCGGTTGCTTGTATATTAAATAAGAAGGATCTTTCGGCTTTAAAACAGAGGTGTATAGGTAGATTAGCACCATTTGAACTTACATTTAAATATAGAGCAGGAAAACAAAATATTGTAGCTGATGCCTGATCAAGAAAACAGGGTAGTAATACAGAGGTTGAGGATAGTAATCATTTTTACGAGGATGATTTGGATGTAAGATATGTAGATGTAGGAGTAGATGGGATTTGTGAATGTGATTGAAATAATAGGTCAAATGGATAGAGAATCATTGAGGGTGAACAGGGGCAGGAAAGCGGGTTACTAAGTATTATAGATTTATTAGAGAAGGGTGAGAAAGTAGAGAGATATAGGTTATAGGGTGGAATATTATATAAGAATAGTAAGGAGGGAGATAGAATTTTAGTTTTACCAAGGTCATTGATAAATTAAGTATTATAAGGGATACGTGATGATAATGGACATCAGGGAATTGAGAGATGGTAAGAGTTTACCTGTAAAGGTAAATATGAATATCTAAGGGTAATGGACAATATGAGAGGATGAATATGACAAATTTTTTACATATACATAAAGTTATTGCGTTTGGCAATATGTTAATAATAACAAATCATATTATTGTTTATATATAATTAGATGAATATTGTTAGGGTTATCAAAGATTTACATGGATATTATTGGAGATACAAATTATCCAGGTATAATCGTATCTAGAAGTGGATGGCGAATGTAAAAGTATTGACTTTATTAGTGATAATAATTAAAATTCAATTCTATGGTAAATTAGTAGAATAGTTGTACTCAAAATGACCCACCGATATAAGCGATAGTTATTAATAACTAAAGCCGCTTATGAGATAATGAGGCGTCGAAGGATGACAACGTAATGCGATCAATTAAAGATAATGCTATATTCACATATGTTATCATTATAATGTCTTCTTTAAAAGTGTATTATTATTCGTGTATTTATAATTAGACAAACCATATAGTATTGATGAATCAATCAGACAAATTACAATATTTATAATTAATTTAATAATTAAAAAATATATTTTTTAGACTATTTATATAATTATGAATATTTTATTCATTAAACATTTTTTTGTAGGATTTATTGTTTCTGAGATACCGTGTGTTTTACCTCTAGATAAATTCTTATAATTTAAATATGGAAATTATAAATATAATGTTTACTTTCCCCAATCATAGGGCCCTATGTTATTCGTACTATGTATATATTATATGTGAGGTATTAGTAATTTAGAATATTCAGTCTCTATTTTCCTCCATTTAGTTACTATATATATATATTGAATACAATACAAATAGCGGATATGATAATAGATAATATGTGTGGTATTGGTATGTTTGAATTGTCAGTCTATATAATCTTCCATGTAGACTGTATAGTTATTATAGTCTATTATTATCTATCTAGTAATTTATATTATAAATTTGAATAAAATTTTATGTTAACATTATTATTGAAAATAAAATACAACTAAATTAATCTCTCTAATATTATAAATTATTGATGATTTATTATATAATATTATTATCATTAAAATAAAAAATACCTATATATATTATTAATATCATGCCAAGTAACTTATGATTATGTATATTATTTTTTGATTTGAACAATAGTTACAGAAATACCGTAACCTTTTATATATTTCCCCTGTTTTTATTTGTTATCTATATTTTATTTATATTCATTAACTTTATTGTAATGTTAAAATAAAAATGACAATGAAATATAATATAATAATTTAGATTTAATTTTATTAAATTATTGTAATATTAAAATAAATAAAAAAATACAATGATATAATGACATTAAATTCATATAAACATATATATAAACATATAAAAATATATATATATATATATATATTTATAATATTATCTATTTAACGATAAATAATTTTATATATAATACAATATACATAATAAAAAGAAACAATAAAAAGAAACAGTATATTTATTTAAATTTACTTTGTGAAATTTTAATTAACTTCTATTGATTATTTTATCTACTACTAAAATATGTATTATAATTTATGTTTAATATGATGCTGTATAAATATATACTTTTTTTGTATACACATATATTTCTTATATTAAAAATGATTCTCACCTGTGTATTATTTTATGTTTATTTAGATTAGATGATGTTGAAGAACTATATGTGCACGTATTGCATTTGTACGGTTTCTCACCTGTATGTCTATATTTATGTGACTTAAGTTGTGATGATTGTTTACAACTATATGTACATGTATCGCATTTGTAAGGCTTCTCACCTGTATGTATTCGTTTATGTAACTTAAGTGATGATAGTGTAATACAACTATATTTACATGTATCGCATTTATAAGGTTTCTCACTTGTATGTGTTAGTTTATGTACCTTAAGTTCTGATGGTCTTTTACAACTATATTTACATGTATCGCATTTAGAAGGTTTCTCACCTGTATGTGTTAGTTTATGTACCTTAAGTGATAATGGTCTTATACAACTATATTTACATGTATCGCATTTATAAGGTTTCTCACTTGTATGTGTTAGTTTATGTACCTTAAGTTCTGATGGTCTTTTACAACTATATTTACATGTATCGCATTTAGAAGGTTTCTCACTTGTATGTGTTAGTTTATGTACCTTAAGTTCTGATGGTCTTTTACAACTATATTTACATGTATCGCATTTATAAGGTTTCTCACCTGTATGTGTTAGTTTATGTACCTTAAGTTCTGATGGTCTTTTACAACTATATTTACATGTATCGCATTTAGAAGGTTTCTCACCTGTATGTGTTAGTTTATGTACCTTAAGTGATAATGGTCTTATACAACTATATTTACATGTATCGCATTTATAAGGTTTCTCACTTGTATGTGTTAGTTTATGTACCTTAAGTTCTGATGGTCTTTTACAACTATATTTACATGTATCGCATTTAGAAGGTTTCTCACCTGTATGTGTTAGTTTATGTACCTTAAGTGATAATGGTCTTATACAACTATATTTACATGTATCGCATTTATAAGGTTTCTCACCTGTATGTGTTAGTTTATGTACCTTAAGTCGTGATGATTGTGTACAACTATATTTACATGTATCGCATTTATAAGGTTTTTCACCTGTGTGTGTTCGTTTATGTGACTTAAGATGTGTTGATGTTATACAACTATATGTACAAGTATTACATTTGTAAGGTTTCTCACCTGTATGTGTTAGTTTATGTGACTTAAGTTGTGATAATTGTATACAACTATATGTACACATACTACATTTATAAGGTTTCTCACTTGTATGCATATTTTTATGTTCCTTAAGTCGTGATGATTGTGTACAACTATATTTACATGTATCGCATTTATAAGGTTTATCACCTGTATGTGTTCGTTTATGTAACTTAAGATTTGTTGATGTTATACAACTATATTTACATATATCGCATTTATAAGGTTTCTCACTTGTATGTGTTAGTTTATGTACCTTAAGTTCTGATGGTCTTTTACAACTATATTTACATGTATCGCATTTATAAGGTTTCTCACTTGTATGTGTTAGTTTATGTACCTTAAGTTCTGATGGTCTTTTACAACTATATTTACATGTATCACATTTATAAGGTTTCTCACTTGTATGTGTTAGTTTATGTACCTTAAGTTCTGATGGTCTTTTACAACTATATTTACATGTATCGCATTTATAAGGTTTCTCACTTGTATGTGTTAGTTTATGTACCTTAAGTTCTGATGGTCTTTTACAACTATATTTACATGTATCGCATTTATAAGGTTTATCACCTGTATGTGTTCGTTGATGTGACTTAAGATTTGTTGATGTTATACAACTATATGTACACATATTACATTTATAAGGTTTCTCACCTGTATGGATTCGAATATGTATTGTTAAATTAGATAATTTATTACTATTGTATTCACACGATTTACATTGAAATTTCAGTACATCATTGTTCTCCACAAATTCATCCTCGTGATCTTTATCATAGTGAATTCGCATACCAGTGGCCATCTTACAAGTATACGTACAATAATTACATATGTAAACACTTGGGTATTCGTCGATGTCTGCATCAGAAATATCGACAATATCTACATTCTTATGTTCACTTCTTCTGTGTTTAATCATATCTTCTTCTGATGAAAATACCACCGTACATAGATCACATTGAATTTTATCTAATTATAAGAATATTGATTGAGTTAATATGCTATATAAATTATTAAATATTATTAATGATATTTAAGATGTTATTCATAGGAATTTTCGTTTTAAAATATGATTAAATATTTATATCATTTATATTATTATTTGTACAAAAACTAACGTTAGTTATTAATTTTAGAAAAAAATGTCAAATATATTATTATTAATTTAATTATATTTAATTTCACTAACCATCATCTCCTTCCTGAACATTCATAATTGTAAATTCTTAGATATATCTGTAATTATAATTGTATTAATATATATATATATATATATATATAAATATATATAAGTGCCATAAATATGCATTTATAAACGATAAGCCATCACAAATAATGATAACAATTTTATTTTATTTATTCATATTAATCAATCAGCACTATTTCATTAAATTGAAATATGTCATTATGGTTAATATTAATAATGCTGGCGCAACAATGGATTTATTTACATAATAACATATGAGATTTATCTATAATTATTGTTATCATTATTTTTGATGGCTTATCGTTACTAAATGCATATTTATGGCACTTATATTTATTTTTGTGCATCATATCATATACCATTTTAAAGGGATTAATGATTAATGATAAATCAAAATTATGAAAAATAATATGTTTTTTTCAAAAATCCTTTATTGTGCGCATACCCTTAATGAAGTAATATTTAATTTACAAATTAATAAATATATAGATATTTTTTAGTAACAAAATATTATTCATTTATAAAACAATGCTAACAAGATGCATACATTAAACAATATTGTTAATTCAAAACGAAATTACAAGTATTATTCAAATAATTAAAATATTTAATATGTATAACAAATTATACGCTAGTACGTTTTAAAATTACCAGTATGCTTTAGAAATTAATATGGCTATTTAAACTTTTAAAATAAGTATCGTTTAGTGTAGTGCCACCTCTGGACTTGACAAATAAATTTATTTCAAAAATTTTATAAATATTATGTTAATATGATTTATTAATCAATTTGTATGTTAAATATATTTAGATTAAACCCTTTAAAAGTACAGATAAATAATTTGAATCTTAAAATCAACAAAAATAAATATAATCATTGAAATCATATTAATAAGGCGTTTTTAGAATTTAAACAGTTTATATAATTCGTACATTTTTCATTGTAGTATATTTTATTTAAGCATCTAAATTACTTATTATTTATATCTTATATATATATATATATATATATATATATATATATATATATATATATATATATATATATGTATATATATATATATATATATATATTATAATATAATTATTATTATACATATTATATTATTATATATAGAGTAAAATAATGAAGAAGAAAATAATTTTAAATAAGAAATTGATTTATATTTATAAAATATAAATTTACATTATATAACATATTTGCAATTTAAAAATAAATTGTGTTAGAATAATAAATATAATTATTGCGTATGAGTATATATAATTTATATAAATGTGTAAAATATTGTAAAATAAAATATATTTTAATAGAAACTTATTAATTAGAATGTGATCATTTTTCATAATTATATTGTAAATATTTGGAATAATTTATTAAAAATAATTATTTGTTAATAATTTCAACCCATTCAAACATCATTTAGTTATTGAATAATGCTACAAATTAAATGAGACTTTTAAAAAAAAATTATAAATTTAATAATAACACAATAATTTAGTATATACAAATAGTAAAATTTAAAATATCCATACATTAAACTTGTATTTTCAAAATAATAATAATGTATTAGTTAAACAAAATAGGTATTAAATATTTTCTTTTATATGATATAAAAATGTATATATAATGTATATATTTATATAATATTTATATAATTCATTGATATATATGTTATAAAATATAATAGAATTATATGAAAGTGTATTTTATTATTAATTTGGAAATTTTCAATATTAAAAATTAAAGATATATATATATATATATATATATTCTTTCTATATCAACACAATTAGTATTGTATTTTATAATCAGTGATCTCAGATACAAGTTGAATTATAGTGATTAAATAATTAATCTGATATAATATGCATATAATTTATTTATATAATTCTATTTATCTCATAATACATATAATACATTTTATAACATAATAGAGATTTTAAATACATAGGTATATATAATTTTATTATGTAAATAAAAATATATTAAGTAAAATTATTGAATATTTTAGAATTATTATCGATTTCATTTTTATCAATCTATAAAATATCAAAATATATATACATAAAAATACACATTTATAGAACTATTAAAACCTGTATCTCGCTGAGTTGCAGTTAATTTACTTTTAGAAATAGCCTATTCAATGGAGATAAACTCAGCCTGTATTAGTTGATAGGAATGGCTTCATTAGATGTTGCTAGTAGTGGTGGTGGTGATAGTAATGATGCAAGTGGTGTTGGTAGTGATAGTAGTGGTGGTGGTAAATTTATCATTACTTACATAAATAAAAATACATACATAAATAATACCACTTACTTATATAACCATATAAGCATACACATATATAAACTAACACACACATAAATACAAACATACACATATACACTAGTAGTAATTCATTTAGATAAAGGCTTATACATATTTGAATTTTCTGTAAATGTTATTGTAAAATTATAGGTAAAAATATAGTTATGTATCTATTTATATATTTTAAGAAATTAATTTTTATAATATCTTGAAATTTATATAATAATTTATATAATAGCAATTAATCTACTTAGTTTCACTCTTATATAATGTATACGATAAATCCAGTTACATGTATCATCAATTAATATACCAAGGAACGATAAATGATTAACCAGCTATATGTTTTCATTATTAACATTTTATTCTAGTTTCTTTTTTGATTTAGAATTTCTAATATTATAGAGCATAACTTAGGTTTCTTTAATGTTACTTTATTACTAAACAACCAATGAGTTAAAGTAAAAAGGTCATAATGTAAAATAGTTCTCAAAACATCTAAATATTTACTACTGAAAATTAAATATGCATTTTTTGCAAAAATTAAGGGTTTACAATATTTAAGAATAGTAGGTATATTATTAATATATTTATGAATAAGTAAGGGCCCTAATACTAAATATTTCGGAAACAGTATTCAAGTAATTTTAAATTTATAGAAACACTTATTCAGTATTTTAAACCTATATAAACTCTATTCCAGTAATTTTTAACCTATACTAGGTCTATTTAAGTAATTGTAAACTTATAGAAACTCTATAGAATAAATATAAACTTATAGAAACTATATCAATTATTTTTGAACTTATAGTACTATTATTTAAGTAATTATAAACTTGTATAAACTATATTCAGGTAATTCAAATAATAAACTCCAATCAAGCAATATTAAATTTGAAGAAACTCTATTTGAGTAACTATAAACTTATATAAAATCTTTTTGAATAAGTATATATAGTATACTATAATAAGTATACCTATAGAAACCCTATTCAAGTAAATTTTAACGTAGTGTTCATATCTGAAATAGCTCCATTTAGTTTAGTTGACATATTGTGACATGTTTGTAAATAACTAGTTACTATAACTATTGGTAAACCACTAATACCAATATTATCTAATTTATTAATAATATATTTTTATCTAAACTTTAGATTCTAAAGTATCACCATTTAAAAAATGTTAACCATTTAAAAAGTTAATTTATCACACTTATTCATATACCCACATACTCATAAATACGTACACACAAATCCATTCATATCTATACTCAAATACACACACCAATGTAAACCCACACACATACCATATACTGTATATATTATAGTATACACACATACACTCAAATTCTTCCATACCCACTTATATCTACATACACAACCACATACAAATGTACATATATAACTAAATAACCACACTGATATACACAGAGATCCACATATATACCTATAAAAATACACACCCAAACCCATAACTCCTATTACCATACTAAATAAGTATATCTAATAAAATTACAATTGAAAATAAATAAAATGGTATACTGGAAATCCTAGACATACCACCTAGATTAATGACACCGACCAAATGTCATACGAAAATACTAATAAAATATCCACTATAACAATTAAGACACATAATACCTCGTAAGTACAAGCTGTAAATACACATAATACGACTATATTAATTCCTCAACTGATACCAATTATACCACAACTATTGAACATATTGCTAAAGATAATCACAATATAAAGAATATAAAGACATTTATATTAAGGTTTAATATAAACCTCTCTTCAAACTATTAATTCAGTTTTTAAAATATTTATTTTTTTATATTATTCACTGCTAAAGATTCATTTATCTCACTCAACCTACCACTAAAATGTACTTTACTTACATATTTAGTAGTTTAGCTGATTATCAAGTAGGTCAATGAATATATACGCATACACACACAACGACTCGTATAATCCAATGATTTATTTTTATTTTACTTCTCCGTTTATTTCTTGTTTTGTTGTATTGTATCGTTTTTTCTTACTGTTATCACATTTATATAATTATGTGTATATATAATTATAACTTTCTTTATATATAACCAGTAATTCAATAAACTTTTGATCTATCTATCTATCTATCTATATATACAACTATTAAAACCTGTAAATTATTTATCCTCAATAGATTCTTGGAAACAGACACATTTATGGAAATAACACTGCCTGTATTAGTAGGATAGGAGGGGATGAATTAGTGTTTATAATAGTGGTGGTGACCATATATGCAGTGATTGCAACAATGGTTTTGGCAGTGGTAGTGATGCAGTTGTAGTAGTAGTATTAGTGGTGGTAATGAATTTATATCTAATTACATAGATACACACACATACAAAAAAAACTAAAATCTATTCATATACACACCTATATACAGAAAAACATGTATACACACACTATATATAATATCGTATCATCTAACTTAACTAACGATTTGCATACTGATACTATCAACATATATCATACTACACCTACTAACACACTTACTATCACATAATACTATAAAATTACATTAAGAACAAATCAAATCTCTAATGACACAACATAACTTATACAAAAAATAAATACAGAAAAAAAACAAAAGTTATATATATTAACCTCTAAGGAATATAAAACGAAAATAATTTAATTAGAATACATAATACACAATACTGAATGTTAATTAATAATAATATTAATATGTTAAATTTCATAAACGCAAAAGTCAAATCAATGCATAATATTAGAATTATAATAAAAACAATAACTTTTAATACATGTAAATTATTAATTCAAAGCCTAGTTATATCTATATTGGACTATTGTAACAGACTTTTGATTAATTTACCTGCTTATAAGTTAATTCCATTGAATAAAATAATTCATAAATTAATATTAATATATTAATATTAATATTATATTAACGTTATTTAAGTTACGCTCAGCTGCATTTTACACATTAAATCATAACATACTTTACTCAAAACTATAATATATCGGGATACACCATACAACAATAATACTAATATCATCATAATTAAGGGAATATGAGATTTTTAGAAAAAATAGTAAACAAAAATGTTTCTAATTAATTGAAATATATATTAATATATTCACATTCAAATATTAGAGCTTACAACAATTAAATCAATTGCTTAACAATTAATCAAATATAAAAATAAAAGTTTTATAACACGATCTATTTTTGTGAATATATAATGATAAGAAATAAACTCTAAAAATACTGCAAAAATACGTTTATATAATATAATATGTTGGATTACTATTACTATCATAATGATATATATAAATATATATATATATTATATTTTGGATTTCTATAATATACATATCAATAATGGAATAATGATCAGGAAGTGCTATCAGACTGTAATGATAAAAGAGATAAACTTACATGACTCTCAATGTATTAAAGTCAAAATAATATCAGGTTATATGACTATAGCGATATTTGTAATATACAGACCACCTAATTCTAACTTAAATGAATTTTTATCAGACTACTATAGCTATTTCACAAACTGCCCTATTGACGATAATACAATAATACTTGGAGATTTCAATATAAAGATGAATTTAACTACACACGATACTATTTAAATCAATAAAATATTAAACTCCTTAAATCAGAAACAACATATTAAATTCCCAACTCACATACTACACAGTTAATAAATCTGATTCCTACGATTTTATTTTAGGAATCGGACTCAAATTGGAAAACAGATTCCTGTAAAGTTTGTTTAGGAAACGGTTTATAAAATCGATTCCTACTTTATCGTGCAGGAATCGCATTATTATCGATAAAAACGATTCCTAAACTAATTATTAAGAATCGGTTTTTAAAACCGATACCTAATTATTAATTTTATTAGATATAATTTATACATTAACTCAACTATATATATGCTTAAATAAAAAAATCAATCAATACACAACAGTCAACGATATCTATTGACGTGTCGCCTTAGAGAAGACTACATCGTTCCGTGAAAATCAATTAGAATAAAAAAATAAAATAATTAGGTAATAACACTAATATATTTATAATAGTGGTACCTAATATACATATAGGTAATACCTAAGTTAGATAAGGTAATACCTTGGTATAACTATATATATATATATATATATATATATATATATATAAACTGCCTGTGTGGCTCAGTGGCTAAGGCGTCAGACACACAAGCAGTAGGACACGGATTCGACCCTCGTCCGGACCATTAATTAATTGTATAAAATGGGTCTTAAAATATTATTTAGAAGTGATCTTATATTATTGTGTATAAATAAATGATCTGCTATCGTTAAAACTATGGATGCCTTAACATGAGAGCGGCTTCGAAGGGACATTAGAGCCATATATGGTTATAAGTGAAAATGTCATCTAAGTTCCTGGATGGGATGAAAGGACTCCACCAAATAAAAATAACAATATATATATATATATACCGATGTATAACTATATATGTTTGTAATACTTATATTTACAATGGCGGTATTATACATAATATGTGATATTTTATTTTTTTTTTATATTTACATTTAATTTAATGTATCAATTATGATATATATGCATATTTACATTATTTATATTATTAGGCAATATATTCTTATAGATGGTAATACATTTTATATATATATGACTAGAATTCATTACATTCATTCATTCACAATTCTGTAATGTTAAATTTGGGTTAATAATATTAATATTAGTACTTAATATATAGATTAATTTAACCTATAGATTAATTTACTAGTGCATACATAATGTATAGTACATAAATGGCATATATATTACTTAATACCCAAGCATCTATAGGTATACCATGTATATAGGTGATTTAGTTTAACGAGAATATAGTAATTATTTATTAATACACCTATTATATAATATTATCTCAATCAATATAATTCATGTTAAATTAATATTTTAGTTCAATTCAACAAAATGATAATGGAAATTTACCCAAATTTTATAATTTAACTAAACAAGAATTTGATAATATTGATTTAAATCTTGATTTAATTAAAATATTTTTAAATAGATTAAAAATTACACATATTTTCGGAACTGATGGGATACCATCTTCTATGTTAAAATTATTATCTAATGAATTATGTAGGCCTTTATATATTCTTTTTAATTCATCTTTATTATCGGGTAATATACCAAAAATTTGGAAAAAATCTATAATCACACCAATTTTTAAAAAGGGTGAACCATCAAATTCAAATAACTATAGGACTATTTCAATAACATGTGTAATGTGTAGAGTATTAGAACGTATTATTTCTAAACAATTTATTTTTTATTTAAAATCTAATAATTTATTAACAAAATATCAATATGTTTTTATAAGTAGAAAATCCACAGAATTACAATTAACAAAATGTTTAAAATTTTGGTATAATGAATTGAATAATAAAAAATGTGTAGATATAATATATATTGATTTTGCAAAAGCTTTTGATGTTGTTTCTCATGAAAAACTATTATTTAAATTAAAATCATACGGTATATCTAATAAAATAATAAAATGGTTTTATAATTTTTTATCGAATAGATCTCAAATTACACGGGTTGAAAATTCTTTTTCAAAAAGTTCTATTGTAAAATCTGGAGTACCACAAGGATCGGTTTTAGGTCCAATTTTATTTTTATTATATATTAATGATCTTCCTAGTATATTCTCTTCAAAAATTCATATTGATTTATTTGCCGATGATACAAAATTATATTTTTCTTATGCATCTGAGAGTGAAAGATTTCTTTTACAAAATAATTTAAATTTATTTTCACAATGGGCAAATAAATGGCAATTAAATATTTCATTATCAAAATGTGCAGTTATAACTTTAGGGAAGGTAACTCCATCAAAATATTTTATAAATAATATTCAATTAGAAAACTGTTACTTTTTATAAGGATTTAGGAATAATATTTGAAAATAACCTTTTATTTAATAAAATTCATTAAGAATTCAATTTTTAGATGCATTACTACAACCCCTAGAGCATGATTAAATGCATATAAAATGTATTGCAGACCAATTTTAGAATATGCATCCATAATTTGGTCACCTTTTTCAAAGGTTAGTAAATTTCGTAGTCTCATAGACCAAATTGAAAGAGTGCAAAGATTATTTACTAGACATTAGATTAATTACAAGATGCGTAAGATATACAAATTCATCAAATATTAATTATAAATCATATATAGAGATTGGTATATTTTAAATTAGAATCACTTGAACTTAGAAGATTAAAAATAGATCTAACTACAATTTTTAAAATTTCAAATAATTATACAGATATAAATATATCTGATATTCTTATTTCGAATAATTGTAGAACTAGAGGTAATTGTAAAAAAATAAATGTAATACATAATTATGATAATACAATTAAAAATATAATCAATAATAGATCAGTTAATATATGGAATTCATTAAATAATGATATAATAAAATCTGTATCTGTTTTATCTTTTAAAAATAAAATAAATAAAATCTGTTTTGACAAACAACTTTTTTTTAACAGAAATTTATAATTGTATATTGATTTATGTTTCATTTTGTATCTTAATTATTGCATTATCTCTTCTGGTTTTTTTTAATGTGTTTTTGTTATAGAAAATTTTGGTTTTTATATCTATATTTCAAATATACTATAATATAAAATTAATAATTCATTATTATTACAGATAAAGTGGGAAGTATTATTTAATTTTTGTTTGTTCGGTATTATATGTTTGTTTTATATATATTTTGTAAATATGTTTCAAATGTATTATATTACCAAACTATAATATTAATAATTTTCTATTATTTCAGATTATAGATAAGTATTATATTGTTTGTTTCGTAATATTATTGGTATGTGCTGTTTTTGTATAGGTACATTGGTTTATTTTATTTGTAACTTGTTCTGTTTGTGTATATATTTTTATATTTATATATGTTTCAAATTTATTATAGGTACCTACAATTAAAATATAAAATTAATAAAGTACTACCTAATATTATTACAGATTTTGGTAAGTATTACATTATTTGTTTGTTTCATTCTAGTATTTGTTTTATTCTAGTATTGGTTTATTTGATTTTTAACATGTTCTGTTTATAATATATTTAAAATTTACATTTAAATATTAAACTATATAACTAATAATTGATTACTAAAACAGGGTACAAAGATAAGAAGAATTCAATAAAGTTAAAGTAGAAATTGAATATTTCGATGCCACTTACAAAATAATGTATTTTATTTCTATTTTCGATTATTTTTACGCTATCTTTTATTTCTATTTTGATCATTTTACTATATTATTTATTATTACTTTCGATTGTTTTTCGTTTATTTTTACTGTAACTGTAAAACGTTTTAATTTCTTAAATTATTTAATTTCGTATTATTCTTTGTTTATTTCTATACCGTATGTTATCGTTAGCAAATATTTATACTTTATACTTTCGATTATATATCCGGCTATGTATTTGCTTAAATAAATTATCAATCAATCAATCAATATATTTATTGTATAATTAATTATACAATATATTTTATCATTTAACAAATGATGAAACAACATTATCGCATAATATTTGTAATATATACTTGATAATATAAAATAATAAAACATGGGTGTATATAAGGTAATACAAATGTATTATAATATAATTTATAATAATATGAAATATCTTTTACATCAAACATCTTTAAAATAGTTATATCCAGGTATCTATACCTATAAACCCATACACCCAAACTCATACCAACTAACTTCATTATGTAACATCTCTTTACGATCATTTCAATTACTGTATCTTAGCCATAAAATATATACACCATCATTCCTACTGGGCTTGATACCATATATAAACACATACATATAAACACACACTAGCACACACACAACAACATCTTACCTAGAATATATGTTCCATGAGAGCAGAGAGAGCTTTAAGAATGTCCATCTGTACTGGTAAATGTATGAACCTGTCTGTTTAACTCCTGTAACTGTGATGATATGTATTATTAGATACGTTTGGTGGCGACACTAACAACTGTATGAATATATAGGAGACTAGCTGATTATTAAATAGGCAAATGTAGTAGCATATAGACACACACATATTCATATACTTACTCACAGCTTACGTAGAATAGAGCGTTCGCTAAGAACTGAAACAGCTTTAAGGGCATCCACCTGTACCTGTAACGTTATGAATGTTTGAAATTGTAGCACTATTAACACTTATAGCTTAGAGTATCAGAACATTTTGTCTTTGAAATAGCACAATAAATGATGATAACTCTGCCTGTATTAGCAGAGTATTGTCTGCCTTAGATTTTATTGTAATGGTAGTAGTGGTAGTAGTGGTATTGCAGTAATGTGATAGTGGTAGTGCCGGTTGTACTGGTGTTAGTGATGGTAGCAGTGGTGGTGGTGAATGTATCACTACTTAAATAAATACACACTCTAAGAATCCTATATTCACATAATAGTCTCAAAATATAAATAATATATAACTGAATCTGATTTCATAAAAAAATAAACTTAGAAAAACTCAACAATTGCATAATTTCTATACTGACATTTCCCCTTAACATCAAAAAATGTAATATGACAAAAATACAAGTAATAATGAATTAAACACTTACTACCTTTTATAACAAAGTTATAAATATGTATACTATGCATCATAATAATACCTACATATGGTTGAATACCTCACTAATACCATATATACTGCTATTATTGAAAATATCTCTAAAGATAATCGAAATCTAAATAATATAAGAATAGACATATAATAAATATATAATAATCACATATAGAACTATTAACAGTTTTAATTTAAAACGTATAGATTGTTGAGTCTCAGTGAATTTTCTCTTGAATATAGCAATGGCAACTATGGAAATAATTATGCCTGTATTAGTAGGGATGAGAGGAGTAGCTACATTATATTTGTTAGTAGGCGATAGTGGCAGTAATGCTGGAAATGGTGGTGGTAGTGTTAGTAGTTGTGGTGATATATTTATCTCAATTTACATACATAAACACAGATACACACAAATAATATAACTCATATATGCATACACACATATACACTAACATACAAATAAATACACATATACACCCATATAAATCATATAGAACCACAAACATACACATGTATACACACATACACATATACACTAGGAGTTATTGTATTTACCATATCAGAAGTTCACATATCAGATTATTGTTAAAGATATGATGTTTGTGACACTCATTTGGTAATACAAATATATTTAGGTTAATTAGTAATGAGGTGAAGGGTTTCAAAGAAATAAAATTAATGACAAATTTTAATCTTGTAATTTCACAACGTATCCTATTGAAAATATCTTTACTTAATGATAAGCACAATAAAACTATATACAAATTGTTTTCATCTATAGATTTTTATTCATTTTTATTTATATCAACAATATAGTTAGTTTAAAAATAGCTTATTTTTACATTATTCAATACTATCTATGTAAAATATTAATTTATCTTATTCAAACCATCATTAAAAACTACTGACTATAACAGACTATCCTAAATAACTATCAATCACCATAAATAATACGATGAAAATATATGTATTTCCACGCCGTAAAACTTTGCTAATTAAGAACCGAATTGAGTACATATATTTACAGGATATTCTATAGGAACACTTGAGATTTTTCTAAATTAGTGTCTACCTAAAATATGATAACTTTATAATTATAAATAATAATAACTAAATTTAATCTTGTAAATAATATTTAGAATTATTTATATATATATATATATATATATATATATACAGTAAAAGCCGCTTGTATCCCAGGAGATCCAAAAATATGTCGATACATCCGATTGTCATTACATATGATGAAGGCGTGGCTAATTTTAAATTATGCCCACTTAATAGAATATGTACTTGTATTATCAAATATAAAATATATGCTATCCTTAATTTCTATTATATCGTTAATTGTGTATATTAAGTTAATACTATTAATTATTACACTAATATAAATTATATATAATTATATAATAAATATATTAAATTTAATAAAAGTATTCTTGAAATATATATTTTATCGACTTTAGCGACTTCGATTATGTAATATCGCGCGCGTTCACATTCCAGAGAAGCGTGCGACGCACGCCGTGCGTTGGCAATAACAAGTCATGGAATTAACCCAGCATGGTAGGGACATTCGTATGAGTCTATATATGGGCACAAATGATGGCATACGAATATCTACGTACGAGTATACAATACTGCGTAGTATCAAGCATGATATTAATATATATGTATATAGGGGTATATGCATATATATGTATATATATATAAATGGGTAGGCGTGTATATGGGTAATATATATAACAATGTGCATAGTGTAGTGAATCTACAATAATACAAAGATTAATTCTTCATATCATCATAACTTATTTGATAATATACATATATATATGTACTATAGTCCATAGTTTATTAATATTCTCAACTCTATATCATACATACTATAGTATATATGTTAAAAATGTGTAATATTTTCATAATGTCGATACACGTGATGACAAATTCTAAATTATATAGTAAAATTTTGTCGATACAGCCGATTTGTCTATACACGCGATATTCTGTAACATGTATTAGATGGAAATTCCAACAAATATATTTGAAATTGTCGTTAGAACCGATATATCGATACATGTGGCTGTCGATACAAGCGGCTTTTACTGTATATATATAACTATCATTTATACAATTTTGAAAATTATAAAATTAACAGATTAGTAACTACATATCACGAATTTTCAAAATATAAATATTCCAGAAATGTCTATAATGTTATATATATTATATTTTAATTGAGTATTATATTTAGATTGATAGTTATGAAGAGTATAATAACATAATTAAATTCTGAAAGTTCTATACAGTCTTATCTAGTAGTTCAAAAGTTATTGACTTTCAAAGCCAAAATGAATGTTAAAAAATAACTGAGATATTAGCATTTTAAATAATGTTACTTAAGTATGATATTTTTAGAAATGTATAACATAACAATTAGTTTAAATCAACATATACATTTTTAATATCATAAATATATTATAAAATATATAAGATAAATTGTAAACCCAATTATTTAGTTAATAAATTACAATAAATTTGTATTCATTTGTCATTCGCCTGTTTATAAATGCTTATATATGGAATTATATTTATTTGTATGTATCATGTCATATATCATTTTAATAACTTTAATTTTTTGATTTTAATATAATATAATTTGTAATAAATAATATATTTAATAAGTGATGATAGGAAACTTAATGATGTTGGTGGTGACACCAACGACTGCATAAATATATAGAAGACTAGCTGAGTATTAACTAAACTAATACAACATTTTATATATATAAAAAACCACTACACACGTATAATTATTAAAACCTGTAGATTATTGAGTCTCCGTTAATATTGTATGTGTAACAGCAAAATCAATGGTAATAACTCTGACTATACTATTGGGGAGGAGATAAGTGGTTGCATTAGTATTTGAGAGAAGTAGTGGCAACGGTAGTGTAAGTGATGGTGGTAAGGGTGATGATAATGTTAGTTGTGATTGTAGTATTTTCAGTGGTATATGTGTTGGTAGTAGTATTAGTAATGGTTGTGGAATGTATCTATACTTACAAAAATACACATACATACATACATCAATATTCCCTCTCAATATATACCCACATATACATACATACATATATACAAACACATAATACATACATACATACACTCAATTTTATTTTGTATATACACACACATATAAATATATAGAGTGTATATGTTTGTATGTGTACACTTTACACACACATAAACATATACACAATTACCCAAACACGTTGGGATTACTGGTAATGATAATGGGAGTGGTTATGATGAATTTATATCTACTTACCTAAATAAACACGCATACTCCCACATATTTAAACATACACATGAAAATATACATACATTAAAATTCATTCACAACCACACCCAATATATATATAAACACTCACACCCATACACATACACATATCCATATAAACCTACACACATTTTTGTTCTCGTTCTATTTATTATTATATATATAGTTAATAAACTGTAAAATTATTGAATATTTTATAATTATTATTAATTTAATAAATCTATTTATTGTTTAATATTTCCCAAAATATAAATAATATATAACTAAATCTGATTTCGTAAAATAATAAAATTAGAAAAACTACAAAATTACAACATTTCTACACTGCAACATCATCTTAATAAGTGTTATGGTAATGGTTGTGGCAACAGTCGATGTGGTTGTGGAGATACCCACAACTCTATGAATACATAGGAAACTAGCTGGTTATCAACACGTATAAAGTTACGATATATACACTTACACACATACATACACACGTGTAGAACTATTAAGACCAATAGCTTACCGAGCCTCAGATGCACTCATGGAAATAGCCCACTCAATGACAATAGCTATGCCTGTATTAGTGGGGATAGAGGAATAGCTGAATTAATCACATTATTTACCTACCATACCAATACACACACCGGCATAGCTTATCTAGAATAGGTTCCGTTAAGAGATGACCAATCTGTAATGGTGTCCATCAGTACCAGTAGATGTACGAATGAACAACTTACCCGCTTATTCCTGTAACCATACTGATAGGTATTGTTAGGTAATCGAAGCGATGTGGTGGTTGCAGTAGTGGTAGTAGTAGTAGTAGTAGTAGTAGTAGTAGTAGTAGTAGTAGTAGTAGTAGTAGTAGTAATTGAAGTATCGGTAGTAGTGGTAGTGGTAATGGTAGTGGTAGTAGTAGGGAGAGGGAGAGTGAGAGTGAGAGTGAGAGGGAGAGGGAGAGTGAGAGTGAGAGTGAGAGTGAGAGGGAGAGTGAGAGTGAGAGTGAGAGTGAGAGTGAGAGGGAGAGGGAGAGTGAGAGTGAGAGTGAGAGGGAGTGGGAGAGGGAGAGGGAGAGGGAGAGGGAGAGGGAGAGGGAGAGGGAGAGGGAGAGGGAGAGGGAGAGGGAGAGGGAGAGGGAGAGGGAGAGGGAGAGGGAGAGGGAGAGGGAGAGGGAGAGGGAGAGGGAGAGGGAGAGGGAGAGGGAGAGGGAGAGGGAGAGGGAGAGGGAGAGGGAGAGGGAGAGGGAGAGGGAGAGGGAGAGGGAGAGGGAGAGGGAGAGGGAGAGGGAGAGGGAGAGGGAGAGGGAGAGGGAGAGGGAGAGGGAGAGGGAGAGGGAGAGGGAGAGGGAGAGGGAGAGGGAGAGGGAGAGGGAGAGGGAGAGGGAGAGGGAGAGGGAGAGGGAGAGGGAGAGGGAGAGGGAGAGGGAGAGGGAGAGGGAGTTTTTTAATTTTAATAATCAATACAATTATAATATACATTCTAATAATTTTTTATATTAGAAATTAAAATATCTTATATAAATTATATATAATAATGTGTACCAGTATGATATAATAATATTAATATAGATATAGGTATTTTTGTATATTTTTATCTACCTATAAGTATTTTTAAGTATTTATAAGTATGATATATTATATATCGTTAATTGTGTATATATAATATATAATTAATGAAAATAATTACTATATATATTATATATTTAGTATCTTATAATTTGTATTATATAGAAACTTATTTATTTATATATTCCTATAAATACATTTCCATTTATTATAGTATTTAATGATACAAATAACAAATCCTGTATACTTAACATAATAGTATACAGGTGTTTCTCGCGAAATATATCATTATGCTTATAATAATCATTATAATAATATGAAAGTTTAAATTATAAATATACTATTCGATTGATTAGTAATATTACCAATACATTCATATAAAAAATAAGTGTATATATATAAGTTTGATAGAGTTACTATTATATTACTATAATAAATATATAATTATATATATGATATTACAATGATCATAATATTATAACTTATCGAGAACAAAATTACTTATATATCAAACTAATCGAACATCTAATTTAAAAAATATAACTTCTCGAATACCTAATTTTCAATATAACATATCAACCATCTAATTTCCAATATTATAAGATCTCAACTTCATAATTTTCAATATTATAACATATCGACAACATGATTTTAAATATTATAAGATCTCGACTACCTAATTTTCAATATTATAATATATCGACAACATAATTTTCAATATTATAAGATCTCGACTACCTAATTTTCAATATTATAACATATCGACAACATAATTTTCAATATTATAAGATCTTGACTACCTAATTTTCAATATTATAACATATCGACAACATAATTTTCAATGTTATAAGATCTCGACTACCTAATTTTTAATATTATAAGATCTCGACTACCAAATTTTCAATATTATAACATATCGACAACATAATTTTCAATATTATAAGATCTCGACAACATAATTGTCAATATTATAAGATCTCGACAACATAATTTTCAATATTATAAATGCTCGCAGATCAAATTTTTAATATCTGAATATCTCATGAATCAAATGTTGAGAGATTGAATATAAAAAGAATTATTTGATATCAATGTATTAGAATTACAATTTGTAAATCATTTAATTGTAAACGAATAATAAGTAATCGAATACATATTTGCTATTTATTTACATCTCTAATTCAAAAAGTCTCCTAAGTAGCTTTTGTAAGTAACAATTGTTACAGGCAGGGTTGATGGTTTTTTCGGTTTTTACGTAAAAACCAAAAAACCCGGTTTTTATCGGTTGTTATGGTTTTTATCGGGTTTTAACGGTTTTTATCTGGTTTTATCGGTTTTTACAATACAAACAAGTACAAATTATAATTTTGCATAACAAAAAATTAACTAAATTGTATTATTTTAATTATAATTTTAATATATATAAACATCACATAATGGAAGAGATGGAATCGTAGAATATATTATTTTTGATTGTTACGAGTATATTATATATATTAAAAAAAAATATTAAATATTATCAAGCCTCTCAAATATTATTTAATACTGTTATATTATTGTTATCATAAAATAGATTATTAGCTATATGTAATTAAAGTTGTCTTGAATCAATAACAGGGTTGATGGTTTTTTCGGTTTTTACGTAAAAACCAAAAAACCTGGTTTTTATCGGTTTTATCTGGTTTTTATGGTTTTTTCAAAATAAACAAGTACAAATTATAATTTTTTCATAACAAAAAATTAACTAAATTGTATTATTTTCATTCTAATTTTAAATATATAGACATCACATAATGGAACATAATTATTATTCAACATTATAATAAATTTAATAAGTTCCTCAGTTAAAAACCATTATTGTTAAATAATTATAAATGAATAGATATCATTTGTATAGCTATTTAAATAAAAATATAATATCAAATGTAATTATATAATATGATTACATTTGATATTATATTTTTGATTCATATTTATAACATTTAATTTGATAATATAATAGTTAAAAATATTATAGTTATTTTATTTGCGTTTAGAGTATTTCGGCTATAGCCACACCCAAGGTCCCACCCCTTTTGAAATCACCGGCTACAGTGTCTGGTAACCGTTACAATATACTAAAAATTGTAGTCTAAAATAGTACTTTACTTAAGTTTGGTAATATTTGGCTATTACATATAAATAACTATTATTAATAATAATGTATTATCATAAAAACTATAATTTAAAAGTTAAATTAATTTGTTAAAAACCGTAAAAACCGACGAAAAAACCAATTTGAAAAAACCAATTTTAAAAACCGAATCAACCATGCTTTTAAAGCAGTGCTTTACTTCATATTATTTAGTAAAATGATTAAGTTTGGTAATATTTGGCTATTACATATAAATAACTATAATTAATAATAATGTATTATCATAAAAACGATATATTTTTACATTTCAATATATAAATAATTCATAATTAGAATATTCTGCCTAATGGTGGCGTAATTAAATTTGTTATCACATAATCATTGTATCGTAGGCATGTAAGTGTAATTAGATGAGAGTCCTACCCACTCACTGATATAACATATAATGTAGGCAATTATAACTTATGATTTAAAAGTTAAATTAATTTGTTAAAAACCGTAAAAACCGTAAAACCGACGTAAAAACCCATTTGAAAAAACCAATTTTAAAAACCGAATCAACCCTGGTTACAGGTTTAAGCTACTTCAGGGTATAAGTGTCTATCTAATATATTATTTATCATAAATGAATTTATAAATAGATGGCGAAATTACCCATATATGTCATCCTACATTTTACTTAGTAAAATATATTTAAATGACCTATAATAATTTTTTTTTGGTAGTTGCCCTGAAACCTCAAATGAACACTGATATATATATATATATATATATATATATATATATTTAATTATACTTTTATATACGTATTATATAATATTATGATTATATTATAATATATATACATACATATGTATATATATATATATATATATATATTCATAATGGCCACAATTTCAATACCACTTATTAAGGTATACTATATATATATAACAAATGTTATTGTTAGTTTTAATTGTTTAATTTTTTATATAATATAAATACTATAGAATATAATAATTAAATACTATAGTATATATCATATATATTATATGTGTGTTCAACATATACATAACAGATGATTTATACACGATACAGCATAGTATATAAGTGTATGCTGTATACGTTTATCAATAGTTGTGCAGTAATGCTTGCATATACTCAATTTATAACTATCCACGTGTGTCGACACACGCCTCACATTTAGGAAACATTTAGAATACTGTTCCAAAATCGTTCAGTATGATATAACGTATATATATATTTTGTATATATATATTACTCATATTCTCATAATTATTATAACTATAGATATAGTTTATGTTTAGTTTTATATATATATATATATATATATATATATATATATATATATATATATATATATATACATATATATATGTATATACCCGATTATAAAATCACTAATTCTAATAAATATGCTGGAATTAAAAAGTAATATATCGAATATAAATTTCTTTGTTTTGATTACGAATGGAAATATTATATTTAAAAATTGTATCTGTATTACTATATAATTAAAGTTACATTAACAGCTAATTAATATATTTTTAAGATATATATTAATCCTTATCTTATACTATAGGTACAGAGTATACAGTATACTATAGGTATACTCGTGAATGCTCATTTTGGTCTCAGATATATTTCAAATTCAAAGTTGGGCATGCTTATTAATATTTTGGGTGTTAGTTAAAATAATTTAACTGATTTAGTTTTAATATTTGCATGTTTTTTAACTGTACTACATCCCGAGTGATCCTATTAAAGCATATATATATATATATATATATATATATACTAGGCATGCCAAACTTGAACTCTGCGGGCAAGATGTAGTATATCCAGTATACCTATACTACATTTTCTAGTTTTTTATAACATAATTAATTTAAATCAAATAAATAATATATTCTTATTTCTAAAATGTACCTAGATCATCAATTTTCTAATAATAACTCATAATTCTCAATTATCCGCATATACACCCGGCCAAAACGGCTAGTATATATATATATATATATGTATAATATTAATATTTTACTTATATATTAAATTATAATATATACTAGTTTGTTATGTATAATATATTATTATAATATAATTCAATCCAATTAATTTATTTTTAAATATATTATATACTATAATTACAAGAAATCTATAATTCTGGCATATAAATGGTATTGAAATTGTAGCCATTATGAATATATATATATATATATATATATATCAGTGTTCATTCTAGAGCTACCCAGCTACCCAAATTGGGAAGTGCCCTAATTTTGTGGGTAGCTGCCCTAAATATATAATTATATGGATTAAGTTTAATTATTAAGTTATACTTGTAATATCATTAATTAAAAATGTTATATCTATAATTAAAGGAATATATTATTTAATAAATGTCAGTTTTCCAATGAATATTTATAAAATGACGATTAAATGTGTTATTATTATATTATTATTTAAAGTATATTATAGGTATTAGTAAGTATTAAAATAATGAAGAATTTATTATTTAATAAATGGCATATTTTTAATAAATATTTGTAATATGGCGATTAAATGTATTATTATTTATGTATTAAAATAATGAAGAATTTGTATTTAATAAATGGCAGATTTTCAATAAATATTTATAAAATGGCGATTAAAAGTATTATTATTATTCTATTATTATTTAAGTATTAAAATAATGGAGAATATGAATATCTTCTGTCATAACATTAGGATAAATTCATTATTTTTCAAATAATGGCGAATATATACTATTTGCCCTTTGTTATATTCGTTTGATATTTTATATAAACAACCAATTTAGATTAAAATACAAATTAAATATGAAATATGATAGTAAACTGCTTGATCTATATTTAGAATAATCTAATTTTAGATTGGGTAGCAAATTCACTACCCAAAATGAAAATTGGGTAGCAAACTTTAAATATTGGGTAGTGAATTTGCTAACAATTTATATTTATAATAATATATGAAAATTAATTCAATAATTATTTTTATTCCAATTCTTTTTCTCCCAATATATATATAAATCACGTGATTGTTTTATTTAAAATTTGTAATTTTTATATATTTATTCAAAATCATATTTTAAAACGTAATATTAAAGTGATATATGACATATTAAAAACCATGAAAATATAAAAATAATGAAACATTTAATCACCAATATTATTAATAAGTTCACTGTTTTTTTATATTCATAATAATTAAACTGTATACTTTTTAAATGTATTATAATCTAATTATTAAATTTAAAATTATTATTTTTATTATTACATTAATATTTAATAATATCATATTATATATTAATTATCATACTTATCATAATTATTATTCTTATATATAATGTATAATGTTTAAAATATAATGTCATAAATATCATGTATTATACTACTTATTAGTTATTATATATATTGAATTTAAAATCAACCATTGTACGGAGTACGTACTGCAGGTTGATACATGAGCATGACATATTTTATATTGAATTTATTATGATAAAATTGGTATCACTGGAAAGCTTATTAAATTATATAATATATTTCATATGTTTTTTTTAATTTGTATTTAAACAAAAGTTATTAACAAAAATGTGCAAACAAATTATTAAATTTTAATAATCAATACAATTATAATATACATTCTAATAATTTTTTAATAAATTTTGTATATTAGAAATTAAAATATCTTATATAAATTATATATAATAATGTGTACCAGTATGATATAATAATATTAATATAGATATAGGTATTTTTGTATATTTTTATCTACCTATAAGTATTTTTAAGTATTTATAAGTATGATATATTATATATCGTTAATTGTGTATATATAATATATAATTAATGAAAATAATTACTATATATATTATATATTTAGTATCTTATAATTTGTATTATATAGAAACTTATTTATTTATATATTCCTATAAATACATTTCCATTTATTATAGTATTTAATGATACAAATAACAAATCCTGTATACTTAACATAATAGTATACAGGTGTTTCTCGCGAAATATATCATTATGCTTATAATAATCATTATAATAATATGAAAGTTTAAATTATAAATATACTATTCGATTGATTAGTAATATTACCAATATATTCATATAAAAAAATAAGTGTATATATATATAAGTTTGATAGAGTTACTATTATATTACTATAATAAATATATAATTATATATATGATATTACAATAATCATAATATTATAACTTATCGAGAACAAAATTACTTATATATCAAACTACTCGAACATCTAATTTTATAAATATAACTTCTCGACTACCTAATTTTCAATATAACATATCAACCATCTAATTTCCAATATTATAAGATCTCAACTTCATAATTTTCAATATTATAACATATCGAAAACATGATTTTAAATATTATAAGATCTCGACTACCTAATTTTCAATATTATAATATATCGACAACATAATTTTCAATATTATAAGATCTCGACTACCTAATTTTCAATATTATAACATATCGACAACATAATTTTCAATATTATAAGATCTTGACTAACTAGTTTTCAATATTATAACATATCGACAACATAATTTTCAATGTTATAAGATCTCGACTACCTAATTTTCAATATTATAAGATCTCGACTACCTAATTTTCAATATTATAAATGCTCGCAGATCAAATTTTTAATATCTGAATATCTCATGAATCAAATGTTGAGAGATTGAATATAAAAAGAATTATTTGATATCAATGTATTAGAATTACAATTTGTAAATCATTTAATTGTAAACGAATAATAAGTAATCGAATACATATTTGCTATTTATTTACATCTCTAATTCAAAAAGTCTCCTAAGTAGCTTTTGTAAGTAACAATTGTTACAGGCAGGGTTGATGGTTTTTTCGGTTTTTACGTAAAAACCAAAAAACCCGGTTTTTATCGGTTGTTATGGTTTTTATCGGGTTTTAACGGTTTTTATCTGGTTTTATCGGTTTTTACAATACAAACAAGTACAAATTATAATTTTGCATAACAAAAAATTAACTAAATTGTATTATTTTAATTATAATTTTAATATATATAAACATCACATAATGGAAGAGATGGAATCGTAGAATATATTATTTTTGATTGTTACGAGTATATTATATATATTAAAAAAAAAGATTAAATATTATCAAGCCTCTCAAATATTATTTAATACTGTTATATTATTGTTATCATAAAATAGATTATTAGCTATATGTAATTAAAGTGGTCTTGAATCAATAACAGGGTTGATGGTTTTTTCGGTTTTTACGTAAAAACCAAAAAACCTGGTTTTTATCGGTTTTATCTGGTTTTTATGGTTTTTTCAAAATAAACAAGTACAAATTATAATTTTTTCATAACAAAAAATTAACTAAATTGTATTATTTTCATTCTAATTTTAAATATATAGACATCACATAATGGAACATAATTATTATTCAACATTATAATAAATTTAATAAGTTCCTCAGTTAAAAACCATTATTGTTAAATAATTATAAATGAATAGATATCATTTGTATAGCTATTTAAATAAAAATATAATATCAAATGTAATTATATAATATGATTACATTTGATATTATATTTTTGATTCATATTTATAACATTTAATTTGATAATATAATAGTTAAAAATATTATAGTTATTTTATTTGCGTTTAGAGTATTTCGGCTATAGCCACACCCATAGTCCCACCCCTTTTGAAATCACCGGCTACAGTGTCTGGTAACCGTTACAATATACTAAAAATTGTAGTCTAAAATAGTACTTTACTTAAGTTTGGTAATATTTGGCTATTACATATAAATAACTATTATTAATAATAATGTATTATCATAAAAACTATAATTTAAAAGTTAAATTAATTTGTTAAAAACCGTAAAAACCGACGAAAAAACCAATTTGAAAAAACCAATTTTAAAAACCGAATCAACCATGCTTTTAAAGCAGTGCTTTACTTCATATTATTTAGTAAAATGATTAAGTTTGGTAATATTTGGCTATTACATATAAATAACTATAATTAATAATAATGTATTATCATAAAAACGATATATTTTTACATTTCAATATATAAATAATTCATAATTAGAATATTCTGCCTAATGGTGGCGTAATTAAATTTGTTATCACATAATCATTGTATCGTAGGCATGTAAGTGTAATTAGATGAGAGTCCTACCAACTCACTGATATAACATATAATGTAGGCAATTATAACTTATGATTTAAAAGTTAAATTAATTTGTTAAAAACCGTAAAAACCGTAAAAACCGACGTAAAAACCCATTTGAAAAAACCAATTTTAAAAACCGAATCAACCCTGGTTACAGGTTTAAACTACTTCAGGGTATAAGTGTCCATCTAATATATTATTTATCATAAATGAATTTATAAATAGATGGCGAAATTACCCATATATGTCATCCTACATTTTACTTAGTAAAATATATTTAAATGACCTATAATAATTTTTTTTTGGTAGTTGCCCTGAAACCTCAAATGAACACTGATATATATATATATATATTTAATTATACTTTTATATACGTATTATATAATATTATGATTATATTATATACATACATATGTATATATATATATATATATATATATATATATATATTCATAATGGCCACAATTTCAATACCACTTATGAAGGTATACTATATATATATAACAAATGTTATTGTTAGTTTTAATTGTTTAATTTTTTATATAATATAAATACTATAGAATATAATAATTAAATACTATAGTATATATCATATATAATATATGTGTGTTCAACATATACATAACAGATGATTTATACACGATACAGCATAGTATATAAGTGTATGCTGTATACGTTTATCAATAGTTGTGCAGTAATGCTTGCATATACTCAATTTATAACTATCCACGTGTGTCGACACACGCCTCACATTTAGGAAACATTTAGAATACTGTTCCAAAATCGTTCAGTATGATATAACGTATATATATATTACTCATATTCTCATAATTATTATAACTATAGATATAGTTTATGTTTAGTTTTATATATATATATATATATATATATATATATATATATATATATATATATATATATATATATATATGTATATATATATACATATATATATGTATATACCCGATTATAAAATCACTAATTCTAATAAATATGCTGGAATTAAAAAGTAATATATCGAATATAAATTTCTTTGTTTTGATTACGAATGGAAATATTATATTTAAAAATTGTATCTGTATTACTATATAATTAAAGTTACATTAACAGCTAATTAATATATTTGTAAGATATATATTAATCCTTATCTTATACTATAGGTACAGAGTATACAGTATACTATAGGTATACTCGTGAATGCTCATTTTGGTCTCAGATATATTTCAAATTCAAAGTTGGGCATGCTTATTAATATTTTGGGTGTTAGTTAAAATAATTTAACTGATTTAGTTTTAATATTTGCATGTTTTTTAACTGTACTACATCCTGAGTGATCCTATTAAAGTATATATATATATATATATATATATATATATATATATACTAGGCACGCCAAACTTGAACTCTGCGGGCAAGATGTAGTGTATCCAGTATACCTATACTACATTTTCCTTATTTGTATTAGTTTATAATGGATACTAGTGTGTCAACTGCCAACACTGCAAATTAGTATTTTTTATTTGACCTCATAAAATGTAATTAAAATAAATGTTAGCTTTATTCAAAAAAGATCGTTAACATAATTGGCCCATATATTGGGAATTTCGTATATATTATCATGTTAACATTTTTAAATAAGTAAATAAGTAAATAAGTATTACGTAAACTTAAAGATAATAGTATTTTCACAATATGATTGCAAATATGTGTATAATACACAGTGTATTACAATTTTACTTTGAAAAATAAATTCAATTTTATTAATTAATCAAATATATTTAGATTAAAATGTACGATAATATAATATATATATATATATATTATTAATATATAGTTTAGTAAATATGTATTACATCCCTTAAAAGATAATATCATATTATTTTATCATACGATAATCATAAGACTTATGCATGAGAATATATGTATTTAATTATTAAATCATTTAATAAATGTATTACAATTTATTTAATATTATTAATTGTTCGCAAATAATATTTGAAATATCTATATTAAAATGTACTATAGTATATACTTAGTAAACATAGTTATTATGATAGAATAATTATTATACTATTTCACAGTATCATAATAATTATTATAATACTATTATAGTAACTATAAAATAATTTTAAAAATTAACTCAGTTTAAAATTTAAACTTATTAATATTTAATAATATTATATTTAATATAATATTATATTAAATATAGTTTAATTCATATGTATTACATAACCTAACACGATACTATGCTTGATAATTGATGTATTATTAGTTATTAATATTTTAATAATTAATCAGACATTTCCAGATTCAAATTAACAATAATATATAGTATTAAACCAAAAATTGAAATTAAATGAGCAATGTTTAAAATTAGTAAACAAAATATACAAAAAACGGATGTATAAATAATGATCTTTGGGAAAAATTAGTTTATGGATATATTTCGGATCATATTTTATTCGGATACAAGCATATATATAATTATATATCTGTATAGCTCTAGGAACTAACTCAATAGTGTTTAGTTGGTCAGGTTGGGATCAGTGGTAGTAATCGTTCAACATATCATAGTTTATAGGATATATAAACGATAATATTAACTTACAAGGATACTATAGTATTATAATCCAACTATACCAATATACATACTCTTGAATCTCATCTAAACAGTTACTAGTATTATATTATTAATATTATTAAATTGATATAACAAATATATATATATATACTTATTATACTTTTCATAATTATATTTTAATGTTATAACTTTTTTGAGGATTCTTATTTATATAATAATTATATCCTTCACATATATTATTCGTATTATTTATATTCTAGTATGTAATACCAGTAATGTATAGGGATATTATACCAATGAATGTATTATTATAATAATTAATAAGATAATATAGGAATTATTTCGTCATTATGTATTTTTATAATATCAAAATTATTATATATCTATATTATATAGCCTATATATTTAGAAATATCATCGATAACATAATCTTCATTCATAATATGACTTTCAAATATAAATATTTTTTCAAATATTCATAAGAGGATTTGGCTCTAGGTATGGGAAATTAGCTAGTGAATGAATTAAAATATATTTATATATTTACTTATAATTAAATATACTTACTGAATTTCAAATGTTAATTATTACAACGTAATTTTAATATTTAAAGTTCGTAAATTAGTTATGATATAAAACCAAAAATGAAATATAATATCATAGTATATTTTGTACGCAATACATTATGATATTTATATAGATTTATTATTAGTTATTATATATTATACATTTATTATTGAATGTTGATAGCAACATAATATGGAAGAAAACTCAAATAAAGACTAACGAATTTATACTATGATACTATGTCAAAAACAAATATTGTCCGATGGTGTCCGTCAAGAATAATAAAGTTGAATCTAATAACAAGACCTCCTATAACCTCGAGGTTATAGGAGGTCTTGCTAATAACACCTACGAAGTTATATAATAACACATATTACAACACTTATACATAATATAGTAATATCAAAGCCCTGGGCTTTGGAAATATGTATGAACTTTAATTGTATAATTTCATTAGTAGGTGTATATTGTGTATATGTATATATGTATATATTTATTATGTGTATAAACATTTTAATTTTATAGATAATAATTAATAATTATTTCATATAAGTATATATTTAAAGTAATGGATTTGAAATATTTGAATACAAATAACATTATAAATTTATTAAGGTATTTTTATTAATAAATTGACTACAAGATATACCTTTACTATACGGTACCTATACGATAATTAATTAACAGGTAATATTAATAATATAAAAAGTTATGCTGATATAAGTAACGTAACGCACGAGTATATAAATAATGTAGCTTGATATTAAGTTATATTATAAACATATACTTTAATATTGAAGCCTATTTATACGAGGCAAAAATATAATTATTAAAAAACAAATTCAGGTATCGTATTATGTTGTAATGTATGCGGTTATAGCAATACCTCATATAACCTCGAGGTTATAGGAGGTGTTGGTTATAGTAGGTCTTGATATTAAATTATATCCGTAGAAATGTGATTAATTATATATATATAATTGAACTATAGTATATATATACTGTTTGGACTTGAAGTTAAGTGAACTCCAATATGATGCTGGTATCTTATAATTATAGTTTACCTGGTAAATATAAATATCATTGCTTTTATCCATATATATAATTATATATCTGAGTTTGCATACGAATAAAATACGATCCGAAAAATATCCATAAACTAATATTTCCCAAAGATCATATCGAATTCTGACATTATTTTATATCCTCCTTATTTTGTATATGTTATTTACGTTATTTGTAAATATTATTTGTGATTAATTAATACAATTACATAATTAGTAATACTTATATTTTCAGGCATATTATCTTTTAAGGTTATGTAATAAATATCTACTGAACTATATATTATTGTAAGTTGTAATCTAAATACTTGTGATTAATTATTAAAATTAAATAAATTCAATTTTAAATTATTTAAATTTAAATTTGAATGGATGTATTTTCAAACATATTATCCCAAGCCCTGCAACTTCGATATAAACACATGCGCATCTGTGTAATGCTATTTTCTATATCATATGGAGCAATTTGTAAACAAGCCGCCATTGAGGATTGTATATCAAATATTTTTTGAATTTAAAAATTATATTGTTTATTTTATAAATTAAAATCATTTTAAAAATGATGTTATGCACTATGATTATTAATTATAAATGTTTATTTATATTATTAATAATTAAACAAATAATGTACTATATAATAAAATATATATTAATAATATTTAATAGATAACATTTGATTATTACGGAATGTATCATGATAATCTGATAATCTTAAAATTAATAATTTCCAGTATATTGGAATATACATCGAATTTAACACTAACATAACTATGTATGGTTTTATTATATATTATTATTAATTTATAATATATTTGATTTATTACACATATATAAAATATATTATAAAGGAAACAATGTATACTCAGTATACTACTGTACGACGTGATAATTAAACGTACAGTGTACATTTAATTATAATGCTAATGTATTATAAAATTATTTAATAAATAACAATACCTTCACAATATAATATCTATATATATATATATATATATATAATTTTAATTTAATTAATCAAAATATCATGCTTCAAATTGTAATTAAAACAACAGTTATTATCAAAAACAAATTTGGTGAAAATGTTACATGGGGTAGATAGGAGTTATGAATAGTTTAATTTATTTATAATACTTATTTAAAGATGTATATTTTTGATGAAATTAATTTATATATATATATATAAATTAGTAAACGATATTATCTAGTGTATATAGTAGTGTTGGAAATTTTCAGTTTTTTCACTCATTCGAAGGTTTCGAATAGTAAATAAATACACTTCAAATGTCTCAAATAGTATTATGTGTGTTAAATTAAGTATACAAAGTTTTCTAATAGTTAAATTATTCATTTCTAAGGTGTAAAAAGGTAAATAGATACACTTCTAAGGTTTAAAATAGTATTATTTGTATTAAATTAAGTATCAAAGTTTTCTAATAATTAAATTATTCATTTCCTAGGTTTAAAATAGTAAATAAATACACTTTGAAGGTTTAAAATAGTATTATTTGTATTAAATTAAGTATACAAAGTTTTCTAATAGTTAAATTATTCATTTTAAAGGTTTAAAATAGTAAATAAATACACTTTAAAGGTTTCTAATAGTAAATATATTTAATAATTAAAATAATAATAATTATTTATTTTGACAAATATATATAATAATAGAATGTAATATAATTAAAAATGGTTATGAATTTTGATTAATGATCAATGAATATAAATAAGTCTAATTTCTCTGGACATAATTGTGAACGTTTTTTTGTTAAAATATTTGGAACCATAGAATATATTCTCTCTGCAGGAACAGATGATGACTGCCCAGTTAAATATTTTTTGAAATCTTGGAAAGAATTGGAAATTCTTTATCGTGGTCAGACCACCACATTAATGGACAATCTTTCCGGTCAATTCTCGGTTTATACAGATATAATTTCAGTTCATCTATTTCATTATAAAATAGAGATAAGTTTCTATTATTTTAAATAAAATATTGAATTAGTATAGGATATGATATTTATCGATTAGTTAAATAAAATTATTTAAAGTTATTTAAATTGTATTTACTAAATAATCTAGTAATGATATTATATGTTTCTATTATTTTAAATTATAATAAAAATTATATTTATTAATAATAATAAAGATACGTTTCCATTATTTTAAATGAAATAATGAATTATATGATAATTAAAAAGGTTAAAACGGAAGTAAATAGCCTAGGGTAAATAGTATTAAATTATTTGTTTATTGTTTAATAAAATGACTTACCGTTTTTTTTTAATAGTTAAATTTTGATATTCGAATTTTTCGAATAATTAGATTTAGGTATTCGATATTTTCGAATAATTAGATTTAGGTATTCGACATTTTCGAATAATTAGATTTAGGTATTCGACATTTTCGAATAATTAGATTTAGGTATTCGACATTTTCGAATATCTGTCAAATTCGAAAATTTACTATTTGAAAGAATCGAATATTAAAATATTCGAATATTCGATTCGATATTCGAAACCGTTTCCAACACTAGTATATAGTAATACTTTTTTATCAGATATATATTTTGACATGAATCGTATATCAAATATCTATTTTATATTATTGAATATCTCACATATTTTAATTTTGTAAGTGATTAATAACAAGAATATGACATGCAGTAAAATTAAAATATGATGCAACGTGACCGTATGATATGCTGGAACGTGACAGTATGTTATGCTGGAACATGACAGTACCTTATGCTGGAACGTGATAGTACCTTATGCTCGAACGTTACAGTATGATATGCTGGAACATGATAGTACCTTATGCTGGAACGTGACAGTACTTTATGCTGGAACGTGACAGTACCTTATGCTGGAACGTGATAGTACCTTATGCTGGAACGTGACAGTATGATATGCTGGAACGTGATAGTACCTTATGCTAGAATATGATAGTATCTTATGCTGGAACGTGATAGTATGATATGCTGGAACATGACAGTACCTTATGCCTGAACATGATAGTACCTTATGCTGGAACGTGACAGTACGTTGTGATGGAAGATGACATTACGATATAATGTATTGTTTGCACGCATAATTTTTAATTATGTGATATTTGTTATATTTGCATAAATATATATATATCATCACTCTATATATAATTTTAATATCAATGAATTTATGGAACCATGTAAATAATTAATATTTTAAATATTGCTGTAATAAATTTAGAAAAACATATTTTACATGATTATTATGATGAAATATATATATATATATATATATATTTTGATCATAAGCTGTTGCTTCAATATATATGGGTTTATACCAAATTCTGAATTCTACTATATATTTATTTAACATATTAAATATGATATTTATATATAATATATTATATAGGTTAAAGGTTTACCTATGGTAGTTGGTAATATAATATTATCATAGATATTAATTAATATAGTATATTAATCACTACAAAATATTCTCGACTTGTTACCGAATATATTTATTATATTCATTTACAATGTATATAATTATATTATAAATACATAATTTATTCAGAAAACCAGATTGTATGATTGTTTATAGATTTCAATTTAAAATAAAGTTAATTTCTATAGAAAATAAAAAAAAATAAAATACTCTTAATAAAATGATTATTTTCTGGAATATTATTTTTAATAATACATATTCAGAGATATATGATAACAAAGCAATTGTATTTATAAATAATAATATAATATAGATGTATATTTGATAACTATATAAATAATTCTTATTGAATAAACATTATTCAGAATAATATTTACGAGATCAAAGAAATTTATACATATACATATATATATATATATTTAGAAATTATATATATATACATAATTTGTATTATTTAAAATAATTCAGTATTATTTATATATTGATTTCAATATAATATAATAAATAAGTAATAATATAAGTTATATATAATTTATATTTTAAATTTAATCTTAAGGCTTTATTTGATATAAGATACATATTAATTTGTAAGATATTAATAAGAATTTATTCATTGAATATAGATTATTTATTATGCATTTATTTGATAAACTTTTGTTTATTAAAGGCAATCGGTTTAAACCTTTTTAACACTTAGATATATCTATATACGATATACGATTTTAATTCATAATCAAAACAAACGGTTCTATATTGTATATACTACTTTTTAACTCCAGTATATTTAATTATTAGAATTAGTGATTTGATAATCGAGTATACAAATATATAGACGGTGTAACTTAACATATATCTATAGGTATAAATATCATGAGAATATGAGTAATACATATTGTGTCATTTTGTTAAATATGTGTATAAGTTTGAGGATAATGAATACTGAATACTGAATATATGTATACATATATATATATATATGTATATGTAGTGTTGTGAGTTAGTAAAAAACACGTTTTAAACAGACGTTTTAAACATAGAATAAAAAACAGAAAAAAACAAGATACATAAATTTATACATATATTTATTTAATTGTTAATATTTAAATTTAATTTGACAAATAATAATTTCTCTTTTCTTATTTTGATAAAATAAATTGTATAATAATTGAAAAATGAATGTATAAAAATATAATATTATTATTATAATAATAAAGTTAAATTAGATTTCTTTTATGTTTTGATATAATAAATTGTATAATAATATATATTATGTTTAATATTATATAAAAAAATAGTATGAATTTTCATATTATTTTAATAATAATATATTAATATATAAAAGAAATATGAAAGTTCATAATATATATTATTATATAATTTATTATATCAGAACATAAAAGAAATCTAATTTTACTTTATTATTTAAAATAATTTATTTTAAAATAAATATAAAAGTTCATACAGCTTTTATAATATTAATTATATAATGTACATATATCTATATATTGTGATACAATCTATAGTTGAATATATACAGAAATACTCTGTGTTATATTGTAACAAAATAAATATTATAATTATTATAATTGTCATACTAATGTATAGTTTGACAATATGATTTAATGATGCTAATAATACAGATAATATATTATTTGAATTAATACTGATTATTAATATAATATGTACTTACTTTATTATTATTTTATTATTTACAACATATCTACTTTATTTAAATAATTTTATTTTTTTTTAACAGAAAAAAACGGGTAAAAAACGAATAAAACGAAAAAAACCGTTCAAAAAATGTTTTATACAAACATTAATAAAAAACGCGTTTTTTTAAATGTATATGTATATATATATCAGTCACTTCATCCAAAAGTCACTTCACCCCAAATCAAAAAGTCACCTCGTCCGATAAATAAAGTCATTAAATAAATCATTTCATCCGATATTTTTAAGCGAGTCACTACTTCCGTAAAATTAAAAAGTTTATAAATATATTCAGAAATATAATTGTAGTTTCATACATGATGAATATAAATATATTATTTAATATAATTATTATTATTCGCTAATAGTATGTATATATATATATATATATATAAATGAATTCTACGTGATATATTGACGAGTAGATAATTAACTAATAAATTATTAATATATTGTTCCACCATGGTAATCATCATATTCACTCCATATATAATTAGTTATTCTAATTACACACATTAATAGTTTTTATTAATATATGTGTATATAGGTTTATATATATTATATAGGTTTTTTTCTATTAAATAATGTAAGTTATTACGTTTTGGGCAATTAATATGTATGGCTATAATTAACATAAGTTCTACTTGAGCTGATGATGGTAATATAGAATTATATTTAATAAATAATTTGTTTATTTTTGGGAACGAATTTAAAATAGCTATATCAGATAATGTATTATGGATGTAATGCATAATATCTAATTCTAAATTGTTTCTATTATTAGTATAATATAAAATATAATGGAAATAATGAAGTAACAATTTGTGATGCATGTATGCAAGTTACACCCATATCTTTGAATTTATTTATATTAGGACAAAAATCTATGTTAAGAATTGTTAATTACAATTGAGCTTATATATACTGCATCTGGTGATGCACTGCACCACTGACTTGTACTCAATATACAAGGAGTAGCTCCATGCAATGTATTTATATATTATATAATATATTGTAGTATTATAGTGTTATATACTATAATACTATGGTACTATAATACAATATATTAAAAATTCCAATTACATTATATTATACAATTTTAGAATTTGAATGTATGGATAGTTGTGTAATATAACTTATATCTGTTAGTTAAATATCGTCCTGTTTAATAAATTATAAAATAATTTGTTCGTATTTTTATAAGCTATTTAAATTTTCGGACAAAGTGACTTTATTTATCGGACGAGGTAACTTTTTGATTTGGGACAAAGTGACTTTCGTAAATAGTGACAGGTAAAGTAATAAGTACCTATATATATATATTTCTTTAAATTATTATAGATTATAATTTATTCAAAAATAAAATATTTAGAATGAATACACTTTATTGAAACTATATACAGTTTATTTTACATTATTATAATCAATATTATATATTATAAAACAGATTATAACAATTTATATTAATACTACATACAAATCTATGATAGATGTAAATCCAAATTTTATAAACAAATTATCATATTTTCTTTTATTAGCCATCTACAAATAATTTTATTTTAATTTTTAATATAAATATAAATAAAGTTATATAGTTTAAAATATATTTATAAATTAATATTAATTATTAATATTTTTAAATTTTTAATAAAAATTAATTTTTCTAAATTGAATTATGACTATGAATTATGTATATTTAGTATTTTTGTCTAGTCATATACTAGTTATATAATATTATATACAAATATAAAAATAACTAATTATTAATAATTCATATCAATAACTGAATAATACTGTATATTATAAATAGTTCATATATTTCACTATAATTCACATATTTAATTTGTTTCGTATTCGATTCTATTAAAAATGTTGACTAAATATTGCGTACGAAGTGATGGACGAAATGACGAAGTGATTGTAATTAATTTATATCATATTAGATACGTATTTGTATACTAATTTTGCATAATATTAATATGATTTTCGTTCTTATAATCACGTAACATATTATAATAATTATAATTATGAGATTAAAACTAAATTTCGTATTATATGTCTATTCTTATATTGTTTATATTTCGATTATCTTTAGAGCTATTTTCAATAATAGCAGTATAGATGGTATTAGTGAGGTATTCAACCATATGTTGGTATTATTATGATGCATAGTATATATATATATATTTATAGCTTTGTCATAAGAGGTAGTAAGTGTTTAATTAATTATTACTTGTATTTTTTTCATATTACATTTGTTGATGTTAAGGGGAAGACTCAGTATATAAATTATGCAATTGTTGAGTTTTTATAAGTTTATTTTTTTATGAAATCCGATTCAGTTATATATTATTTATATTTTGAGACTATTATGCGAATATAGGATTCTTAGAGTGTGTATTTATTTAAGTAGTGATACATTCACCACCACCACTGCTACCATCACTAACACCAGTACAACCGACACTACCACTGTCACATTACTACAACTACCACTACTACCATTACAATAAAATCTAAGGTAGACAATACTCTCTGCTAATACAGGCAGAGTTATCATCATTTATTGGGCTATTTCAAAGACAAAATGTTCTGAGACTCTAATCTACAGGTGTTAATAGTGCTAACATTTTAAACATTCATAACTTTACAGGTACAGGTGGATGCCCTTAAAGCTGTGTCAGTTCTTACCGAAAGCTCTATTCTACGTAAGCTGTGAGTAAGTATATGAATATGTGTGTGTATATACTACTAAATTTGCTTATTTAATAATCAGCTAGTCTCCTATATATTCATACAGTTGTTAGTGTCGCCACCACCTACAAAATGTATCTAATAATACCTATCATCACAATTACAGGAGTTACACAGATAGGTTCATACAGTTACTAGTACAGATGGACATTCTTAAAGCTGTCTCTGCTCTTATGGAACATATATTCTAGGTAAGATGTTGTTGTGTGTGTGCTAGTGTGTGTTTATATGTATGTGTTTATATATGGTATCAAGCCCAGTAGGAATGATGGTGTATATATTTTTTAACTAAGATACAGTAATTGAAATGATCGAAAAGAGATGTTCCATAATGAAGTTAGTTGGTATGAGTTTGGGTTTATAGGTATAGATATATACCTGGATATAATTATTTTAGTTATTATGTTTGATGCTATCGATGTAATAGATTATGTAATGTAAGTAGCAAAGCTGTTTTTTTCATGGTTTAATGATTTATTAAGATACGCATCATATGCATTTGGTCATATATATAATATTCGTATTAGTTAAAATACAATTTATTTAAATTTGTCAAATAAAATACATTTTAACATATAATTTAGACTAAATCCTTTAGACTAAATTAGTAAATGTAATGTTGAATATTTATAATATTTATTTGATACAATAATTTCTTTTAGATTTGTATAATGTTAAATACTTAAAATATTGTATTATATTCTAAATATTTTAATATTAATTGAAAATTATTTTCAAATTAAACAATCAAATACAACACAATTAATATAAATTGTTTGTATATTAATATGAATATATATATATATAATAATATATATTTATATATAGATAGATAGATAGATAGATAGATATAGTTTATTGTTTAAAACAAACAAAATGACATAAAATAATAATAATAATAAAAAACAAATAACGAATATAAACGAATATATATAATGATTTATAAATGCCATGATACATATGGTTAAATATAAGATTAACAAATGATATAATACAAAAATAATAATAAAAAGGGGAATTATTCAGATACAAGCACTTAATCTTAAAACACTTAAGCATAATAATATATATATATATATATATATATACTAGCCGTTTTGGCCCGGTGTATATGCGGTTAGTTGAGAATGATGAGTTATTATTAGAAAATGAATGATCTAGGTGTATTCTAGAAATATATTCTAGAATATATTATGTATTTGATTTAAATTAATTATGTTATAAAAAATAAATGTTGATGGTGTATTTTAGAAATAAGAAATATATTATTTATTTGATTTAAATTAATTATGTTATAAAAAACAAATATTGAGAAATTAATATAATATACATAATAAATGGGAGTTAGCCCTACCTGATTTAGCCCTATCGGTGTTAGTTCTATCTGAATTAGCCCTATCTGAGTTAGCCATATCTGAATTAGCTCTATATTTATATAGTTTAGATTGCTATTATCTTTAGTGAAATGTTCAATAGGTATAGTCACGGTTGTTGGGTTTTTTATTTAATAAATAATTGTTATTAATAAATTGTTATATTAAATATTTCTATAGATATATTATTATTATTAGATATTTCATGTATATTGTATAAAAAGTATTATAGTATAATTTATACAAGGATTCAGTAAATTATATCCACATTATATTTTTCTTTCGACCAGGTTTGTTTATTAAATGAATAATTTTATATAATACAATTATTAATAATATGGATATGGTGGTTGATTTTTTTTGTTCTTTGATTTTTTTGTTTTTTAAAAACGATAAAAAGTAACAATAAGACCTTATATAATTTAAAATTATAAAGTATAATTTATATAATATACATAATATATACTATTAATATTAATATTGATATTAATTTTAAATGATATCATATTGAAATTAATATATTTATAAATAATTTGTTATCAAAAAAACCAAAAAAACCGAGCAACCCTGGGTGTGGTATATTCAACCTTATATCGGTATTAATATAGTTTGTAATAGGTATATTTAAAGTTTGTATATATGATGTAATAAATGAATTATTCGTTAGTTAGGATATTTTTGTTAGTATACTACAACACATTGTCATATTACATTTTTAAATGTTGTTAATAATAGGATATCTCAGTATAGAAATATGCAGCCACTCTTACTAATACAGGCATAGTTATTGCCATTGAGTGGTCTATTTCCAAGAGTTCATCTAAGACTCAATAAGCTATAGGTCTTAATAGTCCTATATGTGTGTAAGTGTATATATCGTAATGTTATACGTGTTGATAACCAGCTAGTCTCCTATGTATTCATAGAGTTGTGGATATCACCACAACCACATCGACTGTTGCCACAACCATCACATCGTCATTGTCTCCCAAATATTCATGGTTACATGAGGAAGGCGGATAGGTTGTACATTCGTACAGTACGGTGTACATACCGACATCGTAAAGCTCAGAGTTGTATTAACGTAATCTCTATTCTATGTAAGCTGTGAGGTAGTGTGTGAGTGTGTGTTGGTATATGTGGGTATAGGAAATCAAGCATTAGAAATAATGCATTTATATAATTTAGATTATGACTATCTTTAGCAATAAATTACATAGTAGTGTGGTATCAGTAGAGGTATTATGTAGGCAATTAGAGCATTATGTAGGCAATATTATGGTTCATATTAGGTGTATTTACAATGTGTACATCCGAGGTAGTAGGTTTCTTATTCATTAGTTAATATATTTTTATTAGTGATCATATTCATTTTTTGATGTTGTGATTAAAGGGATATCGCAGTGTATAAATATTACAATTTATGATTTTTCTAATTTTATTATTTTTACAAAATCAGATTCATGACCTAGAGCATAACCATATTGCAATGGTAATTTAGTTATGTTCACTATTGTGGTTAGGTTGGGTTAAGTTTTAATATTGGTTGGTTTTTTTTAACTGCATTACATCCCTACTGAGCCTATAAAAGCATATTGATGGATAGCCTAAATATACCTATACTACCAGTTAATAAAAATTAAAATAAAAATAGTATATAGATGGTAAATGTAGATTATAAAAAAGTACAAAATAATTATTTAATCCACGGAAAATATACTTATTTATACTAATTTATTTATACTATATACCTAATTATACTACTTATTTATACTAAATAGCTATTTATACTAAAAAAATAATAAATCATTAAAATAAAAATATACGAGCTAACATGATATAATCCGGGATAATCCGGGCCCCAGCTACCAAGGGTAGTTTATTTATTTTTTATAAGATTTTTAAATGAAAATAATCTTTATTTGTAATCTAAAATATTCTAAACACCCTAAGACCCTACTCCTAGAAAAGATCTTAATTCTTTTAAATTCCTTGGCCAAGGCAACTCACTAATAGCCCGTTTTTTCTCCTGATTAGTCCTAACCCCCTTTTCCGAAATATTCATACCCAGGAATGTAATCTCCCTCATAAACAGTTAACTAAAAATTGTAATACCCTCACTCTCATCCCTACACTAATCTTAACACCTACTCGCGGAAAACCACCTATTAACCAGGAATTCGAAATATAATCCATCCCTGTAACCTGACCTACTCAGATGGGTTGCCATTTAAATGGGTTTCCATTTCTCTACACCATCTCGAAATATGTCTTATATTACCGCACCGATAGCATATTATCACTGTCACCTGTCTACTCCTCCTGTACCCACCATCCACCTCATTATCTCCCATATCTCTATCATCTATCTGTCTACGACTACAGTTCTCTAATTCCCGCACTCTGGCACTGAGCTGCGTTACCTCATCCCTTGCATCTACCGTCTCTCTACCCACTACTCCTACTCTAAAACAAGTCCCATTATCATATGTTATATCCTCGAATTTTCGCGCAAGCTCCCTTATCTCCTGAAATTGTATATGTGTGTTACTTAATAATAGATACCTTCGTAGGTCCATATGCCTTAGTTTGATTTAAATACGTCTATCATTAGGGCTTCCCAGCCATCGACTTCCCCTTTTAGAGCTAATCCTAACTTTAGTAATCCATCCGCAAAAGATGTTATTGTTTCCCTTCCCGCTGACGTCTATCCACTAAATCTCTTAAAAGTATCCCCCTTGCTTTTCCCTGGCTACATCTATTTCTCAGTGATTTAAATATAACCTCATTATCCAATATCCTTTCTCCTAGCATATACTGTTAAAAAAAACCCTTTAGTTTTCGTGAAATAAACCCTTTAATCGATGACCGTTTAAACAAAGGGTTTGGTAACCTCTAGTTAGGCTTTTTTTCAAACTAAAGGGTTTAGGTCGAATATCTACTAAAGGGTTTGGAAACCTTTAGTTATGCCATTCTTCGAAATAAAGGGTTTGTTATAATAAATTACAAACCCTTTAGTTACGCATTTATTATACTAAAGGGTTTCGTGCGAATATCCACTAAAGGGTTTGAAACCCTTTAGTTGATCCATTTTTATACTAAAGGGTTTCGTGAAAATATCTAATAAATGATAGAATTTCATAAAATATTATTGAATTGAATCAGTTGTATTTTAATTTGTATTATTATAATTAATTAAATAATTAATTAATTAAATATTATAATGTTTTAAATATTATAGTATACATAATATTTAATAAGCGTATAATTGTTATACATCCAATATTGAGTATTTAATTAAACATGATTTCCAATCGTATCATCTTTATTAATATACTTAATTTCCAAGGTAATACAAAGGTCTGGTTTACCTAATTCGAGTTAGGTAATTATAAAATTTGAATAGAAATATTGATTATTTATTAAAATTTCAATTTTAAAATAACATTTTATTCATATAATGACGAATATTACATTATATATTACCTTAAATATAAAATAAAAATAATAATTTATTACTAATTTTTAATAAGGTATAATCAAAGATTTTCCGAAAGAAAGATATAACACTTACGCGAAATCGTGTAATTCGAATTTGTATACAAAATACACTGGTGCCACCTATAGCGGGTTACTTTTAGGAACTATGGGTTGTTTATAATGTAAATTCGTATTTAACTATACACTTTTAAAATGTTAAATAATATGCTTTAAATTAATATTTATATGATGAATATTAATTGTTCATTACTAATATATAACAAACAAATATGATATTTATGTTTTAAATGCTATAAGTATATATTTAGTAAGTAAAAGTTAATTTATATTGCATGTAATTTAATAGAGCAATGAAAACATTGTTGTATGCAAACAGAGCCGAACCTAAATCTATTTCAGTGATTTTGATACTAATGCTAGCAGCGACAGGGGATATTATTAAATTACGTTGCATGCATAGGGAGTGTTATATCCTCGCAAAATCTTTGGTATAATTAAATAAATATTTTAAAATAGAAAAAGAGAATAATATAAAATATATAAAATAATATAATTTTACTTAGAATAATTAATAATGTTGGCATAATAATTGTGTATTTATAATTATACGAATCACCACAATGCATTTCGTGAAACCCTTTAGTATATACGAAATACGATTAAAGGGTTTTGTTTAGCGAAACCCTTTAGTTATTCATATTTTATAAAATAAAGGGTTTGAAAGCTATTATATTAATAATTATATTTTTAACTATAATTTTACAATAACATTTACAGAAAATTCAAATATTTATAAACATTTAACTAAATGAATTACTACTAGTGTATATGTGTATATTTGCGTTTATGTGTGTGTTAGTTTATATATGTGTATGCTTATGTGGTTATATAAGTAAGTGGTATTATTTATGTATGTATTTTATTTATGTAAGTAATGATATATTATCCACCACCACTACTTTCACTACCAACACCACTTGCATCACTACTATCGCCACCACCACTACTAGCAACATCTAATGAAGCCATTCCTATCAACTAATACAGGCAGAGTTTATCGCCATTTAATAGGCTATTTCTAAAAGTAAATTCACTGAAACTCAACAAGCTACAGGTTTTAATAGTTCTATAAATGTATATTTTTATGTATATATACTTTGATGTTTTATAGATTGATAAAAATGAAAACGATAATAATTCTAAATTATTCAATAATTTTACTATTTAACTTTAGAGTATTAACTATATTTATATTTTTAGATAATTTGTATATATTTTTATTTATATAATAAAAGTATATATATACCTATGTATTTAAAATCTCTATTATGTTATAAAATGTATTATATGTATTATGAGATAAATAGAATTAACAAATAATATAAATTATACGCATTTTATATCAGAATAATTATTTAATCACTATAATTCAATTTGTATCTGAGATCACAGATTACAATACTAATTGTTTTGATATAGAAAGAAAATATATATATCTTTAATTTTTAATATTGGACAAATCACAATTAATAATAAAATACACATTTCATATAATTCTATTATATTTTATAACATGATATCAATGAATTATATAAATATATACATTATATATACATTGTTATATCATATAAAAGAAAATATGTAATACCTATTTTGTTTAACATTAATACATTATTATTATTTTGAAAATACAAGTTTAATATATGGATATTTTAAATTTTACTATTTGTATATACTTTAATTATTGTGTTATTATTAAATTTATAATTTTTTTGAAAGTTTCATTTAATTTGTAACATTATTCAATAACTAAATGATATTTGAATGGGTTGAAATTGGTAAAAAATATATATAATAATATTTTTAATACATATTTACAATATAATTATGAAAAATTATCACATTCTAATTAATAAGTGTCTATTAAAATATATTTTATATTACAATATTTTACACATTTATATAAAATATATATACTCTTATGCAATAATTATATTTATTATTCTAACACAATTTATTTTTAAATTGCAAATATTTTATATTATGTAAATTTATATTTAATAAAATATAAATCAATTTATTATTCAAAATTAATTCAAAATTATTTTCTTCTTCATTATTTTACTCTATATATAATAATATAATAAGTATAAGTAATGATTATATTATAATATATATATATATATATATATGTTATATAACTAACCGCCGATAAACTCGTAATTCGATCCTCCGATAGTCTTGTATTCTATTATCTTCGATCCTGTCCGCCAAATGTAGTGTAGTCTATCTTATACGTAATAAACTACTTTATAATACTCATTACTTTAAATAAGACAAATTGTTTTATTCCTTTATTGACATCAAAATCTCGTCGACTTTAACGCACCGCGATCTAAACGCTAAAACTCGTGTTGGCTCGACACGCCCACAATATTTTAGGGGCGTGTCTATACAATATATAAATATATATATATATGTATATGTATTATACTCTACTATGGGTGTATAGTGTATAACATATGAGTTTTACTATGAGTTTATTCAGTACATTTGTATTAATAATTTGTGCAATTCTGACGTTAATCCATATACTATTAATAGTTGAAATTTATATTAAATTATATTATATTTTCTTATCATTTAATATATATATATATATATATAAAGTTTATATATAGTTTATATTATAAACATTCATTGTATGTTTGTTTTAATGCAAAATATAACTATTTGATCTAAATTATTGTATTATAATAATGTATAATAAGTAACAAATCTGTATATATACATATCTTATATATGTGCACTATTAATATTATACATTATATATATATATATATATATATATATAGTCATTCTTTACGGGAACGGCTGACAATCAAAAATATACCTAATGGGCATACCTTTTTTTAACAATAGGTATCAATTTGAAATTTTATATTATACTTAATTAATATATATAATATAATGTTCCATATTTGGTTTTATAAAATAATCATTAATGACAAATATACAAAATAATTGTCAACCTAAAAAAACCCACGCAAAGTATACCGGAATGGTATTCAATTTTATTCATGCATAATAAACACGAATGGGGTTACAATTAAGATTGCATATAATCCGCTACTAGGTATCCATTATTTATGATGAATCATATACTCTAGTTTCATATTATAATGAGAATATTCAATGCGCATGCGTTATTTTAATCATTGATGTAAATAAACTATAATTTTAATTCATTTGAATATATTCATCTAAACAAGTTATACAGACAATTATATGTTAGTTTTTTATTAATATAATATTTTTAAATAATATATTTATAAATTAAATTGAATTAACAGTTAATTATATACAACATTTTTAATATTATCTATATATTTTAAATTATTTAAAAAATACAATTTGAAATATTCAATAATTGAATATAACATGTGTTTTTAAATCTGCTTTATATTATTAAATTTATTTTTCGTAATAATTATTAATACAATAATTTAATTTATAATAAATAATTGTGAATATTAAAGTTATAATAATAGTATTGTGAATAAAATATGGAAACTTTTTATTTTGATTACTCGAGTAACAGTATTAAATTAGATTTGAATTAATCAATATATTAATAATATATTATATTATGTGCAAATACACATAACTAATAAACACCATACAAATACAATAACGCGATTTTAATCTCTAAATCTAAAACATGCTCACTAGACATATTTTAAATGTTGTGTATAATATTATATGAAATATAATTATAAAAATGATTATTGATAATTGTATAACATAAATTATTGTTAAATTTATAATATTGTCAACTAGATAAATCATTTATTAAATTAATTTATATTAATTAAATAAATGATGTAATCATTACAGTAATGCTCAATTTACATTCTTAATATTTATTTACTTATCATAATGATAATCATTATATATAATAAAAATTCATAATATAATAGTATTATTAATACACATAATATATTTACTATAATATTACTTGTTTAGTAATGTATACATAATTGTTGATAATTATTTTATAATAATTTATTATAGTATAATTTTAAATATGATAATTTATTAACTATAAAATTAATAAAATCGTATTCATTTAGTGTTAAAATTATATTATTATGTTTAGTATATTATTATCTGTATAATCATATAGTGTTTAATAATTAATATTTATACATCATAATTATAGTATGATTTATAACTTATATTTTAATAACATGTTTAGTATTAATTACGGTAGAAAGTAATCTTGTACGAGATCATTTCGGACTATATAATCTAGTACGTCTTATTAAATTTATTCTAAAAGTATTATTTATGAATTTAATATTATAGTTATCTTAGATTATTTTAATTTCGACTCTATAGTCATCATTTATATACATATATATATATATTATATTTTCCATCAGTAATTAATAATTAAATATAAATATTAGAATAATTCTATAATTATGAAAACACTTAATTTTACAAGTCGTAAGAGAGTACTAATAACTTATTTAATAACTTAGTAATAAGTCGTACTTTTAAATTACGTACATTCTAATTACCTCGTGCCATAATAATTTAATTATTAATTACTCATATAAATTTATTAAAGTAATCTCTGACGACTTTTTGAGTAATCTATTGACTTATTTCGTCAATAAGTAATTTTATTTATAGACCAATTTAACTTATCTATAAAAAAACTTATCTAAAATTAATCTTGTACGAGGTCATTTCGGACTATGTAATCTAGTACGTCTTATTAAATTTAGTTTATTCTAAAAGTATTATTTATGAATTTAACATTATAGTTATCTTAAATTATTTTAATTTCTAATCTAGATTTATTATTTATATACATATTTGTATATATTATATTTTCCATCAATAATTAATGATTAAATATAAATATTAGAATAATAATTGTAGAATTATGAAAACACTTAACTTTACAAGTGGTACGAGGTTACTAATGAGTAGTGATATTACTTAATTCTTAATTACTCATATTAATTTATTAAAGTAATCTCTGACGACTTATTTAGTAATCTATTAAGACTTATTCCGCCAATAAGTAATTTTATTTATAAAACAAATTTAACTTATATATATATTAATAAATATAGTTATCTATATTTATACTTATCTATATTTTTCTAATTTCTATATTCAGGACACTGTTGGGGCAATAAAGTGAACCTGGCGAGATATGTTCCTCTCTGAATGTCATCTCATAAATGACGTATCGTGGGTGCCTATAAAGAACTATATACAGCAGTCGATGGACGATATAGTATGCATGTCTGGTGCTCTACTAAATGTGATGAGAGATATAAATGATCTGAGAATGCGATTCATAAAGTGCCGAAAAAGCTTGCCATAGTAAGGTAAATTAATTTTGTGTATATAAATATATATATATATTTATTAATTAAGAGGATCTCAATGGATAAATTAGTTAATATCAGAACAAATTGTAATATGTACTAGTGATCTAAAAATTCAAATCTTTGCTTGTCTTCGAAGACTTTCAAATCATTAAAAAAATGTTTGGAGACATCAAATCTCTACCATGTCATGTATTCGAAGACATTCAAATCACCAAAAAAATGTTTGAAGACATCAAATCTTTACCAATTCCTGTATTCGAAGACTTTCAAATCATAAAACAATGTTTGTCACATAAATTATTGAATTTATTGATAGTAAAAACTTCCCATCATCTAATATACAGTTGATCCCCTTTACTTCTACAAACAAAGTATAATGTGAGAGCACAGTAAACATAAACAAATTCCATTGCAGATTTCCTACATACCTACTATAGCTACATATCTACATGAATACCTACTTACCCACCTATATACCTACCTACTTACCAACCTAAGTACATGCATGACTACCTACCCAGCCACCTACATGCCCATATACATACCCTACCCAACAACCCGCCTACCTATCTATCTACCTACTCACATATCTACCTATCCATCCACCCACCTAACTACCCACCCATACATATATCTACCTGACTACCTACCCATCCACCTACTTGCCTATATGCATACCCTACCACCAACCTACTTACCTACCCACCCACTCATATACCTAAATATCTTCCTGAGTACCTACTTACCTATATGCATACACTACCCTACCACCCACCTAACTATCTATCTACCTTTCCACCCACCCACCTAACTACCCACCCATATCTCTCTACCTTCATGACTACCTACCAACCTACTTGCCTATATAACTACCCTATCACCCACCTACCTACCTCCTATCTACCTACCCATCCATATATCTACCTACATACATACCTCCCTGCCCTACAACCTACCTAACTATACTACCCACCTATCTACCTACATACATACCTATCTACTTTCCCAATGTATATATATATGTAGGTCCTACATACCTGACTGCCTACCTCCCCACCTGTATACTTGCCTACATATTTGCCTGACTATCTATCCATCTACACATATACCTACCTGCATACCTATCTAACTAAATAAACACCTACCTACATACATGCATATATACACACATATATAATATACAAACACTAAAATAGTTAATAAGTGTACATATTTCTCTACATAGAGTTATATATTGAGAGTGTATCATACACTAAATGCCATCCAATGTATCATATAAAATCGATTCATGAGTATTATATAATAATAATTTAGGATATGCAATTAGCTACCTGTCCTTATCTATTATCTATTAATATACGTTTGTTCACTAATTTAGTTCCCTACATCTATATTAATAATCTATCACTCTGATCGTATAAATGCTCCTTTTTTTTCGAGTTTATTCCAAATTATAGTACTAATCGAACTTATTAAATATATTCCTATTATATATAATAGGAATATATTTAATAAGTTCGATTAGTACTATAATTTGGAATAAACTCGAAAAAAAAGGAGCATTTATTGTATATATATATACATATAAATAATGACTTATATAATTTATAAGTATATAAATTACATATTACGTATAATAATGTGGCTACAATACTATGATAAATAGTGAATTTAATCCATACAAATTTTTGAAAATTAAATAGGTGTGACTCGAATTGACTCGAAAATTAGATTTAAGATTTGAAATAATAATTTATATAAATGTTTGAAAATGATGTGACTCGATTTGAAACTTGAATTGAAAGATTTGAAAATTTAGATCACTAATATGTACTATTAATTGATGATATAGCATATATAACATATATGTTATTTAGTAACTATGAACAAATTACCAATTAAATAAGTTTTTAAATAACATAAAAAGCATATTTTATAGCATGATATTTAAAATATATTGTTATATAATATTTTATATCTAATATATAAATTCTATAAAAATTACATTTATATATAGATAAAAAAACTTATTAATTATTAACTTTAACTTATAAACTATTAACTATTATTTTATAATATTGATTTTATATTAGCTGAATGCATAATGTAATTACTTTACAATTTATTTATTGTTGACTTTTCAAATGCATTTTACTAGAAATAATATATGCTATGTTTACATATATAAATGAATGTTTAGATAAAAGTACAAAGCTATCTACCTAATTATTTTTCTATATATAATTAACATATATATGAATAATATAACAAAACCCATATTCAAAAATAGAATTATTATTTGTAAAATATATATTTGTTACTTTTATGTAATAGATATGATTTTCTTTCTTTTTTATATAATAAAAAAAATAGTTTAAATCAATAAATAGTATTTTAGAAACATTTAAAAAAAAGAGAAAATGCTTCCTTATCTCTACATATATGAATTCAACAAAATGGCCGTCTCAAAAATACATATCGCACCTACCACCACCAAACTTACTACAGCTAAATAATTTTTAGATCTTTGCCGGTAATTTATATACTCCAATATGCATGTTTTATTTGGTTCATTTTATATCACTATTTAATCGTATATAATATTTATTATCATACTTAATTATCTACTAACTATTTTTTATATATATAAATTACTCATATATACATATATGTTACTCAAAATATCAGTAACTATTAAGTATATATATATTTATTAATATATTTAAATTATATAGAATTGGATACCTGCAATCCAGTTTATTTGATGAGTTTCAACACGGTATCATGTACTGATTAACGTTAGTAATATATAACACTTTAAATTATTTACTAATTAATATTTTGTTTCAATTATATAGTTTAAAACTACAAAAAAAACTATGTTGAAATAAATTACAGGAAGCAGCTCTCGGACTCAGATGCAATGCTTGTAACAAGATGAATAACTTCAAATCCTTCTGTAGGAGCAGACATTACTATAAGAACTATAAGAAACAGGAGTCCACTAAATTACATCAAACTTACATGTAGCAGACCAGGACATAAGATACAAGGTTTTTATTAAATTATGTTAAACTATTCATACCCTTTAAAAATAGAACATATATATTATTTAAAGTTGACAAAGGGTCTTAAAGTAATGTACTATCCTTTAAGGTATACAATAACATTAGAAAGCCTACTTAACTAACCCCTATCCATACATACTCTTAGCATATGAAAATAAACCTATTGCGACCTACGGCATAACAATAATATGTTATAATTATAATGGCATATTATACGATATAAACTTCACTATAGTCGAATCCCCACAACCCCCTATAATATGACTAATAGACACATCTGCAGAAGGCTAAGCCTCATAAAAATATTATGCACAGACATAATCCCACCTATATCAAAACCACCCGCCAAAAATGATACCAGAATATTCCCCGTAACACTTCAAATAAGCCTCGACAAATAAGTACGACCCTTGTTACATGCGAATAAATGTGTCGAAATCAACTTTAAAGTATATATAGAACTATAGCGTATGATGTCCAAAGGAATCATCATATCGGTAAATAAGCCTACAGCATAGGTATCCAGCATAACATATGCACCAAAGAAGTAAGGCGACATCATGATATTATATGTAATATGGTATTCCAACCAATGCGAAAGATTCCAGACACATCCAATAAGCAATTGGAAACTACCACCAAACATCAGAAGCATACCATATATGTCCTCCACTAATAGGACATCACCCACATTTCATCCAGTCCTCACTACCTAGCATCAAATGAATTCATAGAAAGACACGTTCAGACCATAAAGAACATTATAAAAAATACAGACATCAATAAGAATACTAAAGCACTACTATCTTAGAGAAATAACCCTCAAAATATGATGACCCCAGCCCTCTACACCTACTCTTACATCAATCCAAACATCAGAACGCACGAAACTACAAACACATCAAACAGACATAAATTAACTAGATGACATTACTTGCAAGAAAACTGCATACATCGTACATAACGTTCAAATCTGTCAAATTCGAGACTCCTTAAAATTCACATGATCCCCAGCTACCATTGTCAAGAAACGAACCAGAATCATATGTAATGTGTACCCATACGGGAAACATCCTATGACGTACAAGACATAAAATACGATCAACACCTACAACTAACCCCAAGAAAATTACACCACCATAGAGAATACCCCCACTCAAACACTACATTTAGAAATACAATTAAATATATTTATGATTATTTGATACAAATACATAAAATCTGTTTTTGATATAAATTAAATTATTAATGTTGATCAAATATAAAGATTTATATAAGTTTTCAAGAATAATTAATTGATTATTGTTTAAATGAATATAACATAATTGATACAATTGATATATTTAGTATTTTAATTTGAAATAAAATTGACATGTAAGAATCCATAATTAATTTATTATTCTTTTATACAAGAAAATATTAATGACTAATATATATATATATTTTTATAAATATTTAAATATAATATACATATTAGTGTTGTAAATGATGTCGGGTAGTTTCGGGTAATTGACTACATGGAAGGTTTCGGGTATCAAAATATGATTTTGGTTCAATTACGATTTAAATACTAATAACTTATCATTATCGAAAATATAAAAAATGCTTATTTAAAATTATAGTAAAAGTATTTTATACAATATAAAATAAAATCAACAATATAATTCGTTATCAATTAATTAGACAATAATTTTGTTATCAATGAGTTAATATATAATACATAATGTTACGGGTCGTGTACGGCAGAAATGCAGAATCAGGAATCGCTATAATTAATAAAAAATAGATAGATAAACAATAAAAAACATAGCAAAGCTAGCTCGGGTATGGCTATTATATCTATAAAGTCTATTCCACACCTAAACTATATGGAAATCCCTCGTATAATTATATACATTTTTACATGTATTAATTAAAATGTTAACATTATATTGAATTTATTAGGGAGAGTTAAAGTGAGGTATATAAATAGAAGTAAAACGTAAATACCTACGAATATTCGCATGCATTTTGAAAATAATTATGTTTTTATAGAAACGTTTGATATTCGCAAGTGAGGTTGTTTCGTGCGTATATTTTCATGTGTGGCATCACTTTAAAATATAATTCTAAATGATTCTAATACTCGCCACTTTGGATTGAGGTATATATATATATACCAGATTAAACATTTTGTATATCTATATACATATCCCATTATATTTATATTGAATTAATACCAAAGATTTTCCGAAGGAAAGATATAACACTTACGCGAAATCGTGTTTTTCGAATTTGTATACAAAATACCCCAGTGCCACGTATAGCGGGTTACTTTTAGGAACTATGTGTTATCTATAATGTAAATTCGTATTTAACTAAACACTTTTAAAATGTTAAATAATATGCTTTAAATTAATATTTATATGATGAAAACTAAGTGTTCATTACTAATATATAACAAACAAATATGATATGTATGTTTTAAATGCTATAAGTATATATTTAGTAAATAAAAGCTAATTTATATTGCATGTAATTTAATAGAGCAATGAAAAAATTGTTGTATGCAAATAGAGCCTAACCTAAATCTATTTCAGTGATTTCGATACTACTGCTAGCAGCAGCAGGGGATATTACTAAATTATGTTGCATGTATAGGGAGTGTTATATCTTTGCTTCGCAAAATCTTTGTTAATACTAAATAAATAGGCTTACATAATTATATAAGTGTGTATATATTATAATAATTATATAATAATAATATATATTTATTGAATACAATACAAAAAGCGGATACAAATATGATTATTAATCTATGTGTTAATAATATCGAATATATACTATTAAAAAATATAAATTATTGAATGAATCATGATTGCATAAGTATTATAAATTAATTAAAACATGCATAATTCCTATCTACACCATGTATTATTTTTACTATTTTTTTTGTGCATAACTTTTTTTTAAATAAAAATAAACTAAAATACTTCTATTATAGAATTTAATAATATGTCTAATGATATCAAATTTATTATAATAGCATCAATATAAAAAATCGTATTCCTATGGTTTTATTTATATCGTACAAATACATTATAGTTGGGTTATTCGTAGACTATAAATGTATAGTATTTACATTTTATACTAGTTTGGAAATATTAAAAATTATAGTAATATTACTAATATTAGATATTATATAGGAAGGTTAAAATGAATTAATAATGTAATATAATGAAAAATAAATAACTTATTGAAAAACAAATATTTCGAAAATGTTACTATAGTATCTTACTTACGATTCTATATTCAATAATATATAACATACATTTATATATTTATTTACTATATATATACATAGATAATTTATTAAAATATAATACCTACTATATTTAATAATATACAAATTATTTATTATTATTCAAATTTTGAAATAATCTGAAATAATAATATTGAAATTTAAATAATTACTACTATTTCCTAAGTTTTTATGAGTCATACAAATCTTTGATTATAAATAGAAATTGATGTATATTTTTACAAAATAATAATAATATTTAATTCAAAATGTATATTTTTAATTAATAACATCTTTTATATTTTTATTCAATATATTTATTCTAAAGTACATTTAATATATTAATTCATAAATTGCAATTTGACATATGCGCATTAAGTTGCTGTATTTCGGTAAAAACAGTGTGTCAACAGATTCCGTTTTTTTGTGTAACCAAGTATATACACGCAGAAATCTAAAAATGTAATTATTTATAGTCTATTCTCTATAAAACCAAATGATAATTAAATATATTCATTATAATATAACGATTATTAAAATATTATTTAATTAGATACCAATTATTTCTCTAACATATAATAATTCATAAATTAAAGTAGATGGTTGACACAAAATTGTCGGCCTAATCTTCGTGTCAGCGTATTCCGTATTTATATGCCCGTTTTGTCTTCTCATTCCGTATATTATATATATCTATATATATATATATATATATATATATATATGTGTGTGTATTTTTATGGTTAATAAGTATTATAAAATAATATGAAAAATTGATAATTATATAGTAAAAATAAGTATACTATATAATATAAATATTTCTTTTATGAATTATTTTTTATTGATTTATTTAGATCGATTAAAGATGTTTTATTAAAGTATTGGAACTATTTTTTTAAGTGTATTAAAAAAGCAGTGGTTTAACGGAATGTTTTGTTTCTAAGGTAATCAAAATTATAATTTGAAGTTTAAATTAGCTATGATACTTTTTAATTATATAATAAGACATAATATAATTGATTATTTATTAATAATTAAATAATTAATTATGAAAAGAGTCAATAAAATGTATTTATTTACAAAAGTAGAATATAATGCCCTCAAGGTATCTTATTTATTGTGTAAAGCATTTTAATCTATACAATTATTACATACATATAATATTTTTCTTTGATATTAAAAACACGTAATTATGATATTATAAGTTAAGTATTTTTCGCGATGTCTTGCGCCTTCGGCGAAATGCACACTGCGCTGTTCCGCGACTCCGGCGGTTAAAGGGTTAAGCATAACATGATAGTTCACTGTATATGAATGTATTCAGTCTATATTATTTAATTGTTAATAAACGTTATCATTATATGTTGGATTTGAAACCTGAATAAGGCTAATATGTACATATAATATTTATTTATAACTGGCTGTACATTGTACGCTCGATGCCCGCAATAATTTATGGAAATATTTTGAACACTCTACCCTAGTTCCCCTACTTTTTTATATGGTTATGATATCATATTAGTATAGATATATAATTATATTTATATGCTTGTTAGGGAAATATTAATATATATAAATATATATATATATATATATATATATATATATATATATATATATATTAAGAACCGCATCACGAATGGTAGGAGGGAGGGAATTCCATAGGGTTGGACCGGAATTTTTAAAAGCTCTAGAATTTAGGGAAGTTGTACTAAAGTTATGGGAGATAAGTAGAGGAGCATTTTGATAACGAAGAGAAGATAATATAATACGTTTTTTTAATTAGATCAGAGATATAGCTAGGGGTGAAAGAATATATTGATTTATGGATTATAGATAGTATACGTAATTTACACCTGAGGCAGAAGGGTAGCCACATACGAGATGATTGATGAGATGTTGTAGTAGAGTGATCCAGTCTAGTTAAACAGTAAGTAGTACGTATTGAGGAACGGATAATCCGATTAAGTGGAGCAGTAGCTTTAGCAGGAAGTAAATTAGTAGGGAAGAACAGTAGTCAATTCGGGAAAGTACAAGAGCATTAATTAGAGTTTTAGTAAGGTTTCTGGAAAGTGATGTCCGTATTTTTTTAATTCTGAAGAGATGAAAGTTGGAGGATTTTCTAATGGATGATATATGATTCTTAAATGATAATTTGTCATCAAATACTAATCCTAGGTTTTTGGAGGAATGAGAAGGAGAAATAATTATGTTATTTAGAGTAACGTTTGGAAAGGAAGTTTCAGAAGTAGATATGTTGAGTACAGTAGTCTTAGAGGAGTTAATTAGTGTTTATTGGATAGGAGCCATAATCTTATGGAGTTAGCACACTCGATTAATTCAGAGTTAATGGTATTATGAGAAGTTATAGGGAAAAAAGTAACCAGTTGAATATCATCAGCAAAAATATGGTAGTGAATATTTGGAAATTTCTTAATTAGATCAGCAATAGGGCGGATATAAATAGAAAAGAGGAATGACCTAGAACGGATCCTTGGGGAATATCGTAGTTAAGAGGAGAAATAGGCGAGTAATATTTGTCAATCATAAAGATACTTCTGTTAGTCAGATATAAAGTAAACCATTTTAATACTAAGCCAGATATACCCATTAAAGTAAGTCGCGAGATTAATATGTTATGGTCCAGGGTATCAAAAGCAGATGAGAGATCAAGTAGGATTAGCTGGCAACACGTGTTGCTATTTAAGGTAGATAATATTGTGTCAGTAATACGGAGGAGAGCTGTTTCGGTTGAATGACCCTTACAAAACGCTTTGAAACGGGTCGAAAAGATTATTTTTATTTACATGGGCGATGAGTTGTTTGGAAACAATTCTTTCTAATATTTTACTTACTAAGGGTAGGTGGGAGAACGGGCGATAATTGGTAAATGGGTTTGGTTCTAGGTTTTGTTTTTTTAGAATAGGGGATATTATGGCAGTCTTGAGACAGGGTGAAACTTGGCCAGAGTTTATTGAGTTTGCAATAATATCCAAGAAAATAGGAGAAAATAAGGGTGAAAGTTTATGATATAATGATAAAGGTAGGGGATCAGTAGGGGAGGTACAGTGAGATTTCATGAGTAGGTCATTTACTTCATACAGTGAAGGGATAGTGAATGTGCTTAAGTGGAATGTGGATGAGTCGATATGATGGGTAATATATATGGTAGGAATGAGTATGGATTGAGTAGATGCGCAAATAATATTATTAATGCTTGCAATTTTATTTTTAAAATATTTTTCAAAAAGAGAACACAGTTGAAAATTTGATGTGTTTGGTAAAATGGGGAGGAATTTTTTCATCTGGAGGAGAGAGAATTTTATTTGCTATTTTAAATAATTTGCGAGGATTGGAGGAGATCAATGCTATCTTTTTGTTATAATAGATAGATTTTGAACGAGATATAGTAGATTTGTAATTTTTTCTAGCTAGTGATAGAGCTAATTTAGTTTCAGTAGAAGTATTTTTAAGAAATTTCTTCTCAAATTTACGAACACTCTTCTTGAAGATGAAAAGTTTGTGGGAGAACCAGGGAGGAAAATGGCGGTCGGTAATTAATGTAGTTTTTGTAGGTACATGTATATTGATAATATTTAGGAGAGTAGAGTTTAGGAGTACCGGACAGAGGGAAGTTGAAGAAGAGATCTCAGTTTTGATATTGTTTACAAATCTTGGTAGGTCAATAGACTTAAAATCTCTATATGTAATATGTTTTCGTTTAATCTGTGAATTTTAGATTTATAGAGAATTCAATAATAAAATGATCAGTTAGTAGTTCAATTTTTTGGAAGGAGTTAGGGTATATACATCTAACAAGAGGACTGGGTAGGGGTGTACATATTATATCAAGTGTATTACCACTAGAATGGGTAGGAAATGATATATGTTGGCACAAGGAAAGAGATTATTTCTAGAGATTATTTTTAGAGATTGTTTCTTATCATTATATATTCTCAAAAATAGGTCGTGTTATAAAACTTTTATTTTTATATTTGATTAATTGTTATAAGCTCTAATATTTTAATGTGAATATATTAATACATATTTCAAATAATTAATAACAATTTTTTTTTTAATACTTTTTTATAAAACGCTCATATTCCCTCAATTATGATGATATTAGTGTTATTGTTGTATGGTGTATCCCAATATATTATATTTTTACGTAAAGTATGTTATGATTTATGGTGTACAATGTAGCTGAGCGATTAAGTAGCGTAAATATAATATTAATATTAATAGATATTATATTAATTGGTATTAGGTGTTGTTGTCGCATCAGTTCAATTATACTGATCGTCTATTGATATTTGTGGTAATTTATATAATATACGAATTGACGATCGAATTATTTAATTTAATGGCATTATCTGATAAACAGGTAAATTAATCAAAAGTATGTTACAATAGTACAATATAGATATAACTAGGATTTGATTTAACAATTTACATGTATTAAAAGTTATTGTTTTTCTTATAATTCTAATATTATGCAATGATTTGACTCTTGCGTTTATGAAATTTAACATATTAATATTCTTATCAATTAATACTCAGTATTGTGTATTATTTATTTTAATGAAATTATTTTCGTTTGATATTCCTTAGAAGTTAATATATATAACTTTTGTTTTTTTCTGTATTTATTTTGTGTATAAGTTATTTGAGTCATTATATATTTGATTTGTTCTAAATGTCATTTTATAGTATTATGTGATAGTAAGTTTGTTAGTAGGTATAGTATGATATATATTGATAGTATCAGTATGCAAATTGTTAGTTAAGTTATATGATGCGATATTATATATCGTGTGTGTATATATGTATGTGATTGTGTATATAAATCGATTTTAGTATATATTAATGGATTATGTGTATGTGTGTGTATCTATATAATTATATATAAATTTATCACCACCACTAATACTACTACTACAACTGCATCACTACCACTGCCAAAACCATTGTTGCAATCACTGCATATACAGTCACCACCACTAATATAAACACTAATTCATCCCCTCCTCTCCTACTAATACAGGCACAGTTATTTCCATAAATTTGTCTGTGTCCAAGAATCTATTGAGGCTAAATAATTTACAGGTTTTAATAGTTGTATATATGTGTGTATATACATTTACCTAATTGATATTCAGCTAAACTACTAAATGTGTAAGTAAAGTAAATTTCAGTGGTAGGTTGAGTGAGATAAATGAATCTTTATCAGTGAATAATATAAAACAATAAATATTTTAAAAACTGAATTAATAGTTTGAAGAGAGGTTTATATTAAACCTCAATATAAATGTCTTTATATACTTTATAATGTGATTATCTTTAGCAATATGTTCAATAGTAGCGGTATAATTGGTATCAGTTGAGGAATTAATATAGTTTGTATTATGAGTATTTACAGCTTGTACATATGAGGTATTAGGTGTATTAATTGTTATATTGGATATTTAATTAGTATTTTCGTATTACATTTGGTCGGTGTCATTAATCTAGATGGTATATCTAGGATTTCCAGTATACCATTTTATTTATTTTCAATTGTAATTTTATTAGATGTACTTCTTTAGTACGATTATTAGGTGGTATGTGTTTGGGTGTGTATTTTTATAGGTATATATGTGGATCTCTGTGTATATCAGTGTGGTTATTTAGTTATATATGTACATTTGGATGTGGTTATGTATGTAGATATAATGTGGGTATTGATGAATTTGAGTGTATGTGTGTACACTATAATGTATACAGTATACTGTTATATGTATACATGTGTATGTGTGTGGGTTTACATTGGTGTATGTGAGTATAGATATGAATGGATTTGTGTGTATGTATTTATGAGTATGTGGGTATATGAATAAATACAATTGTTTCTGTATATATTTATTTAAGTTTATATAAATTAATCTCCACTACTTGCACTTCTACTATCACCGCCAACATTATTTGTTACCTCAACCAACACTGCAACTATCACTGCCACAATATAATGCAGTATCTCCTCTCCACAATTCTTGAACAGTTAGATCTATTAGCCATAGCGTATGCACTTTCCTAGAGAAAATTAACTGAGACATAAAAAGATACAAGTTTTAATATTTGTATACTTATGTGTATATATATATATATATATATATATATATATATATATATGTTACACGGCGGATGTCACGTCACTCAATATTTGGAGAAGAGTATTTTTAAGTCGTAATCTTTATTCATATAACCTATTACATATATATATATATATATATATATATATATATATATATAAACATTATAATATAATATTATAACATACTAATTATGTATATACTGTATATACGTTCGGGTTTGTCTAAATATAACAATATATGGATATAATGCGTCTCGCTATGAATCGCAATACGTAATGATATTGATACGCAAACGTGAACAATCGTGGTCACTGTAGCGAGACCTCGCATGCGTCATGTTACGCATGATGTGTATTGATATTATATAATAGTTGTGTATGCGTGTATGTTAACAGTAATGTATAAAATAGATAATTCACATTGCTACATATATATATATATATATATATATATATATATATATACTGTTACATTAACTCGAGTGATAATCAGATTGACTTCTATGTATTCATGCAGTTGTGCATTACATTCTCACCTTGGCAATATTTCATTTTCATAAAAATTTATTTGTCATTCATCAATATGAAATAATTTATTTTAAGGACCATTGCGATTTTACATTTAAAAGATAGAGAACATGTCTATTTTTTAAATGATGATAAATTAACTTTTTAAATGGTTAACATTTTTAAATGGTGATACTTTAGATCATAATATATTGCTAATAAATTAGATACAATTGGCATTAAAGTTTTAATTTACTAATAGTTATAGTAACTAGTTATTTATCAAACATGTCACAATATGTCAAACTAAATGGAGCTATTTCAGATATGGAACATTATGTTAAAATTTACTTGAATAGAGTTTCTATAGGTTTATACTTATTCAAAAAGATTTTATATTTTATAGTTACTAAAATAGAGTTTCTTCAAGTTTAATATTACTTAAATAGAAGTACTATAAGTTCAAAAATACTTGATATAATTTCTATAAGTTTATATTTATTCTATAGAGTTTCTATAAATTTACAATTACTTGAATACTGTTTCCGCAATATTTAATATTAGGGCCCTTACTTCTTAAATATATTAATGATATACCTAATATTCTTAAATATTGTATACCCATCATTTTTGAAAAAAATACAAATTTAATTTCCAGTAGTAAATCTTTTGATGTTTTAGAACTCTTTTACATGATGACCTTTTTATGTTAACTCATTGGTTGTTTAGTAATAAAATAAAATTAAAAAAACCAAAGTTATGATCTATAATATTCAAAATTCTAAATCGAAAAAGAAACTAGAATTAAATGTTAATAATGAAAACATATAGCATTATCATGTATCGTTCCTTGGTATATTAATTGATGATAAATGTAACTGGATTTATCATATAAATTATATAAGAGCGAAACTAAGTAGAGTAATTGATATTAATTATTATATAAATGTAAAGATATAATATAAATTAATTTCTTAAAATATATAAATAGATACATAACTATATTTTTACCTATAATTGTACAATAACATTTACAGAAAATTCAAATATCTATAAGCTTTTATCTAAATGAATCACTACTAGTGTATATGTCTATGTTTGTGTTTATGTGTGTGTTAGTTTATATTTGTGTATGCTTATGTGGTTATATAAGTAAGTTGATTTATTTATGTATGTGTTTATATTTTTGTAAGTAATGATAAATTTATCACCACCACTACTATCACTACCAACACCACTTGCATTATTACTATTGCCACCACCACTACTAGCAACATCTAATGAAGCCATTCCTATCAACTAATACAGGTTGAGTTTATCGCCATTGAATAGGCTATTTCTAAGAATAAATTAACTGAAACTCAACGAGCTACAGGTTTTAATAGTTCCATAAATATGTATTTGTATGTATATATACTTTGATGTTTTATAGATTGATAAAAATGAAATCGATAATAATTCTAAAATATTCAATAATTTTACTATTTTACTATTTAACTTTAGACTATTAACTATTTTTATATTTATAGATAATTTTTATATATTTTTATTTATATAATAAAAGTATATATACCTATGTATTTAAAATCTCTATTACGTTATAAAATGTATTATATGTATTAGGAGATAAATATAATTATACAAATAATATAAATTATACGCATTTTATACCAGCATAATAATTTAATCACTATAATTCAACTTGTATCTGAGATCACAGATTATAAAATACAATACTAATTGTTTTGATATAGAAAGCAAATATATATATCTTTAATTTTTAATACACATTTCATATAATTCTATTATATTGTATAACATAATATCAATGCATTATATAAATATTATATAAATATATACATTATATATATATATATATATATACATTTTTAGTATATATCATATAAAAGAAAATTTAATACCTATTTTGTTTAACTAATACCAGGGTTGATGGTTTTTTCGGTTTTTACGTAAAAACCAAAAAACCCGGTTTTTATGGTTTTTATCGGGTTTTTATCGGGTTTTATCGGTTTTTATGGTTTTTACGGTTTTTACAATACAAACAAGTACAAATTATAATTTTTTCATAACAAAAAATTAACTAAATTGTATTATTTTCATTATAATTTTAAATATATAGACATCACATAATGGAAGAGTTGGAATCGTAGAATATATTATTTTTGATTGTTACGAGTATATTATATATATTAAAAAAAAATATTAAATATTATCAAGCCTATCAAATATTATTTAATACTATTATATTATTGTTATCATAAAATAGATTATTAGCTATATGTAATTAAAGTGGTCTTGAATCAATAACAGGGTTGATGGTTTTTTCGGTTTTTACGTAAAAACCAAAAAACCTGGTTTTTATCGATTTTTATCTGGTTTTTATGGTTTTTTCAAAATAAACAAGTACAAATTATAATTTTTTCATAACAAAAAATTAACTAAATTGTATTATTTTCATTATAATTTTAAATATATAGACATCACATAATGGAACATAATTATTATTCAACATTATAATAAATTTAATAAGTTCCTCAGTTAAAAACCATTATTGTTAAATAATTATAAATTAATAGATATCATTTGTATAGCTATTTAAATAAAAATATAATATCAAATGTAATTATATAATATGATTACATTTGATATTATATTTTTGATTCATATTTATAACATTTAATTTGATAATATAATAGTTAAAAATATTATAGTTATTTTATTTGCGTTTAGAGTATTCCGGCTATAGCCACACCCATAGTCCCACCCCTTTTGAAATCACCAGCTACAGTGTCTGGTAACCGTTACAATATACTAAAAATTGTAGTCTAAAATAGTACTTTACTTAAGTTTGGTAATATTTGGCTATTACATATAAATAACTATTATTAATAATAATGTATTATCATAAAAACTATAATTTAAAAGTTAAATTAATTTGTTAAAAACCGTAAAAACCGACGAAAAACCAATTTGAAAAAACCAATTTTAAAAACCGAATCAACCCTGCTTTTAAAGCAGTGCTTTACTTCATATTATTTAGTAAAATGATTAAGTTTGGTAATATTTGGCTATTACATATAAATAATTATAATTAATAATAATGTATTATCATAAAAACGATATATTTTTACATTTCAATATATAAATAATTCATAATTAGAATATTCTGCCTAATGGTGGCGTAATTAAATTTGTTATCACATAATCATTGTATCGTAGGCATGTAAGTGTAATTAGATGAGAGTCCTACCCACTCACTGATATAACATATAATGTAGGCAATTATAACTTATAATTTAAAAGTTAAATTAATTTGTTAAAAACCGTAAAAACCATAAAAACCATGGTTTTTACAACTTGAAAAAACCGTAAAAACCGACGTAAAAACCCATTTGAAAAAACCAATTTTAAAAACCGAATCAACCCTGACTAATACATTATTATTATTTTTGAAAATATATTATTTTAATTTTATATTTAACAAATATAATATATATGTTAATATAAATGTATATAAAATCATTCTTTTGTAAAAAACGAACTCAAAAATAATCATTTTAAAAATAAATAAATATAATATTTTCGCCTTTAAAAAATTATATTGTAATTTAATAGATATATATATAGTCATATTATAATTATATTGTATACAATGCAAAATATAATAAATTGGTAGACACTTTATAAATGATAGCCAGGAAGCAGAAAATGTACATATTAATTAATTATGATATAGACGTTGAATATATTTAAATATTTTTTCAAAATAACGAATACAAAATATATAAAAATAATGTCTATCAAATATATATATTATGTATAAGTTATGCTTTTGTAGATAGTATTAATATTTATTTTTTATGGACATTTGATATGAAGCATTCTCTCTAACATTACTATTTTATGATATATGTTCTATATTTAATGATAAAAATAAATTACGCGCATGTGGAAATATTTTTAAACATAAATTACATAAATTTATTAATTACAAATATATGGTGATATATTTGATAATTTTTGTATGTGATATATAAGATACATAAGTAATATAACATCGACATGTATCAATACCCTATACAAATATATTTAATAATACTGTATATTTTATTTAAAATAGTGTGTACTAAATAGTTATATTTATGGATTCAATATAGAGTATTAATTCAATTATTATTTAAACTCACTTATTATCTAGATATTAATATTAATAATAGATAATATACAAATATAGTTCATATATATATATATTTAATATATTAATTATTATAAATCAAATAGATACTAAAAGTGATACATTATTGACATAACTATTTTGTGGACACTTAATTGTCTACCAAATAATCATTTCTATCAAATGGGTAATATTATGCAATACCTAGCTATCAAGTATGGTATAGGTATATATATATTTTTACAAAAATGTAGGTGTATAATAATTATCATACTTTTATTGTTCATCTTTAGAATCAATCTACTCGTAATATTTATATTATCAAATTCAATTAAAATGTTGATTAAAGATATATAATTATATAATTGTTTATTATTGAATTAACAATATTGTTTAATGTATGCATCTTTTTAGCATTTTTTCTTACAAAATAATATTATTATATATATAATATTATTATCTCCCCATATATTAGCTAACCTAATACTCTACTCTTAATTCGTACTAAGCAACCCGTCTCCAACTCCTTCTCTCCTTCAACTTTAACATTATTTCTCATTCTCATTTTCTCTAATACCCTCTCATTAATTTCGCATGCTTTTTTATTCGTCTCTAATATCCAATTTATATCTCCTGTACCTTTACATCTATTTAAACATAATCTATTATCTATAGGTAATCTCTCTTCCCTTCCAAACATCAGTACAAATGGGGTATAACCAGTTGTTGCATGTGGTGTACTACGCATGTACCAACTTTGGTAAGTGTATAGGCCACTTACTTTTCTCCTCTTCACCCAACATTCTTAATATATTAATTATAGACCGATTCATTCGTTCACACTGTCCGTTTCCTTGTGGATGGTATGGACTAGTTCTACTTTGGACAATCCCAAATAATTTACATAATTCTTCAACTATTTCTGACTGAAAGTTCCTGCCTTGATCAGTGTGTATCATCTGTGGGGTTCCAAAATTAAAAATCCATTCGTTTATTAGTATTCTTGCCACAGTAATTGATAGTTGATTACGTGTCGGTATTGCTTTAGTATATTTCGTATATGCATCCGTTATTACCAAAATACTTTCTCTCCCATCTGATGCTTTATCTAATCTTACGAAATCCATAAATACTAATTCCAATGGTCACTGACAATGACCTCTGCTCAATTATCGGCATCCTCCCATTATTCTTACTAATTTGACATATCCTGCAATTCCTAACATAATCCTTAACATCCATATACAATCCTACCCATGTATAAAATAAATTCACCATATCTACTACCTATCGGTTCCTCGATGTCCGTTATCATCATGTACTCCCTTTAATATATCCTTAATTAACTCTTGTGGTACTACCAAAACTTTTCCTCCCCCATTCCGTTCCTTAAATAATATTCCATCAACTAACTTATATCTGCCGCTTACTCCCGTTCCCTCAATTACTCCTAAAACCTTTTCTATCTCCATATCCTCTCTCTGTAATCTATGTAACTCCTCTCCCTCCATTTCCTTTACTACAGTTATTTCATTTACCTCTAAATCATTTTCATATAAACGATTAATATCATCTCCATCTACTTAATCTCCCTTTATTCTCGACAGTGCATCCGCTACTGTATTATGTTTACCCGCTCTATACTTAAATATCAACTCAAATGGTGCAAGTCTACCTATCCATCTCTGTTCTAGAACAGATAATACTTTCTTATCTAGAATACATGCCACTGCACTATTATCTGTAATTACTGTGCACTTTGCTCCCATTAAATAGTGTCTACATTTTTCTGACATGGCCCACACAACAGCTAAAAATTCCAGTTTCTTTGCAGAATAATTCGCCTCATTTCTCTCTCCCTTATTCAGTGATTTACTAGCATATGCTATTACTACCTTTTTTCCATTTATTTCTTGGCTTAGTACTGCCCCTAGTCCTATATTCGAAGCATCCTTCTCCAATATTAATGGTACGTTAAATTTCGCTATTCCTAATATTGGTGCACTTGTTAGCCTATCTTTTAATATACTCATGGCTTCTTCACATTTTGAATTCCAACCTATCTTAACATTTTTACTCCTAAATTTACCTACTCTCTTCTCTCCTAAACTATTATCTATCCTATTCAATTCATTCAATGGAGCTACTATTTCTGCAAACCCCTTTATAAATTTTCTATAGTAAGAACATACCCCTAAAAAAGATCTTAATTCCTTAAGGTTATTTGGCTTTTTCCACTTTACTATTGCATCCGTTTTCCCCTTTACCGTTCCTATACCCTTCTCTGATATATTGAATCCTAGAAATACTACTTCCCTAATGCAGAATTGGCATTTCTTAATATTTAGTTTTAATCCAGCGCCTTCTAACTTACCTAATACTAGCTTTAGATGGTCTATATGTGATTCTACTGTTGGTGAAAAAACCAACACATCATCTAAGTAGCATACTACTGAATCAAACATTTGATCCCTAACTAACTGACTCATCATTCGTTGAAATGTTGCAGAAGCATTTATGAGTCCAAAAGGCATACGTGTAAACTCATATAATCCCCACAGTGAACTAAAAGCTGTTTTATGTTGATCTAATTTATCAACTCTAATTTGATTATATGCTGATTTAAGGTCTATACATGAAAAATATTTCGCACTACCTAATGACTCTAATGAATCATCAATACGAGGTATTGGATATGCATCCTTAATGGTTTTCTTATTTAGTCTCCTATAATCGAAACATAATCTGATATCATCCTCTCCCTTACTTACTACTACTAACGGACTAGCATATTCACTAAGCGACCTTACTATGACCCCTTCTTCTATCCATTCATCTATTTTTGACTTAACCTTTCCTACTAAAGCCCTATCTATTCTTCTATATGGTTGTGCAACTGGTACATTATCTATAGTTCTAATCATATGTGTTCCTACTGCTAAACCTATACTCTGACCATTTACATGAAATATACTCTTATATTCAGTTATTAATTGCTCTACTTGTTTTCTAACACCTCCCTTTAACCCTATATATATACTACATCCAGTGAATTACTCTCTATTCTATTTACTTTCCTACTTATAATTTATTTTGGTTTTGTTCCTCTATCCCCTAACAGTACATATTCATTCCAATTATACATAGACTCTCTATCTGAGTAACTACAAATATCACATCCTTACATTTCTTATTCCACATAAATGCGTCTACTTTTACCACTCCCATCGTTATTAATTTACTACCATTTTCTGTCCTCAAATTACTCAACTGTTTATCCTCTCAACTTAAGATCCCACTTCCTAACTTGATACTTGACTACCTGTATCTACGATAAACTTTCGACTTCTACCCTCTATTCTACATACCACTACTGGACACTTACTCATACAGGTCATTTCAACACTATATATGCCTCCACAGTCCCTGTTTACTGTGGAGGATACCCATTTCCCGACCCCCTATATCTACACCATCTTGCTGAATGGCCTACTCTCCCACAGTTATAACACCTCTGTACTCTACTCCCACTATTACTATTCTGTGCAAACCCTGCTCTATAACGCTCTACTTCTCTCCTTAGATCTAACATTTCCTGTCTTAATTTATCACTCTCACTCTCTATTCTATAACACTCCCCTGATGTGTTTACTTCTGCCCCTACTCCAATTCTATTCACAAACTTCTGTGCCTCTACTCTTAACTCTGTAAACCCAGCATCCTTACTAGTATTTGATAAAAGGTGATATCTTACCTTTTTATCTATTAAATTACTTCTAAATATTTCTCCCATTAACTCTCTCCAACCCTCTACATCCTGTAATTTTATACCTATCTTAAACAATTCATCCGCAAACTCCATCACACTTTCCCCTGCTTTCTGTTTCCTTTCCAATAATTCTCGTAATCTCCCTTTAGAACCCAGTTCTCCACCTCTATCTCTAAGTATTTTAAATATTTTGTCTACACTTACAACTGCTTCTACTTGTGTGCATAACTCAATCTTCGCCCCCCTCTGATATGGTATAATACGTACCCCGATGCCTCATCCCATGTATACCCCTTTAATCTAACACATTCCTCAGCTCTCCTAATCCATCCTTCTACATCTCTCTCGTCTACATAATACTCTAATTGTACATAACTTAAATCTCTTTTGGGAGGTCTACCCAAGGGTTTAGTGGATGTTTCACCCACATTAGTAATAATATAATTTATTTTAAATATAATTAATTGTCATACTTTTATTGTTCATCTTTAGAATCAATCTACTCATAATATTTATATTATCAAATTCAATTAAAATGTTGATTAAACATATATAATTATATAATTGTTTATTATTGAATTAACAATATTGTTTAATGTAGGTATATATTCTATGTATCCTATGCATCTTTTTAGCATTTTTTCTTACAAAATAATACTATTTTGTTACTAAAAAATATCTATATATTTATTAATTTGTAAATTAAATATCATTTCATTAAGGGTATGCGCACAACAAAGGATTTAAAAAAAAAAACATTATTTATTAAAAATTATATTATATAAAAATCATAATTTTGATTAATTCCCTATCAAATGGTATATGATATGATGCACAAAAATAAATATAAGTGCCATAAATATGGATTTATAAACGATAAGCAATCAAATATAATGATAATTTAATAACAAATTTATAAATAAATCTCATATGTTACTATGTAAATAAATCTATTATTGCGCCAGCGCTTTAGAGTATTAGCCATAATGACATATTTAAATGTAATGAAATAGTGCTGATTGGTTAATATGATTAAATAGTTGTGAATCATAAATATATATATATATATATATATATATATATATTAATACAATTATAATTACAGATATATAATCTAAGAATTTACAATTATGAATGTCCAGGAAGGAGATGATGGTTAGTGAAATTAAATATAATTAAATTAATAATAATACAATTGAAATTTGTTTCTAAAATTAATAACTAACTAAATAATAATATAAATATTTAATCATATTTTAAAACGAAAATTCCTATGAATAACATCTTAAATATCATTAATAATATTTAATAATTTATATAACATATTAACTCATTCAATATTCTTTGAAATTAGATCAAATTCAATGTGATATATGTACGGTGGTATTTGCTTCAGAAGAAGATATGATTAAACACAGAAGAAGTGATCATACGAATGCAGATATTGTCGATATTTCTGATGCAGACATCGACGAATACCCAAGTGTTTACATATGTAATTATTGTACATATACTTGTAAGATGGCCACTGGTATGCGAATTCACTATGATAAAGATCACGAGGATGAATTTGTAGAGAAAAACAATGATGTACATAAATTTCAATGTAAATCGTGTGCATACAATAGTAATACATTATCTAATTTAACAATACATAATCGAATCCATACAAGTGAGAAGCCTTATAAATGTGATATATGTATATATAGTTGTATAACATCATCAATACTTAAGTTTCATAAACTAAAACATACAGTTGAGAAACCTTATAAATGCGATATATGTAAATATAGTTGTACAACATCATATAATTTAAATAAACATAAAATAATACACAGGTGATAATCATTTTAAATATAAGAAATGAGTATATATTTGTACAGCATTACACTCAACTTAAGTTAAATAAATAATATTATATATATATATATATATATATAACTAATATATATATTATTGTTTATATGAATTTAATGTATTATTAATATTACAATAATTTAATACAAATAAATCTAAATTATTATATTATATTTTATTTTTGTTTACAATAAAGTTAATAAATATAAATAAAATATAGATAACAAATAAAAAGAAGGGACATATATAAAAGGTTTACGATTACGGTATTTCTGTAACTATTATTCAAATCAAAACATCAAAAATAATATACATAACCATAAGTTATTCGGCATCATATTAATAATATATATAGGTATTTTTTTATTTTAATAATTTCTTTAATGAATATAATATATAATAAATCATCAATAATTTATAATATTAGAGATATTAATTTAGGTCTATATTATTTTCGATAATTTCGAATTCCTTCTTTCCATATAGAGTTATAAATGGTTTATTATATGTTTCTATGGTTGTAGTTGCACCGTTTAGGTAATAGTTAAATATGTATTGTCCCCAAACAAATCCTAAGGCTTCCTTTTCAATTACTGCATGTTCGTTTAAGTCATAGATCGGCTCGACACTGAAATCATTCGTCTATTTCCATTGTCATTTATTTGTGTAGCCTCGAGTTTACTGAACATTGTTACATGCGTCTTGGCCGGGCTTACTTCTACAGTGGTCATGGAGTACAGCTTCATTTAATTTCGTTTTGTTACTGCATGTCTCTAATCCTTCCCTGTGACTTCATAGCCACTATCATAGGACAACACCATTCTGTGTGGTAAATAGCTTCTTCTATTACCCCTAAGTGTATCATCTTATAAAGTTCTCCCTTAACTCGCGCTTGTAAATATATTGGTACATAGATAGAATATGGTTTATATATAAATCTTATAATACTACATGGTGACAGCGCGTTATATACATAGATCATAATATGTAATCGCATCCACATTGTTATACTAGTAAATAATACATATTATTGTTATACAATACGTTATATTAGTGTATATATGATTAATAATATTAACAATATATATATATATAGTGAATTTATTTCTTATTAAATATTGTGTTGTAGCGGCCTAGCACACACTACACAGCAAGATGCATTCCTGTAACGTCGTCACGCTCTATCGAACCACGTATCGCGTTCGCGTCTATATAATAGACACGAACAAAGAATCAACGCACGCCTACGTGCGTGCGTCCACCTGTATATATATAACTACGTTATTACTATATCGCCACAAGTTAATAAATCATGTTGTTCATTGTTACTATACGTAATCTATTAAGTAGAATCCTACAGTGTATATATTATTATTGTCTATTAACTTACCAAATTATAAAAATTGATTATATCATATATAGTTCCGAATTCTAATTAAAAATGTATCATCTAGCTCTTCTCAAACAAGAAATAATGCCTTGATCCGCAGAGATGTTTGTGTGTCAACCACATGTATAGTGATGATACTTTTGTAACCCATTTATTATTTCTAGTAGTTATTTCTCTATTTGATCATAGTTGTTTTCAATGTATGTAAGATGTCTTCTTGTGAAATATATTGACGTTGTAAGTTCAAATAGATTGGGCTTACTTTGCTATCCTATATTTTGGTAATTTTTACATAGGGAAAGTAACCTAATATCGAAACGTTAACAATAAATGTTCTTAACATTTTATGAATCATTATTTTTATTAACAATTACAATATATTAATATTATATGTTTATAGATATTATTGTGTTTTTAACATTTTATTTAATCTTTTAATTCCATAGATAACAGTGGTGTCCGTATTCGGTACCCGTGTCCGAATACGGACACCCTATAAGACATACTACTAGATAAACTATAAGTTATTGATGAATCAATCAGAAAATTACAATTAGGACCTACATTACAACATAATACGATTCCTGCATTTGTTTTTTAATAATTATATTTTAGCCTCGTATAAATTTAGCATCATTGAATAGCCTTCAATATCAATTTATATGTTTATAATATAACTTAATACCTACATTATAACAAAGATTTTGCGAAGCAATGGATTATTTCCTTCGGAAAATCTTTGATTATAATCTGGATTATATATATATACTCGTGCGTTACTTGGTTACTTAAGTATAAGTCTTATATCAGCATAATTTTGTATATTATTAATATTAACTGTTAATTAATTATCGTATAGGTACCATATAGTAAAGATATATCTTGTAGTCAATTTATTAATAAAAATACCTTAATAAATTTATAATATTATTTTATTTTAAATATTTCAAATTCATTACTTTAATATATACTTATATGAAATAATTATAAATTGTCATATATATGTATCTATTAACAATGTTTATACACATAATTCATATATACATATATACAATATACACCTACTAATGACATTATACAAGTTCATATACATTACTATATTATGTGTAAGTGTTGTAATGGGTGTTATTATATAACTTCGTAGGTGTTATTAGATTAAACCAGGGATTAAACCTGATTAAACTATATTATTCTTGAAGGACACCGTGTGACAATATTTGTTTTTGAAATAGTAAAATAGCATAAATTCGTTGGTCTTTATTTGAGTTTTCTCTCCTATTATATTGCTATCAACATTCAATAATAATTGTATAATATCTAATAACTAATAATAAATTTATCTATATAAATATAATAATGTATTGCGTACAAAATATACTGTGATATTATATATACCTATTTCATTTTTGGTTTTATATCATAACTAATTTACGAACTTTAAATATTAAAATTATATTTGTAATAATTAACATTTGAAATTAGGAAAGTATATTTAATTATAAGTAAATATATAAATATATTTCAATTTATTCACTAGTTAATTTCGCATACCTAGAGCCAAATCCTCTTATGCATATTTGAAAAAATATTTACATTTGAAAGTCATATTATGTATGAAGATTATGTTATCGATGATATTACCAAATATATATATATCTAGGGGAGGAACAGGAGTAGTGGCCGAAAATAAATATGCCTTAGAATACTTCTAATATATCGATAAATACTGAATTTGAATATCTTATTTTTTTGAATTAGCTAGAAATCATATAGTTCTAGAATACTGTGATTTCACTTTTATATATAAAGTATATTATTGAATAATATTAACGATTGCTTAGTCATTAAAAAAAAGCACTAAAATAAGAAATACAGGAGTAGTGGCCGCTAGTACCAGAAAATGCAATAGGTGTCTCGTAATGTATTCGATTTAAATATTTTAAATTATTTAATTTGTATTTACATTTTTTAAGATTATTAATTATATTTTGTGATGCATACGCACCTTTATTTTATTCAATGATTTAATTATATATTATACACACTCATATACATAAATAAGTATATATATTTATATTAGTAGACATTTTTACTTTACAGTTTTACTACATTAGACTACCTACTTGATACCTAAATATTATTACTCTATATATATATTTATAAATAATAATGAGTAACCAAAAATGGAATAATGAGAAAATACTGCAATTAAGTCTTAGAATGCCAGAAGCTACGTCATCAGGTAGGCCATATTTATATTCTATTATAATATTATATTATAATATTGTAATATTATATTTATATATTATATTATAAGTATTATAATATTGCTAATTAATCTATTACTATTATTATACTATTAATTTTAAATATATATATATATATATATATATATATAGGTTATATATAATTATATAATAAGTAATATAAATAAAGCATTATATAATGTTATATAAAATATATATATAAAACTGATAATAATAAAATTATTTATATATATATATAAGTATACTTATATATAATGAGTATATACATATATGATTATATACATGATTATTTTACCTTATTTATATTAATGTATATTATATATACTATATATGCATATGCATATAATTCCTATCATATATGGCCGCTATAGTTAATAAGCTATTAAGTATTATAATATAATATTAAATATTACAAATTAAATAAACTAATAACTTCTTAGTATCTAGATTATTAAATAAGCTATTAATATAATATATATATATATATATATATATATATATATATATATAATATATATATATTATATATAACCAGTGTATACATAAATGGTTATTTTACTTTATGTTACCTATATATAAATTAATGTCAATTATTCAACACTATAACCTAATAGTTGAAGCGATCGATGTATAAATCATATCATTAATAGATATATAATATATCATATATTACTATTCGTGAAAGTATTCACCGATATGAGATCTTTTAATTATACTCCCCGATTATAACTACCATGAAGATAACGTTGAATTAATACCGATTACAAATATAATATAAATATAATTTAAATTAAAAATATAGAATATTGATTTTGTTCACAGATAAATAAAGTGTCAGTTAAAATATTTATGTTCATTACCTACATATAAACTGTAATTAAATTAAATGCGTAATTAAATATGTGCTTATTTTAATCGAGAATTATATTAATTATATTAAAAAAACATCATAGTCGTATAATAACCTACAATCGTACTGCAAATAAAGTATTTAATTTTAATTTTCTATTATTTTAATATATCATTTTCTATATATATATATATATATATATATATATTCATTAATATTAATAAGTAAATTAGTCATTATTGTTATCCAAACCAATGACTGATCCAAACTATAATATAATACGTATTCAGTGTAATTAAAAAGTGAAAATATTCAAAATAGTATATAATATATATATATTATATATATTATATAATATATATATATATATATATATTATATATATATATATATATATATATATATATATATATATATTATATATATATATATATATATGATATGTTATAAATCGAGTACATGTGCACACGGCTAAATGATTTGATTAAAATCTGGATATGATTATATTATATGCTTATATACAGTAAAACCTCACTATAAGAAAATATTTTTTTTCAGTACTTTTTTCTTATAGAGAGGTTTTCTTATAAAGAGGTTTTTACTTTTCCAATGATTGTAAGAATTAATTTATAATTTAAAATGCATTATATAATCTATAGGTTATATATATATAGTATATTTATTTTGTATACTGTTTTAAATGTATACTGTATTGTTTATTGTATTGGCTTAGACATGTTAATACATAATGAAATTTTATTAAGCATTAGATTTACATTAGAAATTATAAATTATGAATCATCATTGATGAATATAATATAATGCATATTATAATAATCTATTATTTAACAATTAATTGTATAATATAATAAATTGTATCATCAATACATTTTAAGGATATAATAATATTTATTAATTAATTTTAATAAATTTATGGATATACAATATCATTTATTAGTTAATTTTAATAAATTCAAGGATAAAAATAACATTTATTAATTAATTTTAATAAATTTATGGATATACAATAACAATTATTAATTACTTTTAATTCATTTCGAGCTATTTATGTAATATAATATTTGTAAGAAAAAAAAATATCTTATATAATAATTCATTTCTATAATTGTTATCAATATACAATACTTCTATGTATATATAATTATTTTGAATACAATAAGTTTCTTATAAAGAGGTTTTTCTTATAAAGAGGTTTCTTATAGAGAGGTTTTACTGTATATATATATATATATATATATATATATACATATATATATAGAAGCAGAGTTGTTTAATTTAAATCAATGATTTTTTTGATTTTTTTGATTTTTTTTGATTATAAATCAACTTTTTTATAATTTGATAACATGTAATTAATAGTTTGGATTACTATTATTAATAGTATTACCAATGTTATATTTATTTATAATGCTTAATTAATTTGTTTTGTAAATATTAAACTAGAAATTTCTATAAATTATTATTTAAAATAAATATAATATATTATATATATATATTTAAAATTATATTATATAAAAAACCTATTATAGAATAAAAGATTTTATGATAGATTTATAAAAAAGATTTATTTTATGCAGCATGCTATATAATGTATTCTTTGAATGTAAAGATTTTAGCTCTTTGATATATATTTTATAATTAGTAATTATTAATTACTATAATATTATATTATGCATTCTTTGAAAAAAATGATTTTACAAATAATTATCTTATGTGTAGTTTCTTTAATATTTAACATCAAAGAATTATATACATTCAATAGAACATTGTTAAGATCATAATATAATCATTTCATATACATGTATATATACATTTTATATTATAATACAAAATAATAATTTAAATAACAATAAATATATTAATATTATTAGTATTAGTTTTTCATATACACCCTCCTTAAATTATGGAATTTATGTCATTATGAGTTGGCATCTATACCATACAAGTAGTTTGATTAAATAAAACTGATTAAATAATATAAAATTTGTATTGATAAATTTATTTATTTATTCTATCAAAAAAATCAAAAAAATCAATGTGATTTTGATTTTTTTTTTTAAATCATGATTTTAATCAAATCATTTAGCCGTGTTTACTCGATTTATAACATAGAATATTATCTAATCATATCCGAATTTTAATTAAATCATTTACCTGATGAATTAATAAATACATTAATATTAACATTACATTATTTCAATCAATTCCTATTATATATATTATATAATTCTTTCTTTAATTTTAATTTTTTATAATTTAATATGTTTAATATTTAAAATGTTAATTATATTTTAATTTAAGATCTACAACATGTATATTTTAGTAAAATATATATATATACAATCTCAGGAAATTGTATACAGTATTTTATATAATTACTGATACTTAATGATTAAAGTATGTGTCTGTATGTATGTATGTATGTATATATATATATATATATATATATATATATATATATATATATATATATATATATATATGTATATATATATATATATATATATATGTATACTCATAATACAAATTAATTATAGGTTCCAGAGCAAGAGGGTTTAAGCTCCTCGGATATCATTGAAAAGGGTGGACGGTTAAATACATATTGTACTAGGTAATTACCATGTTACTATTTTATAATATATTCTATATTTAGGATTAATGTTTAACTAACAAATTATAAATTATTATTTATAATTTAATGTAATAACTAAACTAAATATAATCATTAAATTGTGAATTAAATTATATTATAAATAAATCATATTACATTTCAATGTAAATTATTAAAATATATTATATAGATGAAACACTCAATGATATAAATGAACCGGCCTCTAGAATGAGAGATTTTTATATATTTTAAGGGTTGTGGTTCATAACCGGCGCCAAAGATATATGACTAATAGTTTATTCGATATCGCAGCTCACGCTTTCGGAGTTGAAACGTATATATATTGAGAGAGATACGTACTTTATATATACACACACACATACACACACATACACACACACACACACACACACACACAGTGTGACACACACACATTTATTCACGAGTTTTTTAACAAAGGAATTATGACTATAGTTATATATGGAATCATAGGTTTATAGTTTACCTTAGGCTAGATATAGCAATAACGATCTAGGTCAAATACTATCTATATATTACTAGCCGTACCCGACCCGGCGTTGCTCGGTTTTGATTATTTTCCTATATATTATATATTAATTATAGCTATTCCTGATTCTTAATTGATATATATATAATAAAATAAATGTTAGCTGACATACAAAACAAAGTAGAAAACATTTTCAAATAATATGTTAAAAAATACAACAAATATTTCAAATATTAAAAAATATGTTTTAAAAAAATGTCTAAAACCCAAACCTAAACCCAAACACAAACCGTACACTACCCTGCGTTGCTAGGTTTTTGATTATTTGCCTATTAATTGTAGCTATTCCTGATTATACTTAGCTAATATTTAATTGTTTTCTTCTAACTAATATTTACTAATTCTAACTGTATCCGATGTAGACTCAGCGTTGTTCGTTTTTAAGATTATTTGTAAAATATTTGGTAAGATTACAAATAATAATTTAAAATATTACAAAATATATTTTTAAAAAGTGTCTAAAAATATTTTAAGAAATATAAAAAATATTTCAACATATTAGTAACCATACCTGATTTTTAATGCCTATTAATTTTTTTTATTAATTATAGCTATTCCTGATTATTCTAAAATATATAATTGCTAAAAATTGCAAAAAAATATATAAAATATTACAAAATATGTTTTAAAAACAAACCATACCCGACCCGGCATTTCTTGGTTTTTGTTTGTTTGCCTATCTATTATTTATTATTTATTAATTAGGGCAATTTCTGATTCTATATTTCTAGTATATACAATTAAATAAAGTTTATTTAAAATACAAACAAATATAGAAAAATATTGTTTATAATATTTAAAAAATTAGTGAACAAATATTTCAAAAAATATTTTAAAAAATACAACAAATATTTCAAATATTACAAAATATGTTGAAAACCCAAACCCAAACCGTCCCAAAACGGCGTTGATCGGTTTTTAATTATATGCCTATCTATACTTTATTAATTATAACTATTCCTGATTTAGAATTGTTTGCCGAACCCAACCCGACGTTGCTCGTTTTTTTATTATTTGCCTATCAATTATTAATTATAGTTATTCCTAATTATGCATAGCTATTCTTTAATTGTTGTCTTCTAACTAATATTTAATAAATCTAACTGTATCCGATGTAGATCTAGCGTTGTTCTTTTTAAGACTTATTCGTAAAATATTTTGTAAAAATACAAAAATACAAAAATACTTTAAAATATTATAAAATATATTTTTAAAAAGTGTCTAAAAATATTTTTTAAATATAAAAAATATTTCAACATATTAGCAGTCATACCCTACCCGGCGTTGCTAGGTTTTTGATTGTTTGACTATTTATTTTTATTAATTATAGCTATTCCTGATTATTCTAAAATATATAATTGCTAACAAATACAAAAAATATTTAAAATATTACAAAATATGTTTTAAAAAAATGTCGAAAACTCAAACCTAAACCCAAATCCAAACAGTACTCGACTCGACATTTATCGGTTTTTGATTGTTTGCCTATTTATTATTTATTAATTAGAGCTATTCCTGATCCTACATTTCTAGTATATACAATTAAATAAAATTAAACATATGTAGAAACATATTTTTTTTAATATTTAAAAAATTAGATAAAAAATATTTCAAAAAATACAACAGATATTTAAAATATTCCAAAATATGTTGAAAACCTAAACCCAAACAGTTCCAAATCGGCGTTGCTCGGTTTTTTATTATTTGCCTATCTATCATTTATTAATTATAACTATTCCTGATTTGGAATTTCTTGCCGTACCCAACTTTGCTTTACTCGTTGTTTGATAGCTTACCTATCTATTATTTATTATTTATGGCTATTCATGATTCTGCTTTTCATATACAATAACATAAATTGTTGCTAAAATTCAAACAAATTTATACAAATATTAATATCTCAAAAATTAGTGGAAAAATATTTCAAAAATATTTCAAATAATATTTAAAAAAATACAACACATATTTCCAATATTACAAAATAGTACTTAATAAATATCGAAAACCCAAACCGCACCCTGCGTTGATCGATTTTTGATTGTTTGCCTATCTATTATTTATTAATTATAGCTATTCCTGATTCTGTATTCCTAGTATACAACAAATATTTCCAAATATTACAAAATATATTTTTTATAAATGTTCTACAAATATTTTAAAAAGTATATTATTATATCTTATAATATTTATATATTTATTATATAATTATAATATTTTAATTATATCTTAAAATAATAATATTTCAACGAATAGTTGAAAAATATAAAAAATTATTTCAAATAATATTTTTTAAAATACAAAAAATATAAATAATATTACAAAATATATTTTAAAAAAATTTCAAAAAAATGTTTAAAAATATTTAAAAAAAACTTCAAAAATATTTCAAAAAATGTCAAAAATATTTCAAAAATATTTCAAAAAATTTCCAAAATTTCCAAAAATTTCAAAAAAAAATCAAAAAAAATTCAAAAAAATAGTTCGAAAAAATGTAAAAAAAATATTTCAAAAATGCGACGCCGAAGATTTTGGACGACAAAAAATCATTTTAATGGCAAAAAGTCAATTTTTCAGGTTTTTCTGGGGTACGCGGTATAAAATTCAAAAAAATTTCCGGACCAAGACCATACTGTTGCAAATTTATTAAGATCGGGTATAAAATATTTTCGCGACGTACCCCGGTTCTCGAGTTACCTCACCAGATACACACACACACACATATATATATCTAATATATAAAAGAAAGTCTATTTAATTATATATATATGTGTGTGTGTGTGTGTATCTGGTGAGGTAACTCGAGAACCGGGGTACGTCGCGAAAATATTTTATACCCGATCTTAATAAATTTGCAACAGTATGGTCTTGGTCCGGAAAATTTTTTGAATTTTATACCGCGTACCCCAGAAAAACCTGAAAAATTGACTTTTTGCCATTAAAATGATTTTTTGTCGTCCAAAATCTTCGGCGTCGCATTTTTGAAATATTTTTTTTACATTTTTTCGAACTATTTTTTTGAATTTTTTTTGTTTTTTTTTTGAAATTTTTGGAAATTTTGGAAATTTTTTGAAATATTTTTGAAATATTTTTGACATTTTTTGAAATATTTTTGAAGTTTTTTTTAAATATTTTTAAACATTTTTTTGAAATTTTTTTAAAATATATTTTGTAATATTATTTATATTTTTTGTATTTTAAAAAATATTATTTGAAATAATTTTTTATATTTTTCAACTATTCGTTGAAATATTATTATTTTAAGATATAATTAAAATATTATAATTATATAATAATTATATAAATATTATAAGATATAATAATATACTTTTTAAAATATTTGTAGAACATTTATAAAAAATATATTTTGTAATATTTGGAAATATTTGTCGTATACTAGGAATACAGAATCAGGAATAGCTATAATTAATAAATAATAGATAGGCAAACAATCAAAAATCGATCAACGCAGGGTGCGGTTTGGGTTTTCGATATTTATTAAGTACTATTTTGTAATATTGGAAATATGTGTTGTATTTTTTTAAATATTATTTGAAATATTTTAGAAATATTTTTCCACTAATTTTTGAGATATTAATATTTGTATAAATTTGTTTGAATTTTAGCAACAATTTATGTTATTGTATATGAAAAGCAGAATCATGAATAGCCATAAATAATAAATAATAGATAGGTAAGCTATCAAACAACGAGTAAAGCAAAGTTGGGTACGGCAAGATATTCCAAATCAGGAATAGTTATAATTAATAAATGATAGATAGGCAAATAATAAAAAACCGAGCATCGCCGATTTGGAACTGTTTGGGTTTAGGTTTTCAACATAGTTTGGAATATTTGAAATATCTGTTGTATTTTTTGAAATATTTTTTATCTAATTTTTTAAATATTAAAAAAAATATGTTTCTACATATGTTTAATTTTATTTAATTGTATATACTAGAAATCTAGGATCAGGAATAGCTCTAATTAATAAATAATAAATAGGCAAACAATCAAAACCCGATAAATGTCGAGTCGAGTACTGTTTGGATTTGGGTTTAGGTTTGAGTTTTCGACATTTTTTTAAAACATATTTTGTAATATTTTAAATATTTTTTGTATTTGTTAGCAATTATATATTTTAGAATAATCAGGAATAGCTATAATTAATAAAAATAAATAGTCAAACAATCAAAAACCTAGCAACGCCGGGTAGGGTATGACTGCTAATATGTTGAAATATTTTTTATATTTAAAAAATATTTTTAGACACTTTTTAAAAATATATTTTATAATATTTTAAAGTATTTTTGTATTTTTGTATTTTTACAAAATATTTTACGAATAAGTCTTAAAAAGAACAACGCTAGATCTACATCGGATACAGTTAGATTTATTAAATATTAGTTAGAAGACAACAATTAAAGAATAGCTATGCATAATTAGGAATAACTATAATTAATAATTGATAGGCAAATAATAAAAAAACGAGCAACGTCGGGTTGGGTTCGGCAAACAATTCTAAATCAGGAATAGTTATAATTAATAAAGTATAGATAGGCATATAATTAAAAACCGATCAACGCCGTTTTGGGACGGTTTGGGTTTGGGTTTTCAACATATTTTGTAATATTTGAAATATTTGTTGTATTTTTTAAAATATTTTTTGAAATATTTTGCACTAATTTTTTAAATATTACAAAAAATATGTTTCTACATTTTTTTGTATTTTAGATAAACTTTATTTAATTGTATATACTAGAAATATAGAATCAGGAATAGCTCTAATTAATAAATAATAAATAATAGATAGGCAAACAAACAAAAACCAAGAAATGCCGGGTCGGGTATGGTTTGTTTTTAAAACATATTTTGTAATATTTTATATATTTTTTTGCAATTTTTAGCAATTATATATTTTAGAATAATCAGGAATAGCTATAATTAATAAAAAAAATTAATAGGCATTAAAAATCAGGTATGGCTACTAATATGTTGAAATATATTTTATATTTCTTAAAATATTTTTAGACACTTTTTAAAAATATATTTTGTAATATTTTAAATTATTATTTGTAATCTTACCAAATATTTTACAAATAATCTTAAAAACGAACAACGCTGAGTCTACATCGGATACAGTTAGAATTAGTAAATATTAGTTAGAAGAAAACAATTAAATATTAGCTAAGTATAATCAGGAATAGCTACAATTAATAGGCAAATAATCAAAAACCTAGCAACGCAGGGTAGTGTACGGTTTGTGTTTGGGTTTAGGTTTGGGTTTTAGACATTTTTTTAAAACATATTTTTTAATATTTGAAATATTTGTTGTATTTTTTAACATATTATTTGAAAATGTTTTCTACTTTGTTTTGTATGTCAGCTAACATTTATTTTATTATATATATATCAATTAAGAATCAGGAATAGCTATAATTAATATATAATATATAGGAAAATAATCAAAACCGAGCAACGCCGGGTCGGGTACGGCTAGTCTATTATATAAAAGAAAGTCTATTTAATTATATATATATATGTGTGTGTGTGTGTGTGTATCTGGTGAGGTAACTCGAGAACCGGGGTACGTCGCGAAAATATTTTATACCCGATCTTAATAAATTTGCAACAGTATGGTCTTGGTCCGGAAAATTTTTTGAATTTTATACCGCGTACCCCAGAAAAACCTGAAAAATTGACTTTTTGCCATTAAAATGATTTTTTGTCGTCCAAAATCTTCGGCGTCGCTTTTTTGAAATATTTTTTTTACATTTTTTCGAAGTATTTTTTTGAAATTTTTTTGAATTTTTTTTTGAAATTTTTGGAAATTTTGGAAATTTTTTGAAATATTTTTGAAGTTTTTTTTAAATATTTTTAAACATTTTTTTGAAATTTTTTAAAAATATATTTTGTAATATTATTTATATTTTTTGTATTTTAAAAAATATTATTTGAAATAATTTTTTATATTTTTCAACTATTCGTTGAAATATTATTATTTTAAGATATAATTAAAATATTATAATTATATAATAAATATATAAATATTATAAGATATAATAATATACTTTTTAAAATATTTGTAGAACATTTATAAAAAATATATTTTGTAATATTTGGAAATATTTGTTGTATACTAGGAATACAGAATCAGGAATAGCTATACTTAATAAATAATAGATAGGCAAACAATCAAAAATCGATCAACGCAGGGTGCGGTTTGGGTTTTCGATATTTATTAAGTACTATTTTGTAATATTGGAAATATGTGTTGTATTTTTTTAAATATTATTTGAAATATTTTTGAAATATTTTTCCACTAATTTTTGAGATATTAATATTTGTATAAATTTGTTTGAATTTTAGCAACAATTTATGTTATTGTATATGAAAAGCAGAATCATGAATAGCCATAAATAATAAATAATAGATAGGTAAGCTATCAAACAACGAGTAAAGCAAAGTTGGGTACGGCAAGAAATTCCAAATCAGGAATAGTTATAATTAATAAATGATAGATAGGCAAATAATAAAAAACCGAGCAACGCCGATTTGGAACTGTTTGGGTTTAGGTTTTCAACATATTTTGGAATATTTGAAATATCTGTTGTATTTTTTGAAATATTTTTTATCTAATTTTTTAAATATTAAAAAAAATATGTTTCTACATATGTTTAATTTTATTTAATTGTATATACTAGAAATGTAGGATCAGGAATAGCTCTAATTAATAAATAATAAATAGGCAAACAATCAAAAACCGATAAATGTCGAGTCGAGTACTGTTTGGATTTGGGTTTAGGTTTGAGTTTTCGACATTTTTTTAAAACATATTTTGTAATATTTTAAATATTTTTTGTATTTGTTAGCAATTATATATTTTAGAATAATCAGGAATAGCTATAATTAATAAAAATAAATAGTCAAACAATCAAAAACCTAGCAACGCCGGGTAGGGTATGACTGCTAATATGTTGAAATATTTTTTATATTTAAAAAATATTTTAGACACTTTTTAAAAATATATTTTATAATATTTTAAAGTATTTTTGTATTTTTGTATTTTTACAAAATATTTTACAAATAAGTCTTAAAAAGAACAACGCTAGATCTACATCGGATACAGTTAGATTTATTAAATATTAGTTAGAAGACAACAATTAAAGAATAGCTATGCATAATTAGGAATAACTATAATTAATAATTGATAGGCAAATAATAAAAAAACGAGCAACGTCGGGTTGGGTTCGGCAAACAATTCTAAATCAGGAATAGTTATAATTAATAAAGTATAGATAGGCATATAATTAAAAACCGATCAACGCCGTTTTGGGACGGTTTGGGTTTGGGTTTTCAACATATTTTGTAATATTTGAAATATTTGTTGTATTTTTTAAAATATTTTTTGAAATATTTGTTCACTAATTTTTTAAATATTATAAACAATATTTTTCTATATTTGTTTGTATTTTAAATAAACTTTATTTAATTGTATATACTAGAAATATAGAATCAGAAATTGCCCTAATTAATAAATAATAAATAATAGATAGGCAAACAAACAAAAACCAAGAAATGCCGGGTCGGGTATGGTTTGTTTTTAAAACATATTTTGTAATATTTTATATATTTTTTTGCAATTTTTAGCAATTATATATTTTAGAATAATCAGGAATAGCTATAATTAATAAAAAAAATTAATAGGCATTAAAAATCAGGTATGGCTACTAATATGTTGAAATATTTTTTATATTTCTTAAAATATTTTTAGACACTTTTTAAAAATATATTTTGTAATATTTTAAATTATTATTTGTAATCTTACCAAATATTTTACAAATAATCTTAAAAACGAACAACGCTGAGTCTACATCGGATACAGTTAGAATTAGTAAATATTAGTTAGAGAAAACAATTAAATATTAGCTAAGTATAATCAGGAATAGCTACAATTAATAGGCAAATAATCAAAAACCTAGCAACGCAGGGTAGTGTACGGTTTGTGTTTGGGTTTAGGTTTGGGTTTTAGACATTTTTTTAAAACATATTTTGTAATATTTGAAATATTTGTTGTATTTTTTAACATATTATTTGAAAATGTTTTCTACTTTGTTTTGTATGTCAGCTAACATTTATTGTATTATATATATATCAATTAAGAATCAGGAATAGCTATAATTAATATATAATATATAGGAAAATAATCAAAACCGAGCAACGCCGGGTCGGGTACGGCTAGTATATATATATAATTAAATAGACTTTCTTTTATATAATAGATATATAATTAAATAGACTTTCTTTTATATAATAGATGACACGTCTATATCTAGAGGCGAGAGTCTCAATTGCGAAAGCGCGCGCTCCGATATTGAATAAAGTATTAATCATAGATTTTTGGCGCCGGTTATGAACGTGTTCCTATTTTAAGTATATAATCAAAGATTTTCCTTCGGAAAATCTTTGATATAATATTAAAATGATATCATATTAAAATAACATATATTCCATTACATATTGTAACATTATGTAATTTATTTTAAAACTTATTAAATGTGGAAAATTTTAAAGATTTTTAATAAATATTACTAAAATAGTTTTTATAAGGTATCAGTAAAAATTGTTAAAAAGTATTTAAATAAAAATTATAATTACATTTTATTATAAATAAATTTTAATTTATTTTTAATAATTGTAATTTATATCATTTATATATTTAATACCAATTATTTATTTAATTTTAATTTTTTATAATAAACGTAATTCATTAATATCTGTAAACATATTTATAGATTTAATATAATTAAATTATATAGGTTCATTTTTTTTTATAAATGAAATTTATTAATATAAGTAGACATATTTATCCTTAGGATATTTATTAATATAATACTACATTATGGTTAATATATATATATATATATTACATTAATCATATTTATAGATTTATTTTAAAAGTGTATAATACTAATTCATTAATTATATTACATTTAAAACAATTTATTATATTAAGATTAAATATCAATAAATGTATATCAATATATTAATAATATTACATTTAAATTTAATAATTTCATATATAATATAACATACCCAGCATTCAACTTACATCAAAACTTAAGTTGAACTTAAGTTGAACTTAAGTTATGATGTAAGTTGAACTTAAGTTTATCGACTTAAGTTGAACTTAAGTTGAACTTAAGTTGTGATGTAAGTTTTTTAAATTAAGTTAAATTTAAGCATTATTATTAATGTACTATAATCAACTTTAGTAGAACATAATATATAAAATATAAAATTATATAATTAAATATTATTTATTATAACTTATGTTTCATAACTTAAGTTCAACTTAAGTTCTCAACTTAAGTTCAACTTAAGTTATTAACTTAAGTTCAACTTAAGTTATTGATGTAAGTTGAACGTAAGTTTAAATTAAAAATAAAATATTAATATAAATATTAGTATTTTATGATTAATTATTTATGTTTAATATAGTTATGATATAAAAATATACATTTAAACATATATTTATTCATATTATAAACTTAAGTTACATAACTTAAGTTGAACTTAAGTTATGAACTTAAGTTGAACTTAAGTTATGAACTTAAGTTGAACTTAAGTTACGAACTTAAGTTGAACTTAAGTTGTTAATGTAAGTTGAACGTAAGTTTATATATATTATAACAATAATAATAATAATATTATAATAATAATAATAATAATAATAATAATAATAATAATAATAATAATAATAATAATAATAATAATAATAATAATAATAATAATAATAATAATAATAATAATAATAATAATAATAATAATAATAATAATAATAATAATAATAATAATAATAATAATAATAATAATAATAATAATAATAATAATAATAATAATAATAATAATAATAATAATAATAATAATAATAATAATAATAATAATATTAATAATAATAATAATAATAATAATAATAATAATAATAATAATAATAATAATATAATACATATTATATTATATACTTATGTTACATGACTTAAGTTGAACTTAAGTTGAACTTAAGTTATGAACTTAAGTTGAACTTAAGTTATGAACTTAAGTTGAACTTAAGTTACGAACTTAAGTTGAACTTAAGTTGTTGATGTAAGTTGAACGTAAGTTTATATATGGGTTTATATATAATAATAATAATAATAATAATAATAATAATAATAATAATAATAATAATAATAATAATAATAATAATAATAATAATAATAATAATAATAATAATAATAATAATAATAATGTTGCAACGCATAGCAACCAAATTAAAAGTCGCATAAATTTAACGCGTTATTTCTACAAATTAAAAAAAAATTAAATTTCTTTAAAACTAATTAATTTCGACATACATTCGGATAACTTGTTCTCTATATTATACGGAATTACATTCGATATTTAGGTAGTCATTACATTAAAGGATAATGTTTTAAAATCGATTTCGAAAATAAGAAAATTGAAACATCGCAACGCTAATTTATTTAGTAAACAAGAAAAATCGAATTCGGCAATTGTTCAATTTAAAATCATAGGGAAACAGTTTGTTAAAAATATATATAATTTCTAAAACTATATAATTGTAATATATTTATTACATTAAAAATGGATTGTATTACATGTAATTTAGAAATTAATAACGAAAATTATATATCATGTTTATGTGGTAATAAATACCATTATAAATGCTTATATAAAGCAAAAATAATGAAAACAAATTGGTCTAATAAATCACCACCAAAATATGCTATTCAGTTATTTAGATCACCAAATTTTACATTTAAATGTAATACATGTATAAATAATAATAATGATAATACACCAATAAATCAACCTAGTTTAAATAACTCATTACCATCGTCTACTATTATTGATAATAGTAATATTAATACTTTAATAAATAGCACAGAAACAAAATTAAATATGTTACTATCAAAAATCACTGAAATAAGTGATATGATTGTTGTTAAAAAATCATACGCTAATGTAACCGCTAATGTAACCTCTACTGTAACCAATTCTGATACCTTTACTGACAATTTGGTAAAATCAGTAAATATTATTAAAAATAATATAGATAGCAATAATGAAATAATTATTCACAATATAAATATTCCTAATAATGATAAAACTAATTTCTTTAAATACTTAGTAAATATTATTTGTAAAACAGTAGATATTAATAAATCATGTTTATTATCAATAGTTCAATTATCATTTAATAAATTAAAATTAATTTTAGATAATGTGGTCTCAAAAAAAATTATTTTATCAAATGTTAACCGATTATGTAAATTACGAGATCTACAAAATTCATTCATTAGAACATCTCTAGATGAAATATCACTAGAACGACATCAGATATTATACCATGTAGTTAAAAATAAATTAATTAAAAGTAAAAAAATTATCAAATGTATTTATAATTCTAGAAGTAGTTCCTATGAACTAAGATATATTATAAATAATAAAATTGACTGGAATATGTCAATTGGTGAAGATAATTTTAGTGTATGGAAATTGTCATATATTACTTATAAAAATTCCATTATTAATAAAAATAAAAATAAAAATACAGGTTCTAGATGACTAACCGGCAATAAAGATGAAAATATTAAAAATAACAATTTAAATATATATTACGCTAATGCTCGTAGTATTAGAAATAAAATGAATTTTTTGGAATTTTTACTTTCATCTAATAAATATGACATTATATGTTTAGTTGAAACATTCTTAACGGTAGATGATAGAGATTCTCTATATTTAATCGGTGGAAAAAAATATACACTATTTAGATACGATAAATTAATTCATAGAGGAGGTGTTGCAATATTTTGTAAATCTAGTTTATGTCCTGTAAGAAATTTTATTTCACACATAGATGTTCAATATATACATTTAAAAATTAATTCAAAAATTCCATTTAATATTATATGTGTTTATAGACCCCCAAATTGTAATGAAGTATCTCATGAACAGATATGTAAATTATTTGATATAACCCAACAAAATTATAATTCATCTATAATTATAGGAGATTTTAATTTACCAAATTTTAATTGGAAAGATTATACATTTCCTAGTTACCCAAAAATTTATGCATTACTTTTCGATTCGATTATTAAAAATTCATTTTCACAATTAATAAATAAGCCAACTCGTAATAATAATATAATTGATTTACTTTTTACTAATGAAAAACAATTACTATCTAATATAAATATTGGAGACTATTTCGGATTATACAAAAATATAAGTGACCACTATTCTGTTTCATTTAATGTAAATATTGAAAAATACCCATGTAAACAGATTTTAAAATCAAACAATTTTGATTTCAATAATTCTAATATAAAATTGATTAAATATCATCTTTCTAGATTTAATTGGGAATATCTAAATTCAAATGATTATAATATCGATGAAAAAGTAGAATATTTTAATAATGTTCTAAATAAATTATTTATATCACATATTCCTAATATAAATAATACAATAAAACAGGTACTTCCGAAGAATATATTGAAATTGAAGAAGCAAGTAAAAAAATTATTTCGAAAATCTAAAACTAATTTACAATATAAATATAATTGGATAGAAGCAAAAAAAAAATTATCCAAGGAATTAGAATCTTTAAATTTTAAGAGAGAGATTAATGCAATTAATTCAAAAAATAAATTAAAGTTTTATAAATTTATGAAAAAAAGACAAAATTTAAAATCTGGAGTATCTCCTCTAATTGATATATCAAATAATAATATTTTATTTTCAGATCTCGACAAAGCAAATACGTTAAATTCATATTTTAGTTCAATTCAACAAAATGATAATGGAAATTTACCCGAATTTTATAATTTAACTAAACAAAAATTTGATAATATTGATTTAAATCTTGAAATAATTAAAATATTTTTAAATAGATTAAAAATTACACATACTTTCGGAACTGATGGGATACCATCTTCTATGTTAAAATTATTATCTAATGAATTATGTAGGCCTTTATATATTATTTTTAATTCATCTTTATTATCGGGTAATATACCGAAAATTTGGAAAAAATCTATAATCACACCAATTTTTAAAAAGGGTGAACCATCAAATTCAAATAACTATAGGCCTATTTCAATAACATGTGTAATGTGTAGAGTATTAGAACGTATTATTTCTAAACAATTAATTTTTTATTTAAAATCTAATAATTTATTAACAAAATATCAATATGGTTTTATAAGTGGAAAATCCACAGAATTACAATTAACAAAATGTTTAAAATGTTGGTATAATGAATTGAATAATAAAAAATGTGTAGATATAATATATATTGATTTTGCAAAACTTTTGATGTTGTTTCTCATGAAAAACTACTATTTAAATTAAAATCATACGGTATATCTAATAAAATAATAAAATGGTTTTATAATTTTTTATCGAATAGATCTCAAATTACACGGGTTGAAAATTCTTTTTCAAATAGTTCTATTGTAAAATCTGGAGTACCACAAGGATCGGTTTTAGGTCCAATTTTATTTGTATTATATATTAATGATCTTCCTAGTATATTCTCTTCAAAAATTCATATTGATTTATTTGCCGATGATACAAAAATATATTTTTCATACGCATCTGAGAGTGAAAGATTTCTTTTACAAAATAATTTAAATTTATTTTCACAATGGGTAAATAAATGGCAATTAAATATTTCATTATCAAAATGTGCAGTTATGACTTTAGGGAAGGTTACTCCATCAAAATATTTTATAAATAATATTCAATTAGAAAACGTTACTTTTTATAAAGATTTAGGAATAATATTTGAAAATAACCTTTTATTTAATAAACATATTGATTATATTTGTAAAAAAGCTTATTTCTCTTTGAATTCAATTTTTAGATGCATTACTACAAAATCCCCTAGAGCATTATTAAATGCATATAAAATTTATTGCAGACCAATTTTAGAATATGCATCCATAATTTGGTCACCTTTTTCAAAGGTTAGTAAATTTCGTAGTCTCATAGACCAAATTGAAAGAGTGCAAAGATTATTTACTAGACGATTAATTACAAGATGCGTAGGATATACAAATTCATCAAATATTAATTATAAATCATATATAGAGAGATTGGTATATTTTAAATTAGAATCACTTGAACTTAGAAGGTTAAAAATAGATCTAACTACAATTTTTAAAATTTCAAATAATTATACAGATATAAATATATCCGATATTCTTAACATTTCGAATAATTGTAGAACTAGAGGTAATTGTAAAAAATTAAATGTAATACATAATTATGATAATACAATTAAAAATATAATTAATAATAGATCAGTTAATATATGGAATTCATTAAATAATGATATAATAAAATCTGTATCTGTTTCATCTTTTAAAAATAAAATAAACAAAATCTGTTTCGACAAACTACTTTTTTTTAACAGAAATTTATAATTTTATATTGATTTATGTTTCATTTTGTATCTAAATTATTGCATTATCTCTTCTGGTTTTTTTTTAATGTGTTTTTGTTATAGAAAATTTAGGTTTTTATATATATATTTCAAATATATTATAATATAAAATTAATAATTCATTATTATTACAGATAAAGTGGGAAGTATTATTTTATTTTTGTTTGTTCTGTATTATATTTTGTTATAAATTTATTTTTGTTATAGAAAATTCGGATTTTTTATATCTATATTTCAAATATACTATAATATAAAATTAATAATTCATTATTATTACAGATAAAGTGTGAAGTATTATTTTACTTTTGTTTGTTCGGTATTATATGTTTGTTTTATAAATATTTTGTAAATATGTTTCAAATGTATTATATTACTATAATACAATATTAATAATTTTCTATTATTTCAGATTATAGTGATAAGTATTATATTATTTTGTTTCGTAATATTATTGGTATGTTTTGTTATTAACTGTTTTTGTATATGTATATTGGTTTATTTTATTTGTAACTTGTTCTGTTTTTATATATATATATATATATATATATATATATATGTTTCAAATTGATTATACAATTAAAATATAAATTAATAAAGTACCTACTATTATTACAGATTATGGTAAGTATTACATTATTTGTTTGTTTCATTCAAGTATTGGTTTATTTGATTTTTAATATGTTCTGTTTATAATATATTTAAAATTTAACATTTAAAATTTAACATTTAAATATTAAATTATATAACTAATAATTTATTACTAAAACAGGATACAAGATGAAGAATTCTATAAAGTTAAAGTAGAAATTGAATATTTCGATGCCACTTACAAAATAATGTATTTTATTTCTATTTTAGATTATTTTTACGCTATATTTTATTTCTATTTTGATCATTTTTCGTTTATAATTACTATATGATTTATTTCTACTTTCGATTGTTTTTCGTTTATTTTTACGGTAACTGTAAAACGTTTTAATTTCCTTAATTTTTTAATTTCGTATTATTCTTTATTTATTTCTATAACGTATGTTATCGTTAGCAAATATTTATACTTTATACTTTCGATTATATTTTCGGCTATGTATTTGCTTAAATAAATTATCAATCAATCAATAATAATAATAATAATAATAATAATAATAATAATAATAATAATAATAATAATAATAATAATAATAATAATAATATAATACATATTATATTATATACTTATGTTACATGACTTAAGTTGAACTTAAGTTATGAACTTAAGTTGAACTTAAGTTATGAACTTAAGTTGAACTTAAGTTATGAACTTAAGTTGAACTTAAGTTACGAACTTAAGTTGAACTTAAGTTATTGATGTAAGTATTATTATTAAGTTTATATAATTATTTTATTATAGAAATAATAAAATATTATACCTTTTAATTATTTTGAAATATTGATTTAATATTTATCTATGCAAATTAATTATAAATTATTATTTTAAATTAATATTTAAGTAAATATACTGTTTTTAATAAATAAAATATTATTTTAAAACCTAAAATTATTTAAGTAATCCTATGTATTTTAATATATTATCATAATATAATTCAGGAGACTCGTGAACTACAATTTTAATCATAATTAAATTGATAATACAAATAGAAATCATGTGAAATAATTGCCCAATATTTAATATATAGCAATTGCATATTGATTAAATATTGTATTCAATATTAAAATGATTATATTATTGAATTTAAGTTTTAAATCTAACTTAAATAAAATAATATAATATATTATAATATATAAGTTAATATTTTGTTATGGTAATACGTATATAATACGTTAATATACTATTATTTATTTTACATATAAACTTACGTTCAACTTACATCAACAACTTAAGTTCAACTTAAGTTTATTTGTTACCATCGACTTAAGTTGAACTTAAGTTCATAACTTAAGTTGAACTTAAGTTATTGATGTAAGTTGAATGCTGGGATATATTAATATGCCTATTAAATATTATAGGAACTAGTGCATCTATGCAGGAGACTCTAAACTCGGCGTCTCTAGTGCCAGGTTAATAGTATATAAAATATTATTTTTAAGATAATGTATAAAAATATATACATAATTACACATATATGTTAAAAAATCAATTCATTAATTATGATATAGACGTTGAATATATTTAAATATTTTTTCAAAATAACGAATACAAAATATATAAAAATAATGTCTATCAAATATATATATTATGTATAAGTTATGATTTTGTAGATAGTATTAATATTTATTTTTTATGGACATATGATATGAAGCATTCTCTCTAACATTACTATTTTATGATATATGTTCTATATTTAATGATAAAAATAAATTACGCGCATGTGGAAATATTTTTAAACATAAATTACATAAATTTATTAATTACAAATATATGGTGATATATTTGATAATTTTTGTATGTGATATATAAGATACATAAGTAATATAACATCGACATGTATCAATACCCTATACAAATATATTTAATAATACTGTATATTTTATTTAAAATAGTGTGTACTAAATAGTTATATTTATGGATTCAATATAGAGTATTAATTCAATTATTATTTAAACTCACTTATTATCTAGATATTAATATTAATAATAGATAATATACAAATATAGTTCATATATATATATATTTAATATATAAATTATTATAAATCAAATATATACTAAAAGTGATACATTATTGACATAACTATTTTGTGGACACTTAATTGTCTACCAAATAATCATTTCTATCAAATGGGTAATATTATGCAATACCTAGCTATCAAGTATGGTATAGGTATATATATATTTTTACATAAATGTAGGTGTATAATAATATCATACTTTTATTGTTCATCTTTAGAATCAATCTACTCGTAATATTTATATTATCAAATTCAATTAAAATGTTGATTAAAGATATATAATTATATAATTGTTTATTATTGAATTAACAATATTGTTTAATGTATGCATCTTTTTAGCATTTTTTCTTACAAAATAATATTATTATATATATAATATTATTATCTCCCCATATATTAGCTAACCTAATACTCTACTCTTAATTCGTACTAAGCAACCCGTATCCAACTCCTTCTCTCCTTCAACTTTAACATTATTTCTCATTCTCATTTTCTCTAATACCCTCTCATTAATTTCGCATGCTTTTTTATTCGTCTCTAATATCCAATTTATATGTCATGTACCTTTACATCTATTTAAACATAATCTATTATCTATAGGTAATCTCTCTTCCCTTCCAAACATCAGTACAAATGGGGTATAACCAGTTGTTGCATGTGGTGTACTACGCATGTACCAACTTTGGTAAGTGTATAGGCCACTTACTTTTCTCCTCTTCACCCAAAATTCTTAATATATTAATTATATACCGATTCATTCGTTCACACTGTCCGTTTCCTTGTGGATGGTATGGACTAGTTCTACTTTGGACAATCCCAAATAATTTACATAATTCTTCAACTATTTCTGACTGAAAGTTCCTGCCTTGATCAGTGTGTATCATCTGTGGGGTTCCAAAATTAAAAATTCATTCGTTTATTAGTATTCTTGCCACAGTAATTGCTAGTTGATTACGTGTCGGTATTGCTTTAGTATATTTCGTATATGCATCCGTTATTACCAAAACACTTTCTCTCCCATCTGATGCTTTATCTAATCTTACGAAATCCATAAATACTAATTCCAATGGTCGCTGACAATGACCTCTGCTCAATTATCGGCATCCTCCCATTATTCTTACTAATTTGACATATCCTGCAATTCCTAACATAATCCTTAACATCCATATACAATCCTACCCATGTATAAAATAAATTCACCCTATCTACTGACCTATCGGTTCCTCGATGTCCGTTATCATCATGTACTCCCTTTAATATATCCTTAATTAACTCTTGTGGTACTACCAAAACTTTTCCTCCCCCATTCCGTTCCTTAAATAATATTCCATCAACTAACTTATATCTGCCGCTTACTCCCGTTCCCTCAATTACTCCTAAAACCTTTTCTATCTCCATATCCTCTCTCTGTAATCTATGTAACTCCTCTCCCTCCATTTCCTTTACTACAGTTATTTCATTTACCTCTAAATCATTTTCATATAAACGATTAATATCATCTCCATCTACTTCATCTCCCTTTATTCTCGACAGTGCATCCGCTACTGTATTATGTTTACCCGCTCTATACTTAAATATCAACTCAAATGGTGCAAGTCTACCTATCCATCTCTGTTCTAGAACAGATAATACTTTCTTATCTAGAATACATGCCACTGCACTATTATCTGTAATTACTGTGCACTTTGCTCCCATTAAATAGTGTCTACATTTTTCTGACATGGCCCACACAACACCTAAAAATTCCAGTTTCTATGCAGAATAATTCGCCTCATTTCTCTCTCCCTTATTCAGTGATTTACTAGCATATGCTATTACTACCTTTTTTCCATTTATTTCTTGGCTTAGTACTGCCCCTAGTCCTATATTCGAAGCATCCTTCTCCAATATTAATGGTACGTTAAATTTCGCTATTCCTAATATTGGTGCACTTGTTAGCCTATCTTTTAATATACTCATGGCTTCTTCACATTTTGAATTCCAACCTATCTTAACATTTTTACTCCTAAATTTACCTACTCTCTTCTCTCCTAAACTATTATCTATCCTATTCAATTCATTCAATGGAGCTACTATTTCTGCAAACCCCTTTATAAATTTTCTATAGTAAGAACATACCCCTAAAAAAGATCTTAATTGCTTTAGGTTATTTTGCTTTTTCCACTTTACTATTGCATCCGTTTTCCCCTTTACCGTTCCTATACCATTCTCTGATATATTGAATCCTAGAAATACTACTTCCCTAATGCAGAATTGGCATTTCTTAATATTTATTTTTAATCCAGCGCCTTCTAACTTACCTAATACTAGCTTTAGATGGTCTATATGTGATTCTACTGTTGGTGAAAAAACCAACACATCATCTAAGTAGCATACAACTGAATCAAACATTTGATCCCTAATTAACTGACTCATCATTCGTTGAAATGTTGCAGAAGCATTTATGAGTCCAAAAGGCATACGTGTAAACTCATATAATCCCCACAGGGAACTAAAAGCTGTTTTATGTTGATCTAATTTATCAACTCTAATTTGATTATATGCTGATTTAAGGTCTATACATGAAAAATATTTCGCACTACCTAATGACTCTAATGAATCATCAATACGAGGTATTGGATATGGATCCTTAATGGTTTTCTTATTTAGTCTCCTATAATCGACACATAATCTGATATCATCCTCTCCCTTACTTACTACTACTAACGGACTAGCATATTCACTAAGCGACCTTACTATGACCCCTTCTTCTATCCATTCATCTATTTTTGACTTAACCTTTCCTACTAAAGCCCTATCTATTCTTCTATATGGTTGTGCAACTGGTACATCATCTATAGTTCTAATCATATGTGTTCCTACTGATAAACCTATACTCTGACCATTTACATGAAATATACTCTTATATTCAGTTATTAATTGCTCTACTTGTTTTCTAACACCTCCCTTTAACCCTATATATACTACATCTAGTGAATTACTCTCTATCCTATTTACTTTCCTACTTATAATTTCTTTTGGTTTTGTTCCTCTATCCCCTAACAGTACATATTCATTCCAATTATACATAGACTCTCTATCTGAGTAACTACAAATATCACATACTTACATTTCTTATTCCACATAAATGCGTCTACTTTTACCACTCCCATCGTTATTAATTTACTAACATTTGCTGTCCTCAAATTACTCAACTGTTTATCCTCTATCAACTTAAGATCCCACTTCCTAACTTGATACTTGACTACTGTATCTACGATAAACTTTCGACTTCTACCCTCTATTCTACATACCACTACTGGACACTTACTCATACAGGTCATTTCAACACTATATATGCCTCCACAGTCCCTGTTTACTGTGGAGGATACCCATTTCCCGACCCCCTATATCTACACCATCTTGCTGAATGGCCTACTCTCCCACAGTTATAACACCTCTGTACTCTACTCCCACTATTACTATTCTGTGCAAACCCTGCTCTATAACGCTCTACTTCTCTCCTTAGATCTAACATTTCCTGTTTTAATTTATCACTCTTACTCTCTATTCTATAACACTCCCCTGATGTGTTTACTTCTGCCCCTACTCCAATTCTATTCACAAACTTCTGTGCCTATACTCTTAACTCTGTAAACCCAGCATCCTTACTAGTATTTGATAAAAGGTGATATCTTACCTTTTCATCTATTAAATTACTTCTAAATATTTCTCCCATTAACTCTCTCCAACCCTCTACATCCTGTAATCTTATACCTATCTTAAACAATTCATCCGCAAACTCCATCACACTTTCCCCTGCTTTCTGTTTCCTTTCCAATAATTCTCGTAATCTCCCTTTAGAACCCAGTTCTCCACCTCTATCTCTAAGTATTTTAAATATTTTGTCTACACTTACAACTGCTTCTACTTGTGTGCATAACTCAATCTTCGACCCCCCTCTGATATGGTATAATACGTACCCCGCTGCCTCATCCCATGTATACCCCTTTAATCTAACACATTCCTCAGCTCTCCTAATCCATCCTTCTACATCTCTCTCGTCTACATAATACTCTAATTGTACATAACTTAAATCTCTTTTGTGAGGTCTACCCAAGGGTTTAGTGGATTTTTTACCCACATTAGTCATAATATAATTTATTTTAAATATAATTAATTATCATACTTTTATTGTTCATCTTTAGAATCAATCTACTCATAATATTTATATTATCAAATTCAATTAAAATGTTGATTAAACATATATAATTATATAATTGTTTATTATTGAATTAACAATATTGTTTAATGTAGGTATGTATTCTATGTATCCTATGCATCTTTTTAGCATTTTTTCTTACAAAATAATACTATTTTGTTACTAAAAAATATCTATATATTTATTAATTTGTAAATTAAATATCATTTCATTAAGGGTATGCGCACAACAAAGGATTTAAAAAAAAAACATTATTTATTAAAAATTATATTATATAAAAATCATAATTTTGATTAATTCCCTATCAAATGGTATATGATATGATGCACACAAATAAATATAAGTGCCATAAATATGGATTTATAAACGATAAGCAATCAAATATAATGATAATTTAATGACAAATTTATAAATAAATCTCATATGTTACTATGTAAATAAATCTATTATTGCGCCAGCGCTTTAGAGTATTAGCCATAATGACATATTTAAATGTAATGAAATAGTGCTGATTGGTTAATATGATTAAATAGTTGTGAATCATAAATATATATATATATATATATATATATATATATATATATATATATATATATATTAATACAATTATAATTACAGATATATAATCTAAGAATTTACAATTATGAATGTCCAGGAAGGAGATGATGGTTAGTGAAATTAAATATAATTAAATTAATAATAATACAATTGAAATTTGTTTCTAAAATTAATAACTAACTAAATAATAATATAAATATTTAATCATATTTTAAAACGAAAATTCCTATGAATAACATCTTAAATATCATTAATAATATTTAATAATTTATATAACATATTAACTCAATCAATATTCTTATAATTAGATAAAATGCAATGTGATCTATGTACGGTGGTATTTGCTTCAGAAGAAGATATGATTAAACACAGAAGAAGTGAACATAAGAATGTAGATATTGTCGATATTTCTGATGCAGACATCGACGAATACCCAAGTGTTTACATATGTAATTATTGTACGTATACTTGTAAGATGGCCACTGGTATGCGAATTCACTATGATAAAGATCACGAGGATGAATTTGTGGAGAAAAATAATGATGTAAAGAAATTTCAATGTAAATCGTGTGCATACAATAGTAATACATTATATAATTTAACAATACATAATCGAATCCATACAGGTGAGAAGCCTTATAAATGTGATATATGTAAATTTAGTTGTAAAAGTCCATCAGCACTTAAGGTACATAAACTATCACATACAGGTGAGAAGCCTTATAAATGCGATACATGTAAATATAATTGTACAACATCATATAATTTAAATAAACATAAAATAATACACAGGTACCTGTGATAATCACGTGATAATCATTTTAAATATAAGAAATGCGTATATATTTGTACAGCATTACACTCAACTCAAGTTAAATAAATAATATTATATATATATATATATATATATTACTAATATATATATTATTGTTTATATGAATTTAATGTATTATTAATATTACAATAATTTAATACAAATAAATCTAAATTATTATATTATATTTTATTTTTGTTTACAATAAAGTTAATAAATATAAATAAAATATAGATAACAAATAAAAAGAAGGGACATATATAAAAGGTTTACGATTACGGTATTTATGTAACTATTATTCAAATCAAAACATCAAAAATAATATACATAACCATAAGTTATTCGGCATCATATTAATAATATATATAGGTATTTTTTTATTTTAATAATTTCTTTAATGAAATTAATATATAATAAATCATCAATAATTTATAATATTAGTGATATTAATTTAGTTATATATTATTTCCGATAATTTTCGACTTCCTTCTTTCCATATAGAGTTATCAATGGTTTATTATATGTTTCGATGGTTATAGTTTTCCGTTTAGGTAATAGTTAAATTTGTATAGTCCCCAAACAAATCATAAGGCATCCTTTTCAATTACTGCATGTTCGTTTCTTTTTCAGTCAGAGATCGGCTCCCCACTGCAATCATTCGTCTATTTCCTTTGTCATTTATTTGTGTAGCGTCGAGTTTACTGAAAATTGTTACATGCGTCTTGGCCAGGCTTACTTCTACAGTGGCCATAGAGTACATCTTTATTTAATTTCGTCATGTTACTGCATGTCTCTAATCCTTCCCTGGGACTTCATAGCCACTACCATAGGACAACACCATTCTGTTTGGTAAATAGCTTCTTCTATTACCCCTAAGTGTATCATCTTATAAAGTTCTCCCTTAACTCGCGCTTGTAACTGTATTGGTACATAGATAGAATATGGTTTATATGTACATCTTAATAATAATACAGCGCGTTCTATACATAGATTATCATATGTAAACGCATCCACATTGTTATACTAGTAAATAATGATTGGTTATAGGGTGTCCGTATTAAGAGATATATGGTGTCCGTATTAGGGACTTATATGACCTCTAGATATATTCTTATAACTTAATGAATATTTGATAACAAATATAGAAATTATGTATATATAATTTTTAGAATGCATTATTTTGTAATAATAGTTTTATATTTTAATTTTATATCGATACATTTATATATTCTTGAGAATGTTTTAAGTTGACATTTTTTTTCATAAGTTTAAAAACGTAATTAAAAATCAGTTTATTGGAATATCAGCAATATTTTAAATAATAAAAAATAAAAAATACTTGTTAATTAAGACTATTTATGAAAATTTTAATCATTATACATTTTTTGTAGGATTTATGTTTTCTGAATTACCGACAGTGTCCGTATTCGTTTACTTTCCCCTAGTATTTAATTGTTCAACTACAACCAGTATGCATAACGCTCTCCTTATGTTTACCACATTATGAGTGACACGGGTGATTATTTAATAAGGGTTTATATCATCTGAATAATTAGAAAATATATTTGAATAATCGTATTACAAAATATAGTAATTTTTATTAAGTCATACGGCGTACTTATCGCATCATTGCATAATCGAAAATGCTCACATTCCGGTACAAAATTCCTAATATAGCACTTCGTATTGCCGTACATATACCGATCACAATAATAGTCACCGCATCTCTATACTCGGTGGTAAGTACTCTAGAATCCGTGCTACACTATACTATACTATTACTATACTACTATACCTTCAATTAACCAACAAACTATCGAACCTTGAATCTATGTTTTATATATATATATACGACTATATATATGACATACCTACATATATCTAATAATCACTACACAAACAGATAGACAGCCATCAGTCGTGATGATATAGTAACTCCGGGGATCCTTGTGTTGAAATGTTATTACAGTTGACTTCCATGTATTGGATACCCAGTTAACAACAGATTTAACTTTGCGTAATATTTGCGCATTTTTTGTTACTATTTTATTGCAATATGAATAAAATAAAATAGTCTAGTGCGCAATAAATGCGCAAAGTAGAATGCAGTATTTAGTATGCAAGTTTGTTTGTGCAATAAATGCGCAAAGTATAATGCAATATTTAGTATGCAAGTTTGTTTGTGCAATAAATGCGCAAAGTAGAATGCAGTATTTAGTATGCAATTTTGGTTGTGCAATAAATACGCAAAGTAGAATGCAGTATTTAGTATGCACTTTGGTTGCGCAATAAATACGCAAAGTAGAATGCAGTATTTAGTATGCACTTTGGTTGTGCAATAAATGCGCAAAGTAGAATGCAATATTTAGTATGTAAGTTTGGTTGTGATAGAATAATATTATTCTATCCCAGCAAACAGTAATAGTCTCATAATAACAGCGTAACAGCATATTTAATAGCTTCAAATGTTTACATTATACTACTATTATGTCGCCATTAAATGTCTATTATGCTGCTATTAATTTGTCATGCTATTATGTTGCTGTTATGTTTCTATTTAAAGTATATTATGAGGCTATTATAATAATAGCAACATAATAGCAGTATAATAAACTTTTAAAATTAATAGCAGCATAATAATAGCATAATAGACTTTAAATAGCAACATAACAGCAGCATAATAGCATGGCAAATGAATAGCAGCATAATAGAAATTTAATGGCAACAAAATCTCTCTCCTTAATTCCACCATCTCAACCTCATACCTTGATCCTCTTCCCCTACTTATACCCACACCGTTGCTTCACACCTCCACAAAATCACCTGCACTTCACTTTCATCCGGCTCCGTCCCTCCTGATTTCAAAGTAGATGCCATCTCCCCCATCCTTAAAAAGCCTAATCTTGACTCCCTGAATTCCTCTAACTACCGACCTATCTCCAACCTCTCAATCCATTCCAAAGTCCTCGAACGTGTTGTATCCTCCCAACTCATCACCTACCTTACAGCCAACAATATCCTTAACATATTCCAAAGCGCCTACCTCCCCCACAAATCTACTGAATCCGCCCTAACCCTCATAACCTCCGACCTACTCTCTGGCCTGAACAACAACCGTGGCACCATACTCGTCCTCCTTGATATGTCCTCACTTTCGACATCCTTGATCACAATGTCATCATACACAGACTCTCCGCCATCGGCAACAAAGGCATTGCCCTCAACTGGTTCACCTCCTACATTACCAACCGCTCTTCCTCAGACAGGATTAAGACACACTCGTCCCCCTACCGCTCCATAACTCATGGTGTCCCCCAGGGCTCTGTCCTCGGCCCAGTCCTCTTCAATAATTATCTCCTCCACATGTTTGACATCTTCACTGACCACCCCGACATCTCCTTCCATACTTACGCTGACGACCTTCAACTATATCTAAACTGCACAGACTCCCCTACTTATGCCCGTGAACGACTCTCCTCGTGTATCATTGGTGTATGTACTTGCAAGTCCATACACCAATGTATTATCTCAAACTCCCTAAAACTTAACCCTACTAAAACGGAAGCTATTTTTCTCCACTTACCACAACGTTCCTCCACCCTCCCTGAACCACCCCCATCTCACTCGACAATACCACACTCCCCTACTCTCAACACGTCCGAAACCTTGACTTCCATATTGATACCACCCTTTCCCTTGAATATCATATTATACACATGCATACATCCATCCACTACCACCTACACTGCCTCCACTTAATCCGACGATCCATTCCCCTCCCCATCGCTATTACCATTTCCTCATCCACCCCTATCCGACTATTGCAACTCCCTACTATTTAACCTCCCGGACTACAAACTCATCAAACTATAGAGACTCCCAAACGCTGTAGTTCGCTGCGTCCATTTACTTCCCCGACATTCCCCTGACTCCATTACTCCACTCCTAAAACAACTACACTGGCTGCCAGTCCCCTATCGTATAAAGTACAAACTCTCCCTAACCATCCACAAAGCTATTCACCACAATTCCCCTGACTACCTTGCCTCCCTCCTACATCTACAAACACCAATTACTACACTCCAACACCTTTATCCTTACCACTCTCCATTTATACAAACTCCATTCTTCAAATATACGCTCCTTTGCCCTCTCTGCCCCTTACCACTGGAACTCCCTACCCAAACACCTACGAATAAACTCATCAACTCCCTCCTTTAAACGCCACTTCGAGACTCATTACTTCTCCCTTGCCTTCCCTCCCACTCAATAATTTTCCTCCCACGGACGGCCGATTGCTCACGTACTTGCAGTCCATAAACCAAAAAAAGTAAAAAGTAAGTAAAGTAACATAATAGTATACTATATGCAGAGCTGGGCACGATACTCAAAAAATGTATAATAGATACAATTACAATTACACACTTTTTTATTATAATAAATACTACTACAATTACTTTAAAAAAAATCATAGTATACTCTATAGATACAATTACAAATACATAATTTTCTTAGTAGATACATCTTAGTAGATACAAATACATTATAATTATATACAATGTATATAGGTATACATTATATTTATATATATATATATTCATCGATGTTGATTTGAAAGTACATATCAAGGAACATTAAGGGGGTATCCCACTACAAGTATTTTAACTTTAAAACTATTTTCTATAAAGTTAACTGTAATTGTACTGGGAAACCCCCTTACTTTCCGTCAACTTGCCTAAAATATAATAACTTTATAGGGTATCCCATTACAACTGTATAAAAAATGGTTTTAAAGTTACAATATTTCCGGTAAGTTGCCGGAAAATCTTGTAGTGGGATACCCCATTTATACGGAAATAATGTCCGGAAAAGTTTTATAGAAAGTGATTTTATAGCAATTTGTATTGGGATACCCCCTTTAAAGTTACTATTTTTCCGGAAAGTAAGAGAGTAACTCACTAAAATTGTAGTTAACTTGCTAGAAAATAACTTCCTAAAAATATGTCAGGACATTATTTCCGGAAATACTGCTATAGCTACTAGGGATAGTGGGATACCTCCTTTAAAATGACATATTACATATTTACACCTTATAACATGTTCTTCAGTAGATGATATAGAATACATTTGTTGATATTTATTGACATTTAATGATGCCTACCATGAATATTTTAGTGTACTAGTGTTTATTTCATCTGAAATTATACTATGAGCCATTACAGACTATAGAGAAATATACATTATTACAATATACTATTTTTCAACTAAAAATAATCAGCGAACTTTACTTTCGAAACATAAACATGAATATAGTAAATTATCAAATATATAACAAATAAATTATTAATATATTATTAATTATTATTATTTAGAATTATCATATTTATTAAAATGATTTTATCTTTCTATATAATATATAATTTTGAATTATAAATAAATTATTATATAAAATATATTATCAAAATAATTTCTTTGTTTTCAATAAATGTATATAATGGTTTTTGAGAATAAATCAATATAATTGATATATCATAATTTTTACAATGAATTAATTTCAATATTTACAAAAGATATTTAATTAAAAACTATATATATAATGTATATTAGCGCGGAGTGAATTTTACTATGTATTTCATATTCAAATATGTGTCAATCAAAATTATCTTTTATTTTAATATAATTTAAATTATTTTGATATAATCTACTTTAATTTATTATTAAATTTATATTATAAATGGGTATTAATCTTATAAATTAAGTTATATTTTTATGATTATGATGCCACAAAGAATTATTTTATTATAATTTAATGACACCGCCAGCTTAATTCGTTATATATAATAAAGAATTATTAATTATCTTTGTTAAATTTATTTCAAATATTTGTTTACAATAAATATTCCAAACAAATACATGAATATATTATTAATTTTCTTGTTTCAAATAAATATATAGAATGGCAATATACTACACGAATAATTATTGGTTAGTTATTTTTATTTCAGTTAGATGATATATTATGATATGAAATTAATCGTGCATGAATTTAATTAAGTATATAATATATATTTTTATTTCAAATTTTAAAAATTGTAAATCATTTAATAAATGATTTATAGTTTTATTCGTTTACTAAATTAATTAAATGTTTTATAATATATTTTATAATACTACAACAATAATATTATATTAATCATAATATAAATTCGATAATTAAAACAATAATTGAAAACATAAATTTTAATAACATTTAATATAAGTAAATACTAATAATTATTATTATTATTATAATATAATAATTATTATAAGTAACTTATAATGAATGAGTTATAATATTATAATGTATTTTATTATTGTAATAAATATATTTTATTACAAAAATAATAATACATACGATACTATAATGTTACTCAATATATGTAAATACAAGTTTATATTATTGAATAAACTTTATAAAGTATAACAAATAATATTTGGAATAAAATATAAAACATAAATTAGTAGAATTTATATTACTAATATATTATATAAACATATACAATGTATACCCAATTATACCATATATTGGGACTGCCAATTTCGCTTAGAGCACTTACGCGATTCTAATTTTAAATATTTTAAATGATATTATTTATAATTTACTCTCCCTACATAATTCTATTACAAAAGTAAGTAGCATTATAACAACATATATACTTTATTACTATAATAAAATATATTTAATATATATGCATTATACAATTTTACGTCCAGTAAATTATAATAGCAATACCAATAATTTGTGTATTATAGAATTTAGAATTGTTAACTAAAAATGTTAATAAAGATAGTATTTTAGAATACCAGTGATTTCGTGGGTGGTGATTTCATACAGATTTAAGATCGCGTATGAAATGGTAATATATATTAATGTAAATAATTATTTATATATATTATAATGTGTACAGTGTTATGAAAACACCAAACTAACTAAACTAACAAATTCTCTCTACACTAGATCACTGGTTATCATATACTGTATTTCAACTATATGAGCACTCTTGGTAATACATAATCTTAAGTTAACTATTAATTAATTATTAACCATTGCTTCAAATTATGCTTAAAGAATACAAGTTATTTTATACCATATTTATTATTCCATTTGTATTGTAAATTAGCCATTAAATAAAGTTAATTATCATATAATCTATAATACTATTAGAAATCATTATATAAATATTAAATAGATGTTTTTAAATAAAAGAATAGACACCAACACCATTTTATAGATAGCTAATTTATGATTTGAATCAACTTATACATTTGGTATGGTTTTAATTTTGTAATGCATTCATTTAATTTATATCTATGTTAATATTATAGTCTTTCTCATGATTTAACTAAATATTTTATAATGCAATTATCTATTTACAGTCTAACTTTAATTTCTATTTAATATAATCATAAAATGTTTATTAATGTAAAATAGAAATATCACTAATTTGAATTAATAGTTTCATTTTTAATTTATGAATAATATATAAATTTAATAATATTTTCATTAATTTATTATTTAAATATGAACTTTATTTTGTTCACAATGTTTCAAATTTGTATTACCTAATTATGTAAAACAAATATATTGAATAAATAAATAATTTATTAATGATTACATGATTTAAATTAAATAAATTTAGCATTATTGATACTATTTGATAATACATTATATAATTTGATTAACATATATTATATTAATTTTATACACATCAAAAAACATATTTATATATTTATTTTTTTTTAAATAATAATTTTGATAAACAAAATAATTAATATTCCATATTAATATATTTTTTAGATTCAAAACTAGGCATTATTATTCTGGAAGTTATTGCATTACATATCATCCGGTCTCTTGCATTACTTCCTGATAATCGGAGAGAAGAATCAGTGACATCCTTTATTCTTCTTTCAACGGCTTGTGAATGACAAGGATATGAATATTTAAATGGAGGGAAGTCATCTTCAAGGTATTTTTCTAAAGTATTAGTATATATATATTTAGTTCAAATTGGTTCAAGTATATCATCGAAATCAATCAGTTTATAATATTCGTCAGCATCAAAATTCAATGTTGGAATAGTAAATTTTCTGATGACAATTTATTCCATATTTCTTGCAAGTAATATGTATTTTATGCCCATTCTTCTTATGTTAATATCATTATTTGATATCATCGATATAATGATATTTTCCGAATGGGCATAATATACATTTATTGAAAGCTTTTATATACTATATTTTTAATAAAAATAATCTTTTGAACAGTAATTCTAGCATGTGAAGTTGACATACCTATAGAAAATTTGTCAATATATATATATAATATTCAAAATAATTCTAATTAATTAGTTAACATTATATGAGATAAGTAAATTAAAATCTATATTTGATTTTGTATTAATATTATATCATATTATATTATTAATTATTAAATATTTACTATGTATTTATATTTATTACCTTCATTACAGGTTAATTCGTGAATATCAGTATCGGTATCGTCAATGGTATGGTCTTCAGCGATATGTTCATCAGGTATATCTAATATATTATACATTATAAGTTTTAATTTATATTAATATCAAGTAATCATAATTATATAGAATATATTTAATATAAATAATATATTATTTTTAATTTTATTATAATAACATAAAATAAATACTAATATTAATTATTTATTGTAATAAATATATAATTGTTATATTACTATCAAAGATTTTTCTAAGGAAAAATATAACACTCACGCGAATCCTGTAATTAGATTTAATTATATATTTGAACTATATAGGGTCAATTTTCAGAACTATGTGTTGTTTATAATGTAAATTAGAATCTAACTATACACTTTTAAAATGTAACATAATATGTTTTTAAATTATTATATATATGATGAAAACTAACTATTCATTTCTAATATACCCAGTAAACAACAACATAAAATATTGCACATAATATGTTCATTAAATCATTAAATGAATTTAATATAGGATTTGAAAAATATTTATAATGAATATTTATAATATTTTAAAATAATAGAAATATATATCAATGATGAAAATATTACCATAATATTTTCAATTAAAATTCAATATAATATTCATAATATTAATATCACTGCTTTTATCTATTGAAATTGAAAATTTAATGATACGAATATATGAAACAATATATTTACAATAATATAATTAATATAATAATAATACAATTAGAATATACATTTATAAAATAGATATCTAACAATTTTTCTACATATTACATTACATAATATGATAATAATATAATTAATTTGTAATGAAAACAAATTACATGATGAATATTAAATTAAGATAATACATTATATTATCAATGTAATTTATAAAATAAATAATATCTATATTATATTATAGATATTATTTTGATATTAATAAATATTATAGAGAACAAAATTAAATCAATATGTTTATTAGGGGATTTAATATTATTTTGTGATTTAATTGTGAGATACTAATAAGATCTATTATACTACAATTACTAGTAAATATTGTCATTATTTCATTTGTATCTTAAATTGATGGTTTCAATGATAGGTAATGTTTTTTTTATAAAATTATATAAAAATGAAATAATTATGAATTTTTTAATAATTTGATTTAACATCGGACCAACCCTGTAATGAAATAATTATTTTTATGAAAATTATATGTGTGATATGAACATATTATGCGCATAATATGTTGATATTATTATGAGAATGAAATAAGTATGTGTATAACAATTATATGTGTATGATAACATATTCTTATGAATATGTGAATGAAATAATTATATGTATGAACATTAGATTTTTACAACATATTAATATTTATTTGTATGTTCATATTATGTTCATATTTGTATATGCAAAATATGTTCATATTTGTATATGCAAAATATATTCATATTTGTATATGCAAAATATGTTCATAATATGTATGTTGTTGTTTACTGGGTATAAAAAAGCTATATGATAGGTTGGTTTTAAATTCTATACATATCTATGAGTAAAGGTGTGTAAAGGTTAATTTATATTCTATGTAATTTAATATAGCATTGAACACATTTTTGTAAAGAAAGTGCACAAAAACTAAATCTATTTCAATTATTTTGATACTACTGCTAGCAGCGGGATGTATGAATATTAATAACTAGTTACGGAAATATGGAGTGTTATATCTTTGCTTCGCAAAAATCTTTGTTACTATAAAATTTAATATTTACAAAATTGATATCCCTTAAAGTGCTGTTCACGAGTAACATTATTTCAGATAATGCACAAAATTGTAAAATTATGTTATATAATATTTATAAATGACATATGAAATATCTAATAATTTATACTAACTTATAATAGATGAAGAAGAAGATGGAATTTCAAGAGAAAGACTTGGATGTTGATCTAATAAAATAAATAATTGTATACATTATTTATTGAGATAATTATATATATATACTATTATTTACCTTATATTTATAAATTTATATACTAATTAATATAAAATATATATAAACCTCCTTCACTCCATATTATATTTCCTATCATATATCTTCGTTCTTTACTTTGGTCGTCTAGAAATTTTCTATCTTCAATACATAGGTTTTCTTCTCTTTTATCAATATCAAATGGTACATTGTAATCTTTGCTTAATTTCGGTAATCTCATTTTATTATATAATAAATATTAATTTTAATTTATTTCTAATTGCATGTATTTTTTCATATCCAAGATATGATCTAGACCATATTTCAATAATTTCTAATGATATCATTTTAATAAATGTGAAATCTTTAATTTTAATATTTGTTTTTTTATTTTTAATAAATAAAATTGCACAAATGACATCATATTGTGTAGGAAGCATGTTTTTATTAAATGCTTTAGGAATGAAAGAAATTTTAGATACTTTAATATAAATTATATAATAGATATACTATGATAATGTTAATATTTATAATATGTTATATGTAATAATATAGAGTAAGAAATGTATTTATAAAAATTATATTAAAATATATAAAAAACTGATGTTTGTAATTTTTAATAATAATATAATAAAAATGCCCTAAATTGTAGTCAATATTTGTAATCAAATTATTTAAAATAATGTTAAAATAGTATTATATAATATGTGGTATATACAAAATTAAAAGTACTATAATTTTAATATATATTTAAATTGATATTTATGAATGTAATTAATGTGCTATTTTATTAATTTTAAATATATAGAATTATAAATAATTAATCTAATTATATTGAATTATAAAGAATTAATCTAATAATATATTTATGTAATAGACTAATATATTAAAATAATATTATGATTTTAATAATAATTAATATATTTAAATTGATATTTATGAATGTATTTAATGTGCAATGTTATTCATTTTAAATATATTGAATTATAAAGATATAATCTAATAATATATAATATAAAAAATATATAAATGTGTTTATAAAAGTAGGTTTTAATGATATAAGGTAAAATGAAAAATATTACATATGCAAATAATTTGAATTTAAAATTCATATCAAATCTGATTGGATAATTATTTATTTCAAATATATTTGATTTTATTATCCTTGGTAAATAATATCCTTGATACCGGTTCAATCCTAATTAGGTCATATTTTGAACTTAGTAGAATATATTAGATATTATATTAAAAACTCGGTAATTAAGCTATATTAAATATAATAAAAACACATGTATCTACTAACCTATATTACAAAGCATTCCTGAAAAGTTTATTATAAAATAATGCATAATAAATAAATTATATATATATTAACATATTTTTTTTCAAAAATGGCGAATTTTGTATATTTTAACATTGATAATTTTAAATGTGTATGGTTATGTCGATATTAAATATACTGTCACCAAATTAAACACCAATACAAAAATCATTGTTTACAATAAACATACTTAATACTACACCGTATAGATCGGTATTTAATAGTAAATCTTGTAAGTGAAAATTTCACTCCGGCCTAATGTATATATATATTACAATTAATTTATAAAATGATATTATACATTATTGATATAAAATAAATATAATGACCAAATAATATATTATTTAATAAAATGTATCTGTTTAAATAATTGTCTTAATAGATACATATCGTAGATACTATTATGCTGCTGTAATGTTGCTATTTAAAGTCTATTATGCTATTATTATGCTGCTATTAATTTTAAAAGTTTATTATGCTGCTATTATGTTGCTATTATGCTGACATTAATGTAAACATTTTGATTTCTAGTATTGTATTATATTATCATAATCAATTATAACTTTTAACTTAATATAAATTTTTATATATTTAATATATTATTTTATCGAAAATAAAATTGTAATATAAATAATATAAACTAATTTATAAGTATATTCACTTAAATGTTTAATGGTATTAGAAATATTAATTTTATAAATATTGTATGGATTAAACTATTTTTAAAAGGGATGCGATATTCAAAAATGGATTATTTTACAGATTTTATTTTTCCTTGGTGGATACAATATATTACACGGTTTATATCATAAATAAGTGTTTTATTTTGATCATAAAACACTTATTTATTAAACAATTTTTATAATTGAACCAAGGACATTAAAACATGTCCTTGATTGAACTGTACCCTTAAAATGTAAATATCCATTTATATGTCCAATCAGCGTCAAGCTTGGATTATCTGCCCTTCTCTGCTCTGAATTCTCCCGAAACAGGTATGAAAACATGTGTGTTATTAACATTATGAGTACGCTAACAATGATTATTGTAGGAAAATAATTTTACAATGTAACTAATTATGAACGTTTTATCTATAAAAGTGCCCATAATTATATTGTATATACTTTATAATAACTTCATAAAATACTACACAATTTTAAATAAATATTGACATTTAAATGGTGGCAAATTAGATTTTAAATCTAAAATATATAATAATTACAATTAATAATACTTTAATAGATATCATTATGATTTACAATTTATGTATATGATAATCATATAAATAAATTGTAGATTGTAAAGAATTTTATCACAATTTAGTATAATTTTACAAATGTGATTTTTTTAAATATATATTTTAGAAAAATAATTTTAGGACGTACCATTGAACGTTATCAACCAAAGTGTTATCTATAAAAGTGCCCATAAATATATTGTATATACTTTATAATAACTTCATAAAATACTACACAAATTTACATAAATATTGAAAAAATGTTTTATCTCAATTATTGTTTGAAAATGATTTTCAAAATGATAGATTTATTAATGTCACATTAAATTTATTTGAAAAATAATTTGTCAATTAATAATATTCAATATCAACTTAATAAATCATTTATTTAATATCTTATTTACATATATAATATTATTATTTTTACTTATAAATATATATATAATAAGTTATTATAATGTTATTATATATTATGTTATTAAATAATAATTATAATAATTGTATATCATAAATATACGTACTATATTTACTATATGTAATATAATATTACATGTTTAGCGAGCTATAAGTTATAGTATAAATAATTTTTAGATAATAATTTATTGTAATTTTAAAGTCAAAAATGCTATATTAATTAATTATTGTTGAACTTACTTAAGTATTGGTATTATCTATAAAAGTGTATAAATATATTATATATATTAATCTAATAAGTAAATCTTTTATTTAAAAATTTAAAACATGTGCTATCAATATATTTTTAAAAAATAAACTATTTTCAATAAATAATATTGTATATAAACTTAATAAATCATGTATGTAATGCTAAATTTACCCACACACATATATATATACACTAAATTAATGAGTAAATAATTAATGTTTAGATAATTATTTGTAATCATTTATTTTTGAGAAAATTTAATATGGCTCCCATTTTGTTTTGATTACGATTATGATTACGCCTAAATCAAATTTATAATAAAAGCTAATTTATATATATCTAATAATATATACTACATGTGCATTTTCAATATAATTTTATCATGTACACTAGTCAAATTATAAAAAGAGTATTTTGAATTTGATCTCATATATCGTAATCAAAAAAAGGGCGCTTTGTTAGGGATGATTGATATGTATATCATATACCGTATATATATATATATATATATATATATATATACTATGATTACATAATAATCGGGATTTATTTTTATTATAAATGTAATAATTTGTTATACAAATTAATGTATGAATCATATTGATCAATAACTAATTCTATTTATAATATACCAATTTAACTTATCTATCCCAATACATTATATATTTGTCTTTATATGGGATTTTTAGGAAACTGTTGAAACAATAAGGAGAAACTGGTGAGAGATGTTCTTATCTGGATATCATCGCACAAGTGATGCTCGCGTCCTGGTGTGCAATAAAGAACTAAATACAAATATGGTGAGCGGGAGAAATGATCTGAAAACGCGTTCCCTGGAGTACCGATAAATCTCAACCTTGTAAGTAAAGTTAGTATATGTATATAAATATATATACATATCCTGTAATTTTGCGTTCAAAAATTCATATTGCATCTACATCCACCTGCCCTACTATAGCTAAATAAATTTATGCCGCTTACTTTATTTGGTTCAATACATATCACTATTAAATCGTATTTATTATCTAATATTTTTGTATAGCTCAAACTTTCTATATGAAATCTATATTAATAATATAACTAACTATTATATAGTGTAAAGTCAACGAATGTTTTATAACAATTATTGTTTTTAAATCATCAAAATGGTATATTTATTAAAAATAGTATTTTCAAAATAATTTGTCAATTAATAATATTCAATATCAACTTTATAAATAATTCATTTAATGCCTGATTTACATATATAATATTATTTTGTTACTTATAAATATATATAATTATATATTATAAATATACGTACCATATTTATTATATTACAAGTTTAGCGAGCTATAATTTATATTATAAATAATGTTTAGCTAATAATTTATTGTAATTTTAAAGTCAAAAATGCTATATTAATTAATTATTTTTGAACCTACATAAGTATTGACTTATTATCTATAAAAGTGTCTAAATATATTATATATAATTTAAAATAACTAATAAATACTATTTATATGATATGTTATAACATAATTATAACAAGATTTAATAACTTCTATTTTACTAAAATTGTGAGTATTAATTTCTCATAAATTTTATATAATTACTGTTATGCTAGCATATTTGAATACTATTATTTACAAAAGTCGATCTAAATATTAGCTAGTTAATGTGCGGTGGGTAGTACATGTGTAGATTTTTGAACAATACATTGATTGATATATATATCATATACAGTATAGGTGTAGCTAAATATATTTACTATGATTACATAATAATTAATAGTTGTTTTTATTATATGTGTAATAATTTGTTATACACATTAATGTATGAATAATATTGATCAATAACTAATTCTATTTATAATATATCAATTTAACTTATCTATCCCAATACATTAATATATTTGTCTATATGGAATTTTTAGGACACTGTTGAAACAATAAGGAGAAACTTGTGAGAGATGTTCTTATCTGGATTTCATCGCATGATTTACGTCACTTGTCTAATAAAGAACTATATACAAAAGTTGATGGGCGATGCATATACAGTCAGGAGACCTACTGTGTAATGAGCGATAGAAATAATCTGAGCACGCATTCCCTGGAGTACCGATAAAGCTCTACCTGGTAAATAAAGTTAGTATATGTATATAAATATATATACATGTCATTTAATTTTGTGTTCAAAAAAACCATATTTCATCTACATCCACATGCCCTACTATAGCTAAATAAATGTAGATTTATGCTGGTTATTTTATTTGGTTTAAATTCATCACTTTAATTCTAATATTTTGGTATAGATCAAACTATCAGTCACGATATGAAATATATATTAATTAATATCACTCACTATTATATAGTTGAAGACAGCGAAAAAAACTTAGTGTAATATCAAGCCGTGGATGTCCTCCCACCGGTGAAATACTGGACATGGATAGATGTGACCTGAGATGATTTGGTTTTGAAGCTAGTGAGAAAATCCACCTATGATTCATGAAACATGGGACTAAATGCAAGTTAGTAAGATTAAAACACCTATAATCAGGTGAATTTGATAGGTATTAATCAAGGATGGGTTCAATTAAAAATAAGAATAAAAATAATATAGTATACACTATACTTTTCCTTGAATACTTTTGCTTTCGATAAATTCCCACTAGTAAATATAACTATTAAATTCTTTATAACAAATTTTTATTTAAATACTAATTATTTTTATTTTATCAAATATAACCTTAGATCAAAACAAAAATACATATATTTATTTACACTAGTACATACAAATAGAGAAGATCATATATTTATCATTATTAAATTACTAATTTAAAAAATGTATTTGGTCAAATACAAATATGTATATGTATATGTTTTATTCAAATACAATTACAAATGATCAAAATCTGATTTTGATAATTATGACAGCTTATTTTACACATATTTATGTTTATTAATATATTATTCAAATATATTTCTGGTTAATAATTCAAATCAGAAAATCTAATTTTGGTAATTATTAAATTTCAAATATAAATACACTAAATAATACATATATACTAATATTTAAATACATTTCTGATTAATGTTTAATATATAAATTTATCAATAAAATATATTTTAGATAAATATTAAACTCTATATTATGATATATTTATATTAGTTTTATTCATAAAATAATACATTTGTTAATGTTTCATAGCAAAGGTATCATTGGTGTACAACTAAAGAAAAGTGATACAACAGAATTGATACAAGTTTAGTATATTTAATTTTAAATGTATTGTACATGTATCCATCATTAATTTATTATTGTTTTATAGCTGGATAGTTATACATCTTCAAGATCAAGATGATATTGATGACTAAAGGAAAGAGAAAGAAAAAAAGATTTTATCATTGTAAATTTTCCATATGAATTGTAATATGAATTCTATTTATATTGTATTAAATATATAATATATTATAATAGTTATATATATATATAGGTTAGTACTTTTTATTAATATATATTAAAATAGTTATATGTATATATAGGTTAGTACTTAATGTTAACAAAAATTGTATATATTATATATGAACTTGCTGTTTAAAATAAATTATGTATTATTTAAATGTGTTTATAATATTTATAATAAATAAATAAAGTAGGATTTAGAAATTTATATAAATTATTAAATAATATTTGTTGCTATACCTTTTTTGTAAATTTGTAAAATCCAAGATACAAGTTATAGAATAGAATTTAAAAAGCTTTGTAAAATTATAAATTATATTAATTTTAGATGAACTTGATGGTTAAAATAAATTATTAAACATGTATTATTTAAATGGTTTAATATTTATAATTTTAATTATATTTAATGATAAATAAATAATGTAGGATTTATAAAATTATTAAATCATATTTTTTCTTTTGCAAAAACTAAAATACAATTTATAGATTAGAAATTAATAATATAAATTATATTAATTTTAGATAAAGCAATTATTAATGTATTCCCATATTGGTTAGGAATGCTGATCAAATATATTAAATAATATTTTTTCTTTTATAAAAATAAGTTATATAATAGAATTTAAGAGTTAAAAAGCTTTGTAAAAATATAAATTATATTAATTTTAGATAACAAAATTATTCATTTATTCATAGTGGTTAGGAATACTGATCATTTTGTTATATCTACATATATAATAAAGATAGTCTTAATTTCATTAACAAATATTCATTATTTAATGAGATGGATTAATATATATTATAAATAATTTATAAAAACATTTATAATTCCTATCTGTACTATGTACAATTTTTACCAATTATTTATGCAAATTTGTGATTATAACCATTGTTTTACTTTATCAACGATATATCTGAACTTATCCTATTTAAGAGAATCATATATATCTTAGCTGCAATTATAATTAGTGTAATTCCCCGATTATTCTTTTTGATAGATTTGATAAAAATCTTATTTTTTATAGAAAGGAATAAGCATCATTCATTCCATTAGTCTTGAGAATATAAATTATTGCACGCGTTTAGTCAGATTTCTTGAAATTCATCTAGTTTCCATACTTCAGTTGATATTTCATCTAAGCCAACAGATTTTCCTTTTTGTATGCTTTTAGTAGCTTTAATTAATTCATCTATTGTAAATGCCCTTTTAATTATTAAATAATGTTAAAAACATTTCTCTAAAACCCTTATAATTATTATAGTAAATATAGTATAAGTTATTAATTATGTCAAGTACCATTACATATATCATTCTATAAGTTAAGGGTGTTATGAACATTGAATACTATACACTGTGTATAATGTTAATGGGATTTTATCATACACTATTAAAAGTATATTATAAACGTAAACCAATATAATTTTATGATTCTTATTCGAAAATATTGTGAAGTCTACATCCAAGGCAGGATATTTGCGAATGGAACATATATACAATTATATCATAGATTGGATATATGCATATCACTATAGTTAATATATATATATATATATATATATATATATATATATATATTGAGTGGGGTTCACTCTAATGTATATACTATATTTTGATAGAAATCCATATAAAATATATAATTTATTCCGGAGTTTTCAGTTTTTCTATAAGGTTTTTAAAATAAACTTTTAATTGCAATTTATATTCATATATATATATATATATATATATATATATATGAGTATTATAGAGTTCTATAATACTAGGATTACTATAATAGTTTACTCATCACTGATTTATATTATATATATATAGGATATATTTATATACCTATAGGCTATATATCTATGCTATCATTTATAGCATATATTTATAGTTTACATAAAATACAAATCTGTTATTATTATACACATCAATATCTACTCTCTTCTGGAAATAATAAATTTGTTTTTAATCATTGACCATATATGTAGAGTACCAAAATCTGGTACTCTAAATCTATGCCATTGACCCACATATTTTAAATCCCCCTCAAAGTTTGTGCATTGACCTAATAATATAATTAATAATAAACTAAATTATAAACTCTAATTCATTATTAAAATTTATATTTATAAACCTTTATATAATATATAATATTTATATATTATATTATTATCATATTTCTTAATATAATTATTTAATATAGTAATTTAAAAAATAAAATTGGCGAATATTGATTGTAATATAAGGTAATATACAGTTACAATTTAATATAATTCTCATTTATCACCAATTTTAAATTTATTTAAATTATTTTAATTTAAATAGTGCATACGTTATGCTATGAATAAATATTTATAAACTATATTATATCATATATCTGATATATATATATATATATATATATATATATATATATATATAAATGATATATGGTATATGATAATGTAGTACCGGTCATATTCTATATGATTGAGATTATGATAATCATTATCATATAAATAAACTTTATTATAAAGTATTACAATTATTCAATAATTGTAACAATTTAAAATAATATATATTATATAATATAACCATACGGTTATGGTATATAACCTGCAAATAAAAATTCAGAACATGATATATTTTATATATTAAATATCATTATTGCTTAGTTGAATATATATATATATATATATATATATAATTATAATTGTAATTATAATTATAATTGGGAATAATATTAATGTTATTCCCAATATATACATATAATAATATATGTATATATGACTGTATGACGGATTTACATATTATTAGGTGAATTATGGGAAGAATATTATGAAATTAAATCGTACAATTCTAGTGTTTTTAATATGTAGCTAGGTGATGTAAATTTGAATAGTGGCATCCCTAAATTAATAGTAATATTTGTTAATTAATATTTTACACTACTTTATAAGGTACTTTTTTAATAGGTTTAATAATGTTTATTAGTGTTTAAATTGGTTACTAGTGATCTAGTTCAGCTTGTTATTAAGTATTTAGTATAAATTCTACTATTTATAAATAATTAATTACATTAATATATATTATCACACTTCGCACGATATCACTCCCCAAGAAATAACTTCGCACTAGATTACTAGAATTCTTTAAATTACTTCTTAATCTAATTTGTATTATCTAATTTAGAGATTAAAGTTTAAATGTATTAATAAAAACTATTATAATATATAATTTTACTATCGTTATAAATATATGTGATGTATATATTTACAAAACTGCAATATTATCGTGTGTCATATTTTATGATACACTTTCTTTACAATTTATGAAGTGATAACCCGTTCAGTTGTATAGTATGTAAATTGATATTTTACAATTATTTATAAGGTCATTTTTCATTGTATCTCATTACCATATGTATCATTAGTTATATTAGTGTTTAAATTATTTCTAAATCTAATTCGTATTGTTTAAACTTAAATGTATTAATAAAATCTATTATAATATATAATTTTACTACCGTTATAAATTATCGTGATATATATATATTATATAATATTATATTCAAAATTGCAATATTATCGTGCATCATATTCTTTAAGTTAGACACTACAAATTAAATTAAGAAGTAATATAAACACTAATAAATTTACTTGTAAATGATATTAATGTGATATATTCAAAATTACCTTATAAATTATTGTATAGAAATTATTAATTTCAAAAAAGAACTATGCAGAAGAACATTAATATACATTGGACCAATTACCTGGAATAAGCTTGATAATATTTTAAAAAATATTTCAAATTATAAATTATTCAGGAAACGTATGTATACACATTTGTTATCTTCTTACTCAGTATACTTATAATCTAAATCTCATTTTTCTAATTTTATATCTTTTATCATGTATTTTATCTAATATTGTATTATATACTAAGATCCACATTTTATTCTTATTTTAATTTATTGACGTTTATGTAAAAATTAAAAAAAAATTAATACTTTTGAGTGTTTTACTTTACAATATTTTATTTCCCCGACATTAATAATATTATTTTACTGAATTTTTGCATTTTATATTTGAATTTACTTTCATGTTTTCTTTCTTTTTAATTGACGTTTATATAAAAATAATAAAATTAAAAAAAACTGTTAGGTATTTCTTTTTTCTTTAGTATTTTCTTTAGTATTTTTTATTTCCCTCCGACTAATAATATTATTTGACTTTATTTTTAATTACATAAACATTTTGTATTGAATCTTTTTTTCTTGTATACTTGATTATACTTCTTTGTTTTATTTCTCTTTATTGACACTTATATAAAAATTAGTAATTAAACTAACATTTCAGTTTGAACAAATATTTTACATTCTTTACATTATTATAAAGTATTACAAAAAAATTCCTAAAACTTATTTACTGAAAAAAAAAAAAAAAAAAAAAAAAAAAAAAAAAATGTTACATACATTTCTTACCACCTTTCTAGATATTCTTTTTGTTATGTTTTATTCAGTTTTATTCAGTTTTACTTCATTTTACTTCATTTTTTTCTTCTTTTATACTAATACATCTATATTTTTGTTTAGTGTATTATTTTATAGTACTTATTATTTATTTTAGTTATTTATTTATAAATAATTAAATGATGATTACATAATTTTATGGCAAGTTCAAACAATTTATATTATTTTTCTATTTTATTCATTGTATTGTATCTATGTAAACAGGAAGTCATCTAATATTTTATAATATTTTATTTATTTAGTTTTTTTTTTTAACTTGCTTTAAGATTAAGGGTAATTGTCTCGATAAGCTTTAGCTTCTACAAAAACCCTGGTGCAAACCTAAATCTGATAATAATAGTATAACATTATTAAAGTATTAAAGTGTAAAATATTAATTTACATAGTCTAAACTAAACATGTATCGCTTTATAACCTCTGTATACAGAGGGATATAAGAGGGATATCACCTAATATGATGCAAAATAATCTGAATATTTGTTATATATATCACGAATATTATTAATAGATGTTAAATTATATATTATAATAGCTTAAGAAGTAATTTAAACTCTAATAACATTTATGATACTATGAAATTAATGAAATATAATGAAAAATAACCATAATATCAATTAGTTTAAAATATTAATTTGTATATTATAAACTACATGTGTTCTTCTAAAGAACACGTATCATCAAATATTATTCACGATAATCTTGCAATTTTGTGTATATATATTACGAATATTTATGAGTAAGATTATAAATTATAATAGATTTTATTAATAAGTTGAAGATAGATAGTATTATAATTATTATTGTGTTATGAGAATTAATTTATATTAATATACAATGTATAATTTCTGGATAAATAAGATCGTAAATGGTTATCTTCCTTCTTGATTAGATGAATGTATCCATCAATATGATAAAGATTATCTCCGTTATTGCCCGATACGTCTTTCATATGTTCTCCAGGATTGAATCCGGTCTCGTCTTTATGAATGCCGTGTATCTACACTTGTAAGCCAGCTTATAGTCAGAAAAATTGGATAATCAAGATGCACAGATTAGAAGTTAGTATACTCATAAATATGAGTGTGTTATGAGAATTGATTTATATTAATATACAATGTATAATTTCTGGATAAATAAGATCGTAAATGGTTATCTTCCTTCTTGATTAGATGAATGTATCCATCAATATGATAAAGATTATCTCCGTTATTGCCCGATACGTCTTTCATATGTTCTCCAGGATTGAATCCGGTCTCGTCTTTATGAATGCCGTGTATCTACACTTGTAAGCCAGCTTATAGTCAGAAAAATTGGATAATCAAGATGCACATATTAGAAGTTAGTATATACATATAAATATTATTGTGTTATGAGAATTAATTTATATTAATATACAATGTATGATTTCTGGATAAATAAGATCGTAAATGGTTATCTTCCTTCTTGATTAGATGAATGTATCCATCAATATGATAAAGATTATCTCCGTTATTGCCCGAGACGTCTTTCATATATTCTCCAGGATTGAATCCGGTCTCGTCTTTACAAATGCCGTGTATCTACACTTGTAATCCAGCTTATAGTCAGAAAAATTGGATAATCAAGATGCACAGATTAGAAGTTAGTATACTCATAAATATGAGTGTGTTATGAGAATTGATTTATATTAATATACAATGTATAATTTCTGGATAAATAAGATCGTAAATGGTTATCTTCCTTCTTGATTAGATGAATGTATCCATCAATATGATAAAGATTATCTCCGTTATTGCCCGATACGTCTTTCATATGTTCTCCAGGATTGAATCCGGTCTCGTCTTTATGAATGCCGTGTATCTACACTTGTAAGCCAGCTTATAGTCAGAAAAATTGGATAATCAAGATGCACATATTAGAAGTTAGTATATACATATAAATATTATTGTGTTATGAGAATTAATTTATATTAATATACAATGTATGATTTCTGGATAAATAAGATCGTAAATGGTTATCTTCCTTCTTGATTAGATGAATGTATCCATCAATATGATAAAGATTATCTCCGTTATTGCCCGAGACGTCTTTCATATATTCTCCAGGATTGAATCCGGTCTCGTCTTTATGAATGCCGTGTATCTACACTTGTAATCCAGCTTATAGTCAGAAAAATTGGATAATCAAGATGCACAGATTAGAAGTTAGTATATACATATCAATATTATTGTGTTATGAGAATTAATTTATATTAATATACAATGTATAATTTCTGGATAAATAAGATCGTAAATGGTTATCTTCCTTCTTGATTAGATGAATGTATCCATCAATATGATAAAGATTATCTCCGTTATTGTCCGAGACGTCTTTCATATGTTCTCCAGGATTGAATCCGGTCTCGTCTTTATGAATGCCGTGTATCTACACTTGTAAGCCAGCTTATAGTCAGAAAAATTGGATAATCAAGATGCACAGATTAGAAGTTAGTATATACATATCAATATTATTGTGTTATGAGAATTAATTTATATTAATATACAATGTATAATTTCTGGATAAATAAGATCGTAAATGGTTATCTTCCTTCTTGATTAGATGAATGTATCCATCAATATGATAAAGATTATCTCCGTTATTGCCCGAGACGTCTTTCATATATTCTCCAGGATTGAATCCGGTCTCGTCTTTATGAATGCCGTGTATCTACACTTGTAAGCCAGCTTATAGTCAGACAAATTGGATAATCAAGATGCACAGATTAGAAGTTAGTATATACATATCAATATTATTTTGTTATGAGAATTAATTTATATTAATATACAATTTATAATTTCTGGATAAATAAGATCGTAAATGGTTATCTTCCTTCTTGATTAGATGAATGTATCCATCAATATGATAAAGATTATCTCCGTTATTGCCCGAGACGTCTTTCATATGTTCTCCAGGATTGAATCCGGTCTCGTCTTTATGAATGCCGTGTATCTACACTTGTAAACCAGCTTATAGTCAGAAAAATTGGATAATCAAGATGCACAGAATAGAAGTTAGTATATACATATCAATATTATTGTGTTATGAGAATTAATTTATATTAATATACAATGTATAATTTCTGGATAAATAAGATCGTAAATGGTTATCTTCCTTCTTGATTAGATGAATGTATCCATCCATATGATAAAGATTATCTCCGTTATTGCCCGAGACGTCTTTCATATGTTCTCCAGGATTGAATCCGGTCTCGTCTTTATGAATGCCGTGTATCTACACTTGTAAGCCAGCTCATAGTCAGAAAAATTGGATAATCAAGATGCACAGATTAGAAGTTAGTATATACATATAAATATTATTGTGATATGAGAATTAATTTATATTAATATACAATGTATAATTTCTGGATAAATTAGATCGTAAATGGTTATCTTCCTTCTTGATTAGATGAATCTATCCATCAATATGATAAAGATTATCTCCGTTATTGCCCGAGACGTCTTTCATATGTTCTATGTTTATAACATTACACTTATAACTAATGGAAATTTTATAACTATACTAATATCAAATATGTATTATATAATATTATATAACTAATTATTTTATTAAAATATTATATTATAGTTATAACAAAGATTTTGCGAAGCAAAGATATAACGCTCCCTATGCATGCAACGTAATTTAGTAATAGCCCCAACCGCTGCTAGCAGTAGTATCGAAATCACTGAAATAGATTTAGGTTCGGCTCTGTTTGCATACAACAATGTTTTCATTGCTCTATTAAATTACATGCAATATAAATTAGCTTTTACTCACTAAATATATACTTATAGCATTTAAAACATACATATCATATTTGTTTGTTATATATTAGTAATGAACACTTAGTTTTCATCATATAAATATTAATTTAAAGCATATTATTTAACATTTTAAAAGTAAAATAGTATAGTTAAATACGAATTTACATTATAAACAACGCATAGTTCCTAAAAGTAACCCGCTATAGGTGGCACCAGGGTATTTTGTATACAAATTCGAATTACACGATTTCGCGTAAGTGTTATATCTTTCCTTCGGAAAATCTTTGGTTATAATATCATTATATACCAATTCGAGTTATTCTACGAAAAATAAATTTAAATATTATATCATTTATAAAAAAAATTATAATATATAAATACTTTATTTATATATAATAAATAAATTATTCTATTATAAATTTTAAATAATGTTTTATAAATGTTAAATAAATCAATTAAAAATTATATAAATAAATATAAATGTGATATTGGCATTCACAATGTATATATCCTAAATCAATATATCTGATTGTTAACAATTTATACATGTCTGATTTTCATATATGATGTTTTTTATAAATTTATGATTATGTATTCATGTATATATGAAGATTTAAATTTATTGATAACCTATATTATAGATAACGAGCATCGAGCATAACAAAATGCATGCTGCCTGGTAGGCTAATGAAATCACTGGCTAGCAACATATGCTGGTCGCAATATAATATGGACGGGTCAGTGGAAAGATTCCCTTTAGGAGAACTGAAATTCATAAGATTATAATTGGTTAGAATGTATTTAATTTAATACAACATTAATTATAATTTATTTTATAGATGTTTATAATGATGTGGGAACATATAAGGTGCATACTTTTTTACTTAATCAATAAATATTAAAAATAAAAAATGTCTTATTTAATTTATTATTATATGTAAAATATTATTAAAATAATTTAAACTAAAGTTTATTTATATAGTACATGTTAATAAACATTAAATACATTTCTATATGTATACAAATAATACATATAAATAAGTAAAAGTATATAACAACAATTGTATTAATTTTGTTATTATAAATGCATATATATGGGTCATATACCAGTAAACAACAATCTAAAACATTAATATAACAATTAGTTTAATGATAACAAATATGTAGATAAGTTTGTCTTATATATAAATGGTAATATAATTAATAGAGTACAGTATTATAATTTTTAGGAATCACTAAATATATATAGTAAACAATAATCTAAAACAGTGCGCAAATAATACGCAATGTTATGTGCGCAAAACATCCTTCTTTTTTGGCTATGTTTTTATTGCGCAAAAATAATGTGCATATATATTGCGCAAAACATATTGCAGATAAAATGCGCAGGATAATTTGCATATAAAGTGCACATAAAATGCGCAAACTATTTTGCGCAATTTATACGCAAATTATGTTGCGCAAGAAAAACATAGCCAAAAAAGAATGATATTCTTGCGCACAGAACATTGCGAATTATTTGCGCATAATAATTTGCATATAAACTGCACATAAAATGCGCACACTATTTTGCGCAATTTATATGCAAATTATATTGCGTATTAAATGTGTATACTATTTTGCGCAATTTATACGCAAACTATGTTGCGCAAGAAAAACATAGCCAAAAAAGAAGGATATTCTTGCGCACAGAACATTGCGGATTATTTGCGCATTGTTTTAGATTATTGTTTACTGGGTATGTGGTCGCAGTAGTGAACGTTAATGAGGGACTCTCTGTCGGACAGATTACGATGATAGGGATTCTTGTCGTATTTGTGAACGGTTGACATTATACGACAATGTATTCTCGTGTGACGGGTCGACGGGGTAGGTACCGGGTAAAAGGTTTGCTAACTTTCGACCGTAGAGCAGTCGGTGGGTTACGTATCTATCCAATTAATTATGTGGATCGTAGTATAAGTAGCGATATCTGCAAGTTATCAGACTTCTTCAGACTGCACGGTTAGTTCTGACAAGTCATTATATTAGTATCAATCGAGCCTGATCGTTACGTAGTCAATCCCCATTAGGATGCAAATAGTCGGAACGCTTGTGACGAATAGTGTATTCGCTATAGCGATAGAGATATATCTCTCAGTGACTGATATATTAAACCGTGTTCCGTGAATAGTAAATATAGCTGTTCTACAATGGTTGCACTAATTATGAGTACGTATATGAATGGCAATATAGTATAATAATCGCATATAAGAATAAATACGAACCATTTCCAATAATCGATTTGATCATTATAGGGGAGTGTGCTCTAATATCGACACCCTAGAGATCTCCTAAAATTTAATTATAATCAAAAAATAATTAATGTATGAAATGTGAATCAATATAATTCTAATTCATTTCATTAATCAAGTATAATTTTTTTTTAATATTTGTATTTTTTTAATTATAAACAAAAAACTGATTTTTTCGTTACAACTTTAAATTTATTAAATTTTTTTTAAAGTACAATATCGATTCTCAATCATTTGAAAATTTATATATTTTAAATATTTTGTATTTTTCATAATTTGTTAAAAAAGTTATTGACGTTTACCTAAGCAACATACATTTTCATAATACCGACACCCTAATTGCACGTAATATCGACATCCTTTAACCAATCAGCGTTATTTGTTTATAATGTACGTGCGACGCACGTTAAGGTGGAGTGATATTGGAAAATTATTTCCGTTTTACCTGCCTCATTCAGCATTAATAGATAGTAGGGTACTTAATAATATACAAAAAAAATTGTGTTGATTAAGTAAATATTCAGGGGGATATGGCCATTTTAAAATTAACATGGGAGAGATGGGATAATTTACATGTGATTTTTTTTTTTCGATAAAATTCGATTTTGTTCGTATATATAATGCAAGAATATAAGCAAATTTTTAATATGTTATTACTTGAGTGATAACCTCCTTAAAATCATTTTTGAAATATTTTTAAGAATTTTTTTTATTAATTCCTAGACATTTCCTAATTTTACTAATTTTTTGTAAAATTGATATAACTTTTAATTTATTATTATTATATTTAATATGAATCTAATAATATATATATATACTATTAATATATTATCAAAAAATAAATAATAATAATTATTATTTTATAAAATGTGGATGTTTAAGGACATTTTTGTTGAATTTTAGCATATATTTTCAAAGGGTTGTAATTTGGAATTTTTTTAGTTTTTTTAATTTTTTGTAATACATTATATAAGTAATAGCTTTTTTTATATAAGTGTTAAAATTAAATAAAAAAATATTCAATATTAATAATTTTAAGATTTAAGTGAACTATAGTTTTTTTTATATTTTTTTATTTAATTTTTTTTGTTCACATTTTTTAAATATTAAATTATGGTCATAATCTTATATAATGATATACAAGTATAACAATATAATATTATTGACTATTTATGTATACAAAATAACATGTGGATTTGTTCAAATTTATTAAATATTTTACATTTTTATTAATAAAAATAAAAATATATTAATTGCACAATTATGTTTATTTACATCCAGATGTATAGTAATACTGTTGTATAACATTGTAGAATGTTGGTAGTGTATTACTTAATATGGGTCCGGGCTGTAATAGTTGATAAAATGTCGATTTATCTCTTAAATTCATGTTAAATATTTATAATTACAATAATATTTATTAAAGTATTTAAAAAATAAAATATTGCGCATGACAGGTATACAAAATAAACACAGGGAGAATTGGGATTGACTGATTGCTTACACTTATTTTTATTTCACCCATAGCACCCTCAATACTTAATTTAAAAATCTAAAACTTTGTTTCCATCATTATTTTACTATATACTATATATATTTTGTGAGGCAGGTAAAACTGATATTCTGGTCACAAAACGCTCCACCTTAACGCACGTCGTGCGTTATGATGAATATTCATAAATTAATAGACATACCTAATAATATACACATATACTTCTAATTACATAGTATTTCATAAACTATATAAAACTCCTATGTACGTACAATATTCGCATTATTGTAATTTAAAACTTAATATTTATAATATAATATAAAATATTAAATATTTTCTAAAATTAATTATAGGAAAACAACGTATGCATTGCGTGTGTTAACCAAAAGTAACGCGCATTTAATTCTGATTGGATAGTGGATATCAAATAATATATGGTATATCGATATATTTAGGGTGTCGATATCATGTGCCAATGTGTCGGTATTCTAGGCAGTGCCTGTAATGTCGACACCCCTGTTATCTCAGAGTTGAACAAATTAAATTTTAAAATAGCTATTATATGTATATACTTACTTATTACTTATACATAATATTTGGAATATAAGAGTATGACTCTCCCATATATTCATTTTGTATTCATAATACAACAATATATATATACATGTTATATTATTATTTGTATGTGATTATCTAGATTTTTTAAATACACATATATTGAAGTTAACCACTTATTAGTCATATATTAAATTGCATCACTTATTTATTCAAAATAATTTTAATAAAACAAACTCAAGAAAATAATGTACTATTTCTATTTTATTTACTATTTACATTTATTTATAACAAATCTATGACCTATTTAGGGGTCATTTATATCAGCTATTTGTATTTTATAATATATATGTTGTTGTTCAATTACAATTAATAATTGTATTATTATTATACATATATTATTTATATATTTATAGTACATTCAATTTTCATATTTTCTTAAATAATAAAACAAGTAATACGTGTATAATATTGTAATACATTTATTAAATTATTTCAACATTTTCACCAGGTCCTATATCTGTAATATATTCCATAACAGTGTTATATACATTATTGTTATAATATACATTTTCCTCCCTTTGATTTGTAATTGATAGTTAATATTTATATATAAATATAAATAATATAAATTCAAATAATATTAATATAAATTATATGTTATGTAAATTCATTGATATATATGTGTGTGTGTGTGTGTGTGTGAGTGTGTGTGTGTGTAATTGTAATGGTTTATTTAAACACTTAAATATATATAAAAACATATCTCAACAGTGTATAGACAATATACAGATATTCAGCAAAACAGTTGCTATGGATGAATATAAATATAAATATATATAATAATAAACAAACGAGAACAAGAAACGATAATGAATGATAATAAAATAATAATAGTCATAATTTATATTTATATAGCATTCAGTGCTGCCTACGTAAAAACAATATTTTTAGTCGAGTTTTAAAGGTGGAGTGATTATTGATATTCCTTATATTGATTGGAATGGAATTCCAATTTATAGGGGACATACATTTAAACGATCTACCACCAAATCTCTTTTTTTTGTAAGGATGCGTTTTTAGTCGAATGATTCTAGTAGACCTAAATGAGTTAAGAGGATTAATAGGATATAATAGGTTATACAGGTAAATTGGTCGGTGCGTAAGTAATAATTTGTGAGTGAGGCATAGAAGTTTAAATATACAGCGATTTTTAAAATTTAACTATTTAAGTGAGGAAAGAAGTGAAGAGACAGAGGTAGTGTAATCAGAATAAGATAAATTAAAAGTAAGTCTAGTAGAAGCACGAATAATACGATCAATTTTAGATATCGATATAGAAGGAAGAGAACAGAGAAGAGAGTTACAGTAGTCGAGACGAGAAAAAATAAGAGAGTTTATTAGAATAGAACACGATTTTTTAGTTATAAATTTTCTAATAGAGCGAATTTTATATATATGTAAATTAGATATTTTACATATATTAGATATATACCTGTCATAATTAAGATTAGTTTCAAAGATAAAGCCGAGATTTTTAATGAAAGGTTTAGGTTGAATTAAAGAATTATTTACAGACAGAGGAGGAAATGTGGATTGAGAATGAGAAATATTTATGAGTTCAGTCTTAGTTTCATTTAATAGAAGAAAATTTGATAGTAGCCAAAAGTTAATATGTCTAATGCAATTTGAAAGAGATAAATTAGAGTCAGGACTGGAGTTAATAGGTAATTTTATATAAAGCTGAATATCATCAGCATAAATATGATAAGATATGTCAGGAAAGGATTGAATTAGTTTAGATAGTGGAAGAATATATAGAGTAAAAAGTAAAGGACCAAGCACCGATCCCTGTGGTACACCACACGTAACGGGTATAGGTGAAGATAGCGATTCACCAATTTGTACAGAGGAGGAACGATTTGAAAGATAAGATTTAAAACAAAGTAGGGGAGCATAAGATATACCTAAATAATATAGCCTATTTATAAGTATATCATGGTTAATAGTATCGAAAGCAGATGACAGGTCTAAAAGAACCATATGTATGCATTGGTTATCATCAAGAGTAGTAAGTAAGTCATTTAGAACAGATGTTAGTGCAGTTTCAGTTGAATGGTGTTTCTTGAAAGCACTCTGATGAGGGTCAAGGATATTATTGACAGAAAGGTAATTAAAAATTTGCTTAAAAACAATTCTTTCGAGAATCTTACTCATAATAGAAAGTTGAGAAATTGGTCTAAAATTAGTTAAGACTGATGTATCAAGATTATTCTTTTTAATGATAGGTTTTATATGAGATCGTTTAAAAGATGCCGGAAATATACCATATATTAAAGAGTGCGAATAGATAGATAGTAGTTGATTTGAAATAAAATGTGATGATTTTTTAAAAACTGATAATGGGATAGGATCTACAGAGGAAGTAGATTTAACAGAGTTTAATAAGGATAAAATCTCAGTTAAAGAAGTACTGAAAAAACTGGTAAAGGAACACGATAAAGGTAAAGAGATAACATTTATATCATAATTGGAGAAAAGAGGAGAAACAGTTGCTATATTAAATGCTATAGATCTAAGTGTATTTAAAGTTTTACCATTAAGTTGATTTGAGAACTGTGTACAAAGAATGTGATCAGGGATATTGGGATATTCGGGATATTGGGATATATTTGGCTTTTCTTACTAGTGCCCATTAGAGATGAAGTTAGTTTAAAAAGATGACGAGGTGACCGGGAAAATTCATTAATTTTATTTTGGTAGAAAAGTGTGTGTGTGTGTGTGTGATAATACATACTATGATAATCATAAATGGAGAACAATATTGAATATTTATTATTTTAATAAACTACTTAATCAAATAGTAATCGATACTATATAACATAGAATTAATATTTCATTAGAGATTGGAACCACACCGAAATGAACCTAGCATAAGTTATCCATTCCTAACAAAATAACTGAAAAGATAAATATACTTTAAAATTACCACTAACGGTCATAACACTTGAAGATATACACCACTGAATAGTCCGTTATAATAACGCTCATTAATTTTCTAATTTCTACATAATAAATATTCATTTTCTGATAAACAAGCTTCTAAATAAATGTTACCTACTACTCACCGACTATATCCAAACTAAATTAGTATACATTATACAGCTTTTACATCACATCTAACCACTAGGGGCGCTGGATCAATTTTGTATGTACGGGGTTAACCAATCAAAATATATTGTTTTATAAAGTGGGGGGAACCAATACATAGGATATTCCCATAGATTTTAAAGTGGGGGTGGATATATCCCCACACCCCCCTGTGTCAGCACCCCAACCAACCACATTCATGAAATACAATTCTATGTAAAAATAAAAATACAATATCGCATATAACTTAACTTCGGATTGCTATGAAGATCAACATTATCGCCATTATTTTATATAGATTCTTTCATTATATAATCACATTAAAACCTATCCTAAAATATAGTAGGACACTATTAACACTTATGATGCAAACAACTCCGTGCTAAACATAACAAACCGAATCGCACCTATATATTATTGAAACAAATACACAATCAGTCCAGTGTACAATCACTCGAGTGATCAATTATCATTACTAAACTCTACAAAGATATCATTAATAAATATGAATTCTAACTTGAATATTTACATTGAACATTATCCGATTATCTCTATATTTACGGTTAAATACCTTTTGTAAGTGAGTGCTCGAATTGTATAGGTACACTTCAGGATAGGGTAACACAAATAGCTTCTCGTAAACCTACACGCAATACATTAAACTAGCATCGAATACAACTACGTTGACCTACGGTTGACACTTGGAACGCGAGAACACTTCGAATATTTAGTAAACAGGAAACATGAATTAAACATATAATCACGGGATACAATAGAATTAGCGGTAGGATAATCTAATGAGATGGAAATGAACTATCGATGTATGGTTAACGTAAAAGTTTTATTATTATATTGTAAACAACATAAAAGTACTATTATGATATATCCTTTATATTACAATATGGTATCCGATCGAGTAATATCCGTACGAATTGTAGCAATTCCAGTAAATATAATAACAATAAAATTACGCATATCTCCTTCTGCACAATTATATGGAGAAGTTAAATAATTACACGAGTTATTATAAGACAAAATTACATAGTTATTGAGAAAAGACAATGCGGTATTATGATATTGCAATGTAAAAGCAGGAAATGATGCGTAAAGATAGTATTATTATTATTATCAGATGTAGGCAATGCCAGGTAATTATAAAAGCAGTGTTGCTTATCGAGACAATTACCCCTTATTAACATGATAAGTTTCATTATAGATAATAATAATAAATAAATAATAATGTTATAATAATATGACTTCCTGTTTACATATATACGATAAAAAAAATTAAATTAAACTCATCATGTAACTAAATGTAATCATCATGTAATAATAATAAATGATAAAATAATAAAATTAAAATCGCAGAAATACATCAAGAATGAAATAAAATAAAATAAAATAAAACAGAGAACCTAAATAGGAGAAATCCAATATTTAAATATAAAAGAAACTAAAAGAAATAAGAGAAAAAAGAAACAAATATATTAGATAAAATAGATAAAATGATATAATAAAAATGAAACATATTATAATACTGCAAATTTTTATATAATTTTTGTTTTATACTGATGTTATACTGATGTTATAATTAATAATATTAATTTATATTTATATTTATGTAATTTTATATTATGTCATAAAGTAATAAAAGTAAAAACAATAAAACTAATTGTATTTAAGTCAGAAAAAAATAAAATTATATATATACCCCAATAAAATCGGTCATATGGATTGTGATCAGAAAATTGTAATGGTAGGAATCCTAATACACTATATAAATTCGCATAAATACGTAAGTTATTCGATTTAAAATAATATGCAATATCTCTTCATACAATATTAACTTATGAGATAATTCCTATACAAATAATAATAAATAAATTATATATATATATATATATATTCGCTGATTATCTAAATATATAATTATTAAATATTTACAAAGATTACATTGAATCTCTATTAAGTTAAATTTAAAATATATATTTATAGTTAGTAACTGTTCATATGAAAGTATATTTGTTATTAATCCAATCAAAAATAAATAATATCTCTAATATAATTATATCGACCAATATTAATATTCATTTAAATATCAAAAATACTAGATATAGAGAAATAAAAATAAATAAACAGTATATACTACAAGCACATATTTAAATATTATTACCCACTATATTATGAATAAGTAAACTATAGTTTATTTATAGTTTATTTTATCTATAGATACATATAGATTCTACATATAGATTCTATATTATAGAAGTATGGGGATTCTTATTGAACTGTTATAACACAGTTTATATAATAGTAGAATTATAAACAGAGTTGTATCATATATAATCTATAGGTACCAATCATAATATAATATTCATATATATATATATATATATATATACATATCATATAATATATACATATAAGAGATAATCTTAACTAATATCAGTGTACCAAAGTCCTATAATAGATCATCTACTATCCATTTTTTATATCAATAAACTACCATTATATATAATAGTATAGTAATACCATAGTAAAAGATAATGATGTTACATTTTTTAAAATGTATACGTCAATGATACTTTTATAAATTGTATGGATCATAATATATAACAATTCAATTTACAAAAAAAAAAGATTTAATATGAATAGAAAAATTGTATAAATATAATAGTTAGTCAAATATTAGTCAAATATAAATAATAAATTGTAACTCTCGTAAAAACCAAAATAATATAATTCCATTAATGATTAATTAAATGATACACTAATAAATAACGTATATAATGGTAAATATACCGATTGTAATATTGATAGCAACATTGATTGTAATACTCATATTATAATATAAATAATAAATTTAAAATAATTCAATTGTTAATCTCCAAGTTATGCAAAAATAATTAAAACTAATTACATTATATTAATATATAATATTATTAACTTATAGAAATATATTGTGGTGGAAATAATATCATAAATGTAACTTTAATTTAAAAAATCCTAAGATTGATAAATGAAAAAATATATTTGACCATACAATTGATGAATACATATTAAATTAAATAAATAAACTCGATAAGCCAAAATATATTAATACATATTTATAAGTAATATTACAATCAATTTCAAACAAACTAAACTGAAATACATAATAACAAATTATTAATAAACATATTCAAAGAAAATGTAAATCGTGTTCTTGTTGGTTAGAGAGAAAACTATTTCTAAAAATGTTAATTATCAAAGGTAGCTGAGAAATTGACGATCATGTAGTAATATCAAGTGATTCGGGATCGAGTGAAGGTTTTTTAATATTATAAGTGATTATTTCTTGTTTACAAATAGATGGAACAGTACCATAATTTATGGAATATGAGATGATGTTACAAATAGATGTTCGGAGTAAAGTTTAAACATATATAGTGGAGCTGAACTAAATGGAGATATCGAAGTGGACGCATATATATATATACATATATATGTTGTCTCCGGAAAACGGAGAATAATAGTTCTCGGCAGGTTATATATTTATTGAATGGAAACAACTGTAGGGGAGGAACAGGAGTAGTGGCCGAAAATAAATATGCCTTAGAATACTTCTAATATATCGATAAATACTGAATTTGAATATCTTATTTTTTTGAATTAGCTAGAAATCATATAGTTCTAGAATACTGTGATTTCACTTTTATATATAAAGTATATTATTGAATAATATTAACGATTGCTTAGTCATTAAAAAAAAGCACTAAAATAAGAAATACAGGAGTAGTGGTCGCTAGTACCAGAAAATGCAATAGGTGTCTCGTAATGTATTCGATTTAAATATTTTAAATTATTTAATTTAATTTAAATTAGTTAATTTGTATTTAAATTTTGTAAGATTATTAATTATATTTTGTGATGCATACGCACCTTTATTTTATTCAATGATTTAATTATATATTATACACACTCATATACATAAATAAGTATATATATTTATATTACTAGAAATTTTTACTTTACAGTTTTACTACTTACTTGATACCTACATATTATTACTCTATATATATTTATAAATAATAATAATCATTATTATAATGAGTAAATGGAATAATGAGAAAATGCTACAAGCAATACAATTCGTAAACGGTGGCGGAACATATGCTGAAGCCTGCAGGCGATACACCGTGCCATGTACAACACTCAAAAGAAGATGTAAATCAAAAACTAATTTTAATATCGATAATGTTAAAATAATAAAGGGACCCGATTCAATATTACCTCCAATATTGGAATTAAAATTAAAAAACTATATACTCCATAGTTCTAATTGTTTATTAGGGTTAACTTGCGAGGATGTTAGACGAGCTGCATACAAACTTGCTAATAAACATAATATTACTCATAATTTTAATATACACGATAAAATGGCTGGAACATGGTGGCTAAATGGATTTAGAAGGCGGCATCCCGAATTAAGTCTTAGAATGCCAGAAGCTACTATCAGGTAGTCCATATTTATATTATATTATAATATTGTAATATTATATTTATATATTATATTGCTAATTAATCTATTGCTATTATTATACTATTAATTTTATATATATATATATATATAGGTTATATATAATTATATAATAAGTAATATACATAAAGCATTATATAATGTTATATAAAATCTATATATAAAACTGATAATAATAAAATTATTTAGATATATATATATATCTAAGTATACTTATATATATATATATATATATATATATATATATATATAATGAGTATATACATATATGATTAGATACATACATATGTTACCTTATATATATATTTAAGTATTATAATATAATATTAAATATTACAAATTAAATAAACTAATAACTTCTTAGTATCTAGATTATTAAATAAGCTATTAATATAATATATATATAGGTTATATATAATTTTATAATGTTATATAATCTATATATAAAACTAATAATTATAAAATTATTCATATACTTAGGTTATACCTATAGATACCTATATATATATATATATATATATATATATATATATATATATATATAACCAGTGTATACATAAATTGTTATTTTACCTATATCAAATCTATATATACCTAAATCAATGTCAATTATTCGACACTATAACCTAATCGTTGAAGCGATCGATGTATAAATCATATCATTCCAAATGGATATCATTAATAGATATATTACTATTCTTGAAAGTATTCACCGATATGAGAGCTCTTAATTATATTGCCCGATTATACCTACCATGAAGATAACGTTGAATTAATACCGATTACAAATATAATATAAATATAATTTAAAGTACAAATATAGAATATTGATTTTGTTCACAGATACATAAAGTTATCAGTTAAAATAGTTATGTTCATTACCTACATATAAACTGTAATTAAATTAAATGCGTAATTAAATGTGTGCTTATTTTAATCGAGAATTATATTAATTATATTAAAAGAACATCATAGTCGTATAATAACCTACAATCGTACTACAAATAAAGTATTTAATTTTAATTTTCTATTATTTTAATATATCATTTTCTATATATATATTCATTAATTAGTCATTAATGTAATCAGTCATTATTGTTATCCAAACTAATGACTGATCCAAACTATAATATAATACGTATTCAGTGTAATTAAAAAGTGAAAATATTCAAAATAGTATATATATATATATATATATATATTATATATATTCTATGTTATAAATCGAGTACACACGGTTAAATTATTTGATTAAAATCTGGATATGATTATATTATATGCTTACATATATATATATACACACAGTAAAACATCTCTATAATAAACTACTTTTTTTCATTAATTTTTTTCTTATAGAGAGGTTTTCTTATAAAGATGTTTTTACTTTTCCAATGATTTTAAGAATTAATTTATAATTGAAAATGCATTATATAACCTATGGGTTATATATATATAGTATATTTATTTATATGTAATATATACTGTATTGTTTGCATTTAGACATGTTAATATATAATGAAAACATAATGAAATTTTATTATATTTACATTAGCAATTATAAATTATGAATCATCATTGATGAATATAATATAATGAATATTATAATAATCTATTATTTTATACCCATTTCCACCGGAAATTTCCAGCGGAAATTTTTGGTGTGAACGCACCTTTTAATTGTATACTATAATATCATTTATTAATTAATTTTAATAAATTTATGGATATTCAATAACAATTATTAATTCATTAAAATTCATTTCGAGCTATTTATGTAATATAAAATATTAATTTTAATAAATTTATGGATATTCAATAACAATTATTAATTCATTTTAATTCATATCGAGCCTTTTATGTAATATAAAATATTAATTTTAATAAATTTATGGATATTCAATAACAATTATTAATTCATTTTAATTCATTTCGAGCTATTTATGTAATATAAAATATTTGTAAGAAAAAAAAATATCTTATAAACTAATTAATTTCTATAATTGTTATCAATATACAATACTTCTATTTATATATAATTATTTATATTTGTATACAATAAGTTTCTTATAAAGAGGTTTTTCTAATATTTTCCTTATAAGATTTTCTTATAGAGGTTTTTTAATGTGGAAAAGGTTGAATTCCAACCAAATGTGTTAACAATTTTCTTATAAAGAGGTTTTTCTTATAAAGAGATTTCTTATAGAGAGTTTTACTGTATATATATATAGAAGCATATAATATAATCATATCCAGATTTTAATCAAATCATTTAGCCGTGTGTACTCGATTTATAACATAGAATATTATCTAATCATATCCGAATTTTAATTAAATCATTTACCTGATGAATTAATAAATACATGAATATTAAAATTAAATTATTTCAATCAATTCCTATTATATATATAATATAATTCTTTCTTTAATTTTTATTTTTTATAATTTAATATGTTTAATATATTTACAATGTTAATTATATTTTAATTTAAGATCTACAACATGTATATTTTAGTAAAAAATATATATACAATCTCTGGGAATTGTATGCAGTATTTTATATAATTACTGATACTTAATGATTAAAGTATGTGTCTGTATGTATGTATGTATGTATTATCTATATATATATATATATATATATATATATATATATATATATATATATAAATGCATACTCATAATACAAATTAATTATAGGTTCCAGAGCAAGAGGGTTTAACAAATATGTGGTTAAGGACTTTTATGATTTACTAGAACAACTGATAAATAAGCATAACTATACTCCTGACAGAATATTTAACGTCGATGAGACAAATATGTCAACAGTTCCGACGAGGCATCACAAAATATTTGCCAGGAAAGGACAAAAACAAGTTTATATTGTAATAATAATTAATATAAGGATAATATTATGTAAAAATATGACACATTTTAATAATAAAATATATATATATATATATATATATATATTACTATTTATTTGATTACTGTTTATTATAGGTTGGAATAAAAACAACTGCAGAAAGGGGTGAAGGGATGACTGTTGAGGTATGTGTAGGTGGTGATGGGTCCATTATACCACCTATGTTCATTATTCCTCGTATAAAACGAAATGAAAAATATATGACAGAGGCTCCGGAAAACTCCTTATTTGGATTTAATAAGAATGGGTGGATGACCGGAGAATTATTTTTGGAATGGTTCCATCATTTTATAAAATATTCTCATGCGAATATAAATTCAAGAACATTACTATTGTTGGATGGCCATTCTACACATATCAAAAATATTGAATTGATTGATGAGGCCAGAGAAATAGGAATAGATATTCTATGTTTTCCACCACATACAACTCATAGATTGCAACCCCTCGATGTATCGTATATGGGGCCTTTAAAGCAAGCCATTAATAAAGTGTTAGAGGCCCATATTAAGCACAGAAATATTGTACGTTTAGTCGATCTAGTAGGGATATATAATGTGGCATCAATGACGTTAGGTAATTACTCTATTATAAAGAGTGGATTTAATAAAACTGGAATATTGCCTTTCAATCGTAATGCCTTTAACGATATTGACTTTCTTCCAAGTTTAACCTCGGTAAATTCTACACCGACCCTTTTCAATGAACATGTGTATACTAACGAGGTACTGGTAGTGCACTCTCCTCGGATATCATTGAAAAGAGTGGACGGTGAAATTCATATTGTACTAGGTAATTACCATCTTACTATTTTATAATATATTCTATATTTAGGATTAATGTTTAACTAACAAATTATAAATTCTTATTAATAATTTAATGTAATAACTAAACTAAATATAATCATTAAATTGTGAATTAAATTATATTATAAATAAATCATATTACGTTTCAATGTAAATTATTAAAATATATTATATAGATGGTGAAACACTCATTAATGATATAAACGAACCGGCCTCTAGCACGAGAGGTTTTTATATATTTTAAATAAATATATTAAGTATGTAATATTATATTTATAATATATTTATAATTAAGTATATAATATTAAAAATATATCATATTAAAATAACATATATTCCATTAAATTTTTTTTTTTTAATTAATTAAATTAAATTTGTAACATTATGTAATTTATTTTAAAACTTATTAAATGTGGAAAATTTTAAAGATTTATTAATAAATATTACTAAAATAGTTTTTATAAGGTATCACCTTTTTTTAGTGATTTGGTATCACTAAAAATTGCTAAAAAGTAGTTAAAATTATAATTAATAAACGTAATTCATTAATATCTGTAAACATATTTATAGATTTAATATAATTAAATTATATAGGTTGATTTTTTTTATAAATGAAATTTATTAATATAGGTAGACATATTTATTAAAATAATACTAGATTATGGTTAATATATATATATATATATATATATTATATAACATTCTGTACAGTTATTATTTATTTTAATACATATAAAATGTATAGATAAGATAGATTACAATGTATTTATGAGTGTTATACATAAATGATTATATTTACACATACACACCCACACGTATATATCAATATATATATATATATATATATATATATATATATTACATTAATAATATTTATGGATTTATTTTAAAGTGTATAATATTAATTCATTGATTATATTTCATTTAAAACAATTTATTATATTAAGATTAAATATCAAATAAAATCATTAAATTTATATCAATATATTAATAATATTTCATTTAAATTTAATAATTTTATATATAATATAACATATATTAATATGCCTATTACATATTATAGGAACTAGTGCATCTATGCAGGGAACTACAAACTCGGCGTCTCTAGTGCCAGGTTAATATTATATAACATATTATTTTTAAGATAATGTACAAAAATATATACATAATTACTCATAAGTTAACAAATATATTCATTACTTATTACTATAGTAATGTTACAAATAACATTATAAAAAATTATATTACATTAATCATATTTATGGATTTATTTTAACAGTGTATAATATTAATTCATTAATTATATTTCATTTAAAACAATTTATTATATTAAGATTAATATCAATAAATTTATATCAATATATTAATAATATTTCATTTAAATTTAATAATTTTATATATAATATAACATATATTAATATGCCTATTACATATTATAGGAACTAGTGCATCTATGCAGGGAACTACAAACTCGGCGTCTCTAGTGCCAGGTTAATATTATATAGCATATTATTTTTAAGATAATGTACAAAAATATATACATAATTACTCATATGTTAAAAATCAATTCATTAATTATTACTATAGTAATGTTACAAATAACATTATAAAAAATTATATTACATTAATAATATTTATGGATTTATTTTAACAGTGTATAATATTAATTCATTAATTATATTTCATTTAAAACAATTTATTATATTAAGATTATATTTCATTTAAAACAATTTATTATATTAAGATTAAATATCAATACATTTATATCAATATATTAATAATATTTCATTTAAATTTAATAATTTTATATATAATATAACATATATTAATATGCCTATTACATATTATAGGAACTAGTGCATCTATGCAGGGAACTACAAACTCGGCGTCTCTAGTGCCAGGTTAATATTATATAACATATTATTTTTAAGATAATGTACAAAAATATATACATAATTACTCATAAGTTAACAAATATATTCATTACTTATTACTATAGTAATGTTACAAATAACATTATAAAAAATTATATTACATTAATAATATTTATGGATTTATTTTAACAGTGTATAATATTAATTCATTGATTATATTTCATTTAAAACAATTTATTATATTAAGATTAAATATCAATAAATTTATATCAATATATTAATAATATTACATTTAAATTTAATAATTTTATATATAATATAACATATATTAATATGCCTATTACATATTATAGGAACTAGTGCATCTATGCAGGGAACTACAAACTCGGCGTCTCTAGTGCCAGGTTAATATTATATAGCATATTATTTTTAAGATAATGTACAAAAATATATACATAATTACTCATATGTTAAAAATCAATTCATTAATTATTACTATAGTAATGTTACAAATAACATTATAAAAAATTATATTACATTAATAATATTTATGGATTTATTTTAACAGTGTATAATATTAATTCATTGATTATATTTCATTTAAAACAATTTATTATATTAAGATTAAATATCAATAAATTTATATCAATATATTAATAATATTACATTTAAATTTAATAATTTTATATATAATATAACATATATTAATATGCCTATTACATATTATAGGAACTAGTGCATCTATGCAGGGAACTACAAACTCGGCGTCTCTAGTGCCAGGTTAATATTATATAACATATTATTTTTAAGATAATGTACAAAAATATATACATAATTACTCATATTTTAACAAATATATTCATTAATTATATACAATTTATATAATACTTCATGAATATAATTAATAAATAATTAATTAGATTTAGTGTCCATTCATAAATCAATAGCAATACATAAATTATAATAAATCTAAATTTAATAATTGTATGGTTATAATACTTTTATAATATGTATTTATTGTTTTATTCAATATTTATGTACTAATAATATACATATATGTAATAAAGGGAGACGAAAAGGATTCACTGCCATTATAACAGGGTCGCCATATAAAAGATTCCTAATATCAAATACGAAAAAAGGAAAAATTATTAAAAAGAAAATGGTGTCTACTACGAGGAAAAACAAAAGTAAACCTGCACATATTATTTATAAATGTGTAATATGTGTAGAGGACATTGATGATTCCATAGATTCATCTGTACAGTGTAATCAATGTTTGGAATGGTGTCACGAATTATGCATCGATATAGATACCTTTGACATATGCGATTTATGTAAATAAATAATAATTATTATTTATGCATGTACATTTCATATGTCAAATTTATCTATGTCAATGCATAATTCGTGACTTTATAATTAATTTTACTTAAAATAAATAAATTATATCATATACATTTTAATTCAGATTAATTATTCAATTATTATTTATATAAATATGGGTTATGAATATCCCGGCGTTGATCGGTTTTCGATTATATTCCTATATATTATGTATTAAATATAGCTATTCCTAATTATGCATTTCTAGTAAATACAATAAAATGTTAAAAATGTTAGCTAAACAACAAACAAATGTAGAAAAATAATTGTTTTTAATATTTCAAAATTAGTGGACAAATTTATTAATTCATAATAACAACATAAATGGGAAATAATATATATATATATATATATAATAGTATATACAAGATTATTGGTTCTCTTCAAAATATGGATTATTTAACATGAGATCGACTTCGAAGGGAATTAGATATATTTAATGATTTCAACTTCATATAAGTTCCTGGATCTGATGGAAGATCCGCCAAAATAAAATAAAAATTTATATTTATATTATTTAATATATTATTAGTAAAACTATTTACAGAATTAATGTGCTATATTAATATATATATATATAGATATATTGTTGATTAAATAACATATTTTATTAGTAAATCTATATACACTAAATATTTATATATATATAATACTTTATAATATTGATAGTATATTTATACTCAATAATAAAATATGAATAGGATGGATTTACTTTTGAAAATATATGTATATAACAAATAATTATTATTTAAATTATAAACTTTTATAATTTTATTGTTTAATTTAGTGGTTAATTAAATATATTGACGTTGGTCCTTGGTATTAATGAGTATAATATAGTTTATCTATGTTTAATTATATTTACCTAAATAGTTGTGTATTTTATGATTATATATATTGATTGATAATATACATTTTTTATGTATATTAAACAGTATAGAAGTTAACTATTATAAAATATTTATTTGTATTAATTATTTGTATCAAATAATTTAGGATTTTAAATTAAAAGTGAAATAATAAATATACATAATTGAAAAAATATAATACATTTAATATTATACAGGAATATATATATATATGTGTGTGTTTATGTTTAGTCTTTATTATATATAAGTTATATTACTATTAACTAAACAGTTTATATTAACTTAATTATAATAAATTAATTGACTTATTAAATTATGATAAGTAATACAAGATATATTATTAAAAATTTTAATAAAAATAGCACAAGCTAGATTCGAACCTATGACCTCCTGCATGGAAAACATGTAGTGTACCACTAAGCCATGGCTTAAGACATGTATTTAATATTAAATGTATTATGATATTTATAAAACGAGGCTTATAGTATTATACATATATAATCCATTGTTTTTACTTGAAATTAAATGTACAATGTATGTATATTTCTGTGTCATACATTCTACAACTGTATCGATATCATGTGTACGTAACATATTCTAATGATAATCGAGTAATTTCTAAGGGTAATAATTGTAATGTAATCATAATAACATTTAATAACACATACTTCATTGATCATTTATTATCACGGATATCCTATTGATGTATTATATTATTATACATATATAATCTATTGATCCTACTTGAGATTAAACGTAAAATCTAAAACTGTATCGATCTCATGTATACGTAACATATTCTAATGATAATCGAGTAATTTCTAAGAGTAATAATTGTAATTTAATATTATATTTAATTATTTATTTATATAAATATATATAATATATATTATATATTATTATAATAATTATATATACCTATTTAATAATACCTATATATATATATATATATATATATATATATAGGATATATAGCCTATATATATAGATAATTATCAAAAGTGTAATAATAACCAAAATGTATATTAATATTATATTAATATTAATATTATATTAAATATACAATATCATAACACATATTATAATAAATAACATATATTTCATTTTTATTATTGATTTAGGTTGTTAATTATTATTTATATTTTATAATGAAATTTATAGTTAATATTAAATTGATAATCAAATGTATTTGTTGATCAAAACATAATATAACGAAAATAATTAAACTATATATAATATATAATATAATATATATTATATATGTAACATATATGTTTCATTTATATATTACAAATATTCAGATATATATATATATATATATATATATATATATATATATATATATATATATATATATATATATATATATATATATATATATATATATGTAACATATATGTTTCATTGATAGATTACAAATATTCAGATATATATATATATATATATATATATAATTATATATGTAACATATATGTTTCATTGATAGATTACAAATATTCAGATATATATAATGTATCATATTAAGTGGTGCATACGCAATTTTATAGAGAATTTCATAAAAATTGTTTTACAAATAAATAATTATGGAATTTGAATATGTAAATGAGTTCTATATTACTCAATTTTCATTGGATATAAGGCGGCCATTACTGTCGAATTTTTTCGGCCACTACTATTGCTTACATATGGTCTAGTATATGTATCATAAATGACTACCATTACATGTATATGAATGCATAAATACATATTATGATAGATAAGCAATTATATTTTATAAATATGCAACAACAAATAAATATTTAATAAATATTCATTGTATAAAAGTGCTTTTCCAAATCATGTTTTTGTTAAAATTTTACAAAAAATTATTATGTAATAAATTAGAGTAATTAATTAATTATTAATAAAAAAAATTTACTCTATATTATAGACATTTTGATTATCTAAATATTGTATATAGAACTTTTTATCATATCTAGCACCATTTCAGCGTTAATTAAAACGGCCACTACTCCTGCATCGGCCATTACCCCTACTCCTCCCCTACGTGGATGTGGAATGTGATGTGGTTCGTGGATGGATGTGGATGGACGTGGACGTGGAGAATGTGGTGTGGTTCATGGATGGGGGTAGAAGGGGAATGTGAGTGTTCGTGGATGGGGGTATATGGAGAATGGGTGCGTTCGTGGATGTAGATTGATGGGGAATGGAGGATGGATGTGTTGGTCGAATATAGAATGGAGGAAACCTCAAACTAAAACAAATATGTATACATATGAAACATCATAAATATAAACAGTCATGATTAAATATGTATCTATCGATAAGTTCTTACAAATAATATGATATGATTCACTAGCCTTTCAGTGTACGCTGTTTACACTAATAAACCATATCATACCGAACTTCTCGATAATAACGAGATCACGTGATGGGCGTAGTGGGCGTATTTCTAATTAGCTAACTATAGATATCTATAGATAAAACTAGTTAATCTAATTATAAACTAAGCTCTCTTTTAAAATTTACAAAACAGAAATAAAAAAACTCAATAACCGAAAATATCAAATCAACATTTATCCAAATTACATAACATTTAATTTAAATTCGTTCAAGCCACGTCTACTATTTGTATTTTACAAAACTGAAATCAAATTATCTAAAAACACAAATATTAAAATATATTAAATCAACATGTATCTAATTACATAACACATTCATACTTAGTGACCTGCATATTTATAAATACCTACATACAGTTATATACGTAGTTACCATACTACATATATATATTTATATATATATATATATATATAATATTCGTTACCAATATTTATTCTAAAATGTCACTATACTATCTACATACGTATACGTATTATACGGTTATAACCTATGTATATTCGTGACATCAGTTAATACATGTAACTCTTCAGGTAACTCTTCATTATTAGATTTAATCACTACAGTTTCTCTACTAGATTATATTGGTAATATTTATGATATTTTTAATTTTAAATTAATATATATATATGTATATATATATATATTATTAAATATGTTATATTAATATATTACATATATAATATATATATATATATATATATATATATATATATATATATATATATATATATATATTATACCCTTCATTGAATTTATTAAGCTAATTTATTTATATATTACATTTATATTTTTATTTTATTTTATTTACAATTTAATATCATATATATATATATATATATATATATATATATATATATATATATATATATATATATATATTAAAGTGTAAATAAAATAAAATAAAAACACATATACATTTATATTTAAAAGATATTTATAATTATTATACAATTGTATTCATATTTATTTTCAATCAATATTTATTATTAATAAATAATTATTAATATTTAACTAAAATAACTAAATTAATTGTTGATTATAACCATATAGGTAATATATATGTAATATAATATTATATTTAAAATATACATTACAAATAATTTCATAATTATGCATTTATATGTTAGTGATATGTTATTAATATATTAGATGCGATTGGTTTTAAATTGTTATATTGACAAATACTTTTGGATACATTTATTATTAATAATAATAATATAAATATATGTTACTACTCAAATATAATAACTATATATAGATAGATATATGTTATGTGTATGTTTAATTAATGTTTCAATTTGATATTCAATTATTTAAATTATTTAAATTTATTTTTATTTCAAACAATTGTTTTATTTCATCTATTAATTATATATTTTTAATCTTTTTTTTGATGTTAATAATATAAGATAGAATACATATTTATTTGAATGTTTATTTTATTAGGCGGAATTAATGCTATCAGTGATATGTGTTGAGGCGTAAGAAATAAATGACTGGCGATACATATATTCAGTATATATATATATAAAACTGGAGCAATTATACTACAAACACATTGTATTTTTCATAAACAATATCAGACAATTTTAAATACCATTAGTGCATGATAGGGTTTAGAAATATATTAAAGTGATAGTTTATAATTTTATTTGACAAAGTTATAATCTTCTAAGTATATTTCATTAATAATATAAATTGTTAAATATGTTGAATTTTTTCTGATTTAAAATTAATATCTTTCATAGAAATTAGTTACATACTATTTGTATTATAATAGTTTATTTTATTTATTATATGCTTCCCTCTTAACGATAGATGTCTCGATTATGTATTCCAGAAATTCAAAAAATTGTCAAGTAAGCCCGTCTAACAATAATATTACATAAGTGTATATATCCCTTAACCGCCTGCACACTTATGTAATTATCTTCACATTATTACTTTACGTATAGGCTTTTACACACACACACATATATATATATATATATATATATATATATATATATATAGAAGTTTCGAAGGGACACTAGTACCATATAGTTATATGTGAAAACGTCATCTAAATTCCTGTATGGGATGAAAGGACTCCACCAAAAATAAAATAAAATAAATAAATAAATATATATAGTTCAATATTTATGCAGAAAGAATAATTTGATATGCCCTGGACAAGTGGTATAAAGGTATTGGTATACGTGGAAGAAAGATACAAAATGTAGATATGATGACGACATCACATTGATATTGGGAACAAAAGATGATCTCACAGAGCTAATTACAAAAGTCAAAAGAGCAATCGATGAAACCGGAATATATTTAAATTCCAAGAATAAAGGTGATAACTACAGGTGAATTGGAATAATATCGAAATTGTTGATGTATCTTCCTGGGAGTTCTAATAACAAATAATGGATTACGAAGAAGACTCTCAAAGGGTAAGATTTCTATGGGGGTCTGATAGTTATATTAAAAGGCAGGGGCATCAGCTTAACGACCAAAAAATGATTATTCAAATACTGGTATTTACAATTAATCTCTATTGAGCAGAAACCTGGACTATTCAAAAGGTAGAGAGGTAAACAATTATTCTTTCGAACTATGGTGCTGGGAGTTACCTACTTAGATAGGAAGAAAAATACTTAGCTAATTGATATACTAATTATTATATATTAGGGATCAATCCTTAAAAGTACTCTCGAATTTAGAATAGTCAAGTCTGCCCTATCATTTTTCGTTTGGTTGTTAGAGAAGATGTGATGGAATTGCAATTTATTCTGGGAAGAATGGAAGATCGGCGAGGAAGAGGCAGATGACGTTGTACTTGGCTCGACAATATACACAAATATTTCTGTAAATATATCACGAATCTCCGACTAAATACTAAAAACAGAGCGGGATGGAATATAGATACCATGTACGACGTCCATTGGTGTCGCCAGGGGTTCTCGACGACACAAGGTGAAACAGTTATACATATTATATATATATAAATTATATTTGTTTATATTCTAATATATGTATAATATTTATTATGTTGAAAACTTTTTGTATTTTGATTGATATATCCATATACCTGTCGCACACAAAATACTCATCAATATTAATACAATCATTAGTAATATTGGTAAATCCTATGATTAATATTAATTATTAATTATATATTTATATAAATATATATATAACATTTTAATAGATGATACAATAATATAAATATAACCTATAAATATAACCTTAATATGTTGTATATATATACTACTGTATTATACCAATGATTTTAGAAGTACATTTACGTGAAACATATTTTAATGCTGAATAGTTTGAAATATAGGTGGAAATAATATTGTTTTAAATAATTTCAATATCGAATTGACAATGTATTGTTACATAATACTTTAGAATGATAGAAAATATGTATAATTATACATTGAAAATGATCTATTGATTTATTAGATTTATCGAATAAGACTTTATATATTTTAAGAAAAAAATGTCTAATTATATAATAATGTTATATTCTTAAAACTAACACTATTAATTAAATACGTATTGTATAAGGAAATCATATAAGTTAGAATCAACCTCACAGTAATGTACTTTTTATGAACAGAAACGTAATGCTTGCGGCAACAACTCTAGAAAGATTTTTAAAACTGTTAATAGTATCCTTGGAAGTACTATTAAACAAAAACATAATGTTCTGAGTGCTTCTTTAATGTGTACTTCGTACATGAAATGATTATCATCTAAACTTTCCAGTATTTCTGATTGCATTAAATCCAAGCTAGTTATATCACTTTGATTCTGACTGCCCATCGAATTTCCCAACGTATATCTTGTAAACTTACTATTTTTTCATTTCCCAAAATAACTGAAATCCATAACTCGATTATGACAGCCACTTATATTGTTCCAATAGATCCCTTAGATCCCTAAATCACTTGATGATGGCATAATGGATAGATCCTTGAAATATACTAGTATCAAACATATAATGAAGAAAACAGCACTCGAACCTGACTTATTGACAAATTACAGACCCATATCCCAACTTCCAATTACCAGTAACATTATGGACCGTATTGTAAGCTGCCAGCTAATATATTTTCTTGAAGCTAATAATGTGCTTATCCCTTCCAGAGTGCCTGCAGGAAATCATATTCTACTGAAACTGCTCTCAACGATATTACCTATACGCTGTATAAATCTCTTGATTCTTCTCATTGTGCACACTTACTGTTAATTGACCTCTCGAGCGCATTCGATACAATGAATTACAACAATACTATTGACGCATTAAGAATCTCCACTCAAATATTTACTTTCATTTTTCACTGTTCGTACTATATCTGTTAAAATCAAAGATTTTATTTCTTCCCATAATAACTTATCCCGTGGAATTCCTCAGGGTTCGGTTCTCGGCCCTTTATTATTATTTATTTATTTGCATCCTCTATCTAATTGAAAGAATAGAGTGTACTTCAGAAATTATGAATTATCTTCTTAGAAATTATCTTCTAGTGAACATATCGTAAACTGAACTACTGAATCTATCTCGAATACCGACTATTATCTGTGAATATTGATGGTAAATTGATACTACATTCTGATCCAGTCCGTAACCTCGATGTCATTATGGATAGTTCGTTATCTTTTGGTCAGCACATTAATGCTATATATATATAATTCTGCAAATTACCATTTACGTAGAATCGCCCATATTATTAAATATTGCTCTACGCGTATTACTAGAAAACTAATTAATGCTCTTGTATTATCTAAGATAACTTTTTAATAACATAAATAGTACTTATATATAAAAGAAGATAGGATTATTCGTGCTTCTATACGACTTATTTATAATGTTAATCGGCGCGACCATATATGAGTATAAGCGTATACGCTTACAGATATATACCAATGTAATCTTAAGTGGATTTCATTTAGAAACCGATGCAATTATTATATTTAACCTACTATGCTCAGCACAAAACACTTTATTAATAGGTAAGCCTGGATATCTAAACAATTTCTTGAAACGTTCAGCGATATTGAGCACATTCAGAACATCGGATGCTATTCTATTTGACGGGGGTACTACTAAAAGCGTAATCATATATCTTGCTTTCTCTTCCGTTATTCATCGCACATGGAATATATTACCATATGATCTAAGCAAGATACAATCATCCTATTGTTTTATAATTAAATTGAAAAATCATTTAAACTCTGTATAATACATTTTTATATATTATAATATTGTTGTCTTAATTACAATTTATGGAATCAATGAACGAATGAATGAATGCATTTTATTTACCGAATATTGGCTATAATAATTGTAGGGATACCCATAAGCTATGTTTAGCTTATACAATGGATACCCTTAATTAGTTTTATTTTGTTTATTTGTTTGTTTGTTACGTTATACACCAGTGAGGGCTCCCGCTAAATTCGGTGTATTTAAATAAACCAATGTATGTATTCATTCATTCATATATAAATATATATATATATAAATATATATATAGTCTGGGGTCGATGGCTCAGTGGGACAACAAAAAGCTAGTAAGCCAGAGGTCCCAGGTTCGACTCCAGGCAGTTCTTATTTTTCTCTTGTGTTTATCAAGAATTTAATACACAATAAATCAAAACACAATACAACAATATTACTATTTGTTTTGTATTGTCCGGGGCTCCTCGCAGTTATTTATAACATGTCTATGATTTCTTGAGGGGTCCATTTGTATCCGATATTATTATATGTGTGATTCAATAAATAAACATTATTATATATATATAGGTATTAGTACTATTAGTAATAACCATGTATGAATACTGCTTTTTTGCTTCATTATTACTTATTTCTATATTAATAATTATAAATGAAAATATATTATAATAGATTATAATTAGATATTCTTATATTAAATAGATATATAATCATGCGTAATATTTTTAAATGTTGTTTTATTGATATAAATTAAGAAATAATAAAATAAAAAAGATGCTATTGAATTATCAACTAATGAATAATAAATAGGTATTAATTTAAATGAATTGTTTAGGCTTAATTAATTGAATTATATAAAATAAATGTGTGTAATAGATGATGTTGAACTAGTTTATAGATAGTACACTCGAAATTCATTGGAAGTACTGTATAGAGAATAGTTGCAGGCTGTAAGTATTGATCGGATAATGTACAGCTGCAAACAGTAAATATGAGGTCGTGTATAACTCCCATATAACTATAGACATAGTGAGGGTTTATCATATCGATAGTAGACGCATACTTTATCGACTAGCCTACATATCAATATATTATGTAAATTATAATTTCAAAGAATGAATTAATTGATGATTAATTTATTCATATTTGTGTTGTGAGGAAATATGAATAATGCATACCAGCGGATGATACACAAATACTACATCGATATACTAGTATGCATACATACTACATCGATACACTAGTATATACACACATACTACATCGATACAATTATATGCATGCATTACATGTATTCTATAACATGTGACCTCGTGGATATCTCCTCGTATCTAGTATAATAGTAGATTTTAAATACAAAATATATCTACGAATAACTTATAGTTGTAGTAGATTAAATATAAGTAAACATACTTAATTATAGTTATATGAATAAATTTAAATAGGCTACATGTAAATATAATAATATGATTTGGATCGATGGCCAATGAAATAATATCTATGAAATAAATCATAAAAATAATGAAAAATGAAGATTATGTAGATGTAAAACTAGTTTTATTATTAACGTTATTATTATTGTTAATAAAATTATATTAACAATAATAAGGTATCTAGCATGCATAATTAACATACCTTTCGTTTTTTCTTCGGTGATAGCTAAATCTGTATATATTTTAAAATTATATAAGTTATTTACATATCGTAAGAAATATATATCGGAAGTTAATATATATTATATTAAAAATTAAAAAGTATATATCATAAATTATGATTATGATTCTTAATAGAGTATATATATATATATATATATATATATATATTTATATATTTATTTTATATTTAAATATTTATTTTATATATGTTTACTATTCTAATAAATATGTAATAAAGTTGAACGATTAAATCTACACATATTACTATATAATACAATGTTAAGGGTTATAATTTTAAAATTATTATATTTTATTCATAATTTTAGTTATAACTTTCATTATATTGGTTTCGGTAACAAGATTATTAAATTAAAATATATATATATATATATATATATATATATATATTTATGACGGCGTATGCAAATATGTATCATATAGTATATACGCTTGCGATTAATATCGCAATAGATTAAACATTACAATAATCTAAAGCATACATATAATTAAAATAACCAAAGAACAATTTAATAGGATATGAAGGGATAGGATATTATAGCATATAAAACTAGTTACACATTGATACAAAATATTACTATAGGGGTCTAGGTTATTTTTCCCACTTCTTGGCGTAGTAGAGCTATATAAATGTTATATGAAGGATATCCAGATATGACTTGAATGGTCTGGTTGTCCAGGACCGGTCATTGTTGTGCTATAAATGGATATAGATATTAAATCGACGGTACGAGAATGTTCCGGCTATTAACATAGGATAATTAAATAACTTACTTACTTTAGTCGAGTTCTCACTCAACCAGATCTTAAATAACTTTCCATCCTTCTGTGTCCATCACCAGTATTCTTAATTCATCTTCTTCTTCACAGTCGTAATTATTCTTTAAGAGTTCTATGAATTTTGTGGATTGTCTCCCTCTTTCGTATGCCGTTCTTTGGCTTTCATAAAATGTAGATATGCGATAGTTCGTCGATCTACACTATGTAGTGTCCTGCTAGTAACAATATTTTTTGATTTAATACCTCAGATGATATTTTGCATTCCCTTGTACAGTTTTATATTAATGACCTTATCTTTCCATGATATATATTTGGTCATTCTAAGAAGCCTGGTATAATAACCATCATTTTTCTTAGGCACTGTGAAGTGGGTTGTTCATATTTCGCTACCATATAATATAGGTTCGATTGTTGCTTTGAAAGATCTAATTTTCTGACTGTTTTTCATTTTGAGTGTTTCATATTGAGTTCATCTTATGTATTTCTGACTTGGATCATTCTTTGCGATTTCAAAATCCATGCCCCATGTATTCAAAAGTAGTACATTGTTAATCAGCGTACTATTGTTATCTAATTTAATATTGACGCTAATGTTGAGACTCTAATGTTGACGAATCAAATAATAATCACACTATAATATATGACCAGAATCTGTGACATATAATCCACAGAGATTTTGCAGGATTTATAGAGGAAATATGTATTTGATACTGGTAGACGTGTAATCACCTACTATTGGAATTCAATAGTAGGTGATTCGAACAAAGAATGGAATAATGCGGTAGGTAAATTTGCTCTTGGTAAGATAAAGCAAGAGGCATTAGACTTCTCGAATTTGCTACAAAGCATAATGTTACATTTGATAATACTCTCCATTTACAAAAAGTGTCAAGGAAAGCCACTTGGTACTCTCCAAATGGTCAAAAACATAATCAAATAGATTTTATTCTAACTCCTCAGAGGTTCAAATCATGTATATACAAATCACCAACAAGATCATATACTGGTGCTGTAATAAATAGTGACCACGATCTAGTTCTTTGCAATATAAGACTGAAATTACGTTAACAAAATATGAAGAAAAGCAATAGAATACAGTTTTACCTTGAAAAACTGGCAATGAATATAAATATGAATTAGAAGCTAAACTGACAAATATTAATATAGATGAATTACCTACTGATAATGCTTATATACAAATCCCAAAGTCAATAATAGATACAGCACAAAATATTCTAGGAAAATACAAATTGAGAAAACAACCATGGATAACGGATAAGATTCTGGAATTATGTGATAAAAGATGAGCTTGAAACATAAAAAAATAAGAGTAGTAAGCATGCCGAGGAATACAGAATAGTGTACAATCTTATAAGAAGAAGCATAAAATATAACAAAATATGAATGGCTGAAATCACAATGTAATCAAATTGATTATGAATTAAAAAGATATGTTTATAGCAAGAGAGCTTACGATACTATAAAAGCGATCACTAATCCCACAAATAGGAAAATATCAAATATTGAAGATGCTAACGGTATACCATTAGAAGACGATAATGTAAAATAGGATAAATTGACAGCATATTGTAAAGATGTATATAACTACCCAATGCAAACCGACCGAGCCAAAGTAGAAACAGACAATATCCGTGAAGATGATGAACAGCCTCTACCAATACTAAAGTCAGAAGTGATCCACGCCATAAAAAATCGCCATCAAAAATGCAAGTCACCAGGAATTGACAATGTACCAAGCGAGCTATTAAAATAGAAGGTGAAGCGTTAAATGATATAATCACAAAGATTTATCAGAAAGTATGGTCCACCAACCAGTCAGATTTATGGTCAACCTATATAATCATCCCTATTCCAAAGAAAGGAGATCTCAAAAAATGCTCAAACTATCGAACTATAAGTATTATCAGCCATACAAACAAAATTCTCATGAGAATTATATTGAACAGATTAATTCCACAAGCCGAAGTTATTCTAGCGGAAGAACAAGCAGGATTTAGAAAAAATCGAAGCATAACTGAACAACTTTTTAGCTGCATACTAATAATGGGAAAACACATCGATCAACAACGTCAAGTTTATCATAATTTCATTGATTACAAGAAAGCATTTGATAGAGTATGGTTTATGGCACATGATGTTTATGTTTATGGCACATAATGATGGTTTATGGCACGTGATGTCTTCTTATGCAAATGTCCAATGATATAATTCAATGTATTAAATCATTCTATAATTCTTCTAAAAGCAGCGTACCTCTAAATAATAATATTGGAACAAAGTTTAATACAACAGTAGGTGTGAGGCAAGTGTGCTTATTATCGCCAGTTCTGTTCAATATATTCCTGGACAAAATAATGCTGGACTCTGTAACAAAATAACCATCTAGTATATCTATAGGAGACACAAATTCAATAACCTGAGATTTGCAGACGATATTGATCTTATAGCAGGTTCCGAAAGTGAACTACAAACTATGAATGATGCACTAGAAAAAACATCGACATATACGGCTTGGAAATTAATCATGATAAATGCAAAATTATTGTAAATGGAGAAGGTCCAACACCAATGATTTATATGTACGATAAACAGATTGAAAATGTGAAACATTTTAAATACCTCGGAGCAATGCTTACGAATTCCGGCAACTCAAAAAATGAAATTCGTATAAGATTAGCTACAGCAGTTTCAGCATTTGTAAAACTGGAAAAAATCTGGCGTAGTGGAGAAATCGAATTCAAACTTAAATTTTGATTATATAACTCATTAGTTCTTTCAACATTGAGTTATGGCTGTGAAATATGGACTCTGCTAGAAGAATCAAAGAAGAATGACTCAACATACGAGGTGTTGAGTCAAAATCTCACAGGCGTCTCCTGAATATAAGCTATTAAGAAATAAAGACGAATAAATGTAATGTATATTTTAGGTCAATAATTTAATAAATGAGAAAGTCGGCTTATATGTACCTCTTATTGATATAATCATACAAAGGAAAATGACCAAATTCGGACATATAACTCGATACGATTCCATGTCCAAAACAATTCTTAAATTCTATGTCGAAGGTAATAGAAAAAGAGGAAGACCAAAGAAACATTTTTTAAATGATATTTTTGAATACTCTAATCTCCCTCTTCAGCAACTTTTAGTTATTGCTAAATATTTTGTTTACGATATATCGTTATAAATGGAAAAAGTTGTTAAAAAAACTGTCATGTTCTCCCCCTACGATGGCAACGTCAAGGGACTAAGTAACTAAGTAAGTAAGACGCGTACTCACAATTGACGGAGGTATACCTATAGGTCTAATAAATATATCAATGGCGACGTCTACTAAAGTTATGTCAGCGGGTACTGCAAATAGTTTTTGATACATACTGATTACATATAGTTATTATAATAAATAATGATCAAATAATATAAATTGTCAAGAAATGGGGGTATACGCTGATTATATTTTATGAGTATTTTAAGTAGCGAAGATTCAGTTGAGTTTCCTACACAAAATATACTCTAAAATGTATCATGTAACTTGTTTTTTTTTCAATACATCTATTCGATTGGATAGCAAAAATGCATTCCGAAATGTTCGTAAAAACGGGAATAATTAGGGATAATATTAGATTAAATAAGTATTTTAGAACATCGAGGTAATTAGAGCGTACTATATGGAGTTGGAAAAATACAATAATTTACAGGCAAATATTGATAATAACAATAATATAAGGATCCGGAGTGAAAGATAATATCCTACAGACATCTAGATTAATTATGTTAGAATAACACGAAGAATAAGAATCACATATCATATTAGATATAGTGAAAATAGGATGAATAGAGAAATCAGATATTTCTAGATACAGATTTAATAAGTTAAATTTATTAATAATACAAACCTACAAAACATAAAATGAACGATACACAATGGATTAGTAAATTATATAATAAATAAAATATAATATATAATATAATTATTGTGATATATTGTAACCTTCACACGTGTGGTTTATCTTTTCATATCCAGTATTACATTTACATTCGTAACTACTATTATAATTAAAACAATACGAATTTGTTAAATGGGAACATATGTCAACATCCTTTTCACATTCATTGATATCTAGATAATCAAATATAAAAAATCATTAAATATTGATATTAATTCATTGTCATTAAACAATATTATATACGCATGTTTTATTTATATTATTACTGATATACCACACATAACGAATAAGTAAATATCTTAATAATAATTAAGCTAATTAATATAATTAACTATTATAATTATATTAATTAACAATATTAAATTTGTATTCAAAAAAATATATCATAGAATCAATTATACATATAATATGATATATAAACATATATATATATATATATATATATATATACATCTATGGTAAGTTATTACCTTCACATTTGCCATATACCATACTGTAACCACTATTACAAGTACATCTGTACGACCCGGCGTTGTTAGTACATTTTGAATCACGTATGGGTGAACAGTTATTATTCTCACCATGGCATTCATTTATATCTAGATTAAATTATAATCAACTTTATAATATTGGTTATATTATATATACAGCATTTCGAACTACTTAATATGGTATACTGCAGTGAATTAATTAGTATGTTCGGTATATATATATATATATATATATATATATATATATATATATATATATATATATATATATATATATAGGTTACTACCTACGTTATTAAACATATTTTATGGAAACATATTTTAAATATATGTAGGATATATATATATATATATATATATATATATCGCAGGGGTCGCGCTAATGTGCAGTCAACGCAAAAATGGGAAGTCAATAATTTATTTGTGCAGTCAATTTTTCAATTTTGTGCAGTCAATTTTTCAATTTTGAGCAACAACATTTGTATTATTCCAATTAATTTGTGGAAGCATTATGTAAGATGCATACCATGCGTGGAGTTTCCCAATATTGTTACATAACTAAACATAAGAAGATCACCAATAACAACATATAGTGGTATAATATATAGAAAAGAGACCATTATGAAGCATCTAAGTTCTGAATATCATAAATAATGAATTATTGCTTATCAAAAAAAGATTGAAGGAATAAAACAATCAGATAATACACTACTAGCGAACTATATATCAAAGGCAAATAGTGATTTAGCTTATAAGATAGGATCATTATTGATCATGATGTATTATGATGCAAATAAGTTGGTTTTGCCTGAATATTTTTTCCCTACTAGAGCAGTTGTGAATATGATGGTATTGAAATGTAAATATAATTATGATGATAATATTATTACGAATACCGATTTACAATATATGATGCCCCATACGCATAAAGAATTATTATCCATTATAAATTATAATTTATAATAGATACATATATGGAAATATTACAAACAAAAATAAAAAATGCAACTGCAATATCTCTTTGGTCAGACAGTAGTGTATACAGGACACATGTTGATAAGATATACACACTTGCGAAATTAATAGATAAAGATGGAAACGAATCGCTTATATTTGTAGGTTTAGGAGAACCTCTGGAACGTGGAGCTCGTGGGATATTTAACACAATAATTAAATCAATGGAAAATCTTCTTGGAAGTAACGTAACAAATTGAATAATGAAAGAGGGTTCGTCGTTGATAACAGATGGTACATCTGTTAATACAGGATATGATAATGGTTTATGAAAGATATTTCAAGATTATAGATTGGAGAAGTTCAGCGAGCTCGTAGCTCCTACTTACAATATGGTGTTATGCACACAAGTCAAGTCTGGCATGGAAGGCAGCAAGCTATGAAATAACAGAAATTAAAAATATGCTGATGACATTAAGTCAGATGAAGAAAGTTAACAAATATTGCAGAGTACAATAACCTTATTGTTTGATCATTTCCAACAAAATATGAAATATGACGGAGTGAATTCACTAACCAACTAGTTAAAAGACTATTAAGTATGTATGGCATTAATATTGTATTTTAATTCAATGATATGCAATGAAGCCCGTGGATTTTTAACATACCTTTGCAATGAACATAATATTCATCTATAATGCTTTATGGCCGATGTACTAATTATATTCTCTTGATATCAAAAAAAAGACGCAATCAGATTCGACTACGATCTGTGATATTCATCAACAATTAATACTATTGAGGTATTCATATTTATATATTTAATATTGCAGAATACAATGCCTATAGCCCCAGTAAAATAAATAATGTTTCATAATATTTCATAATATTTTGTAACTTTAATAGATTATTCTGTATAAATGATTAACAACCGATTTAATTGGCGGATGGGTTACTTAGTTAATCGAATAAATTGAAAAACCAGTGGTACTCATAATATAATTTATATTTATCTGAAATGAGAGATATATTTACAATAAAAGTAGAACTTATAAAAACTTTAGTAAATAATCTTTAAGGAGCGATTTACAAAAGATGAAAATATATTTTAAAAACTTGATAATTTTCTTAAATTAAAAGAAGAAGTAAACATAAAGCAAGTACATGATTTTATAAGTGTTGATTTGAACTTAAGATATTTATCTTTACAATATAACGATTTATTATTATTTATTACCTATTAAGAAATTAATATATTCAGAAAATACAATCTTCGTGAACTTTTTATAAAGATATCAATGTATGTATGAAATATACAAAAAATATACCTAATATACCTAACAAATTATTATTTTCTAGCATGGAAGTAATGTCTATATTGTTTGTACTTATAGTAGAATTATGAGCGCTAAACCACACAGTACCGATGTGGAAAGAATTATATTTGCAAATAATTTTCTTAGGTATGTACATAGAAATAGAATGAAAATAGAAACTGAGAATAATCAATTATTTATTCATTATAATATGCAGGATCTTGAAAATGGAATACAAAACCGGCGGTATTAGCTTGGTTAGTTATTTAATTAAAAAGTCATTAATAATATTTTAGTCATAATGTAATGAAATTTCAGATTTACCTAACATTTTTAGAATACATAAACGAAGTATAGACAACACGATAGATAGCATGGTAAAACACAAGAGTATTTCAAGGGAATTTTTTCTGGTGCAGGAAAAAATAAAGGAGAAGAAAATTAAATTCCTTTTAAAACAATACAATTCTAAATATAGCACAATAAATAATCATAAACGTTTCATCTTTAAAATATATTTTTTAGTCATACGTTTTAGCTGTAATTATCAGTATTTCAGCTTACATGCATATACAGTAAAACCTCTCTATAAGAAACCTTTTTATAAGAAAAACCTCTTTATAAGAAAATTGTACACACATTTGATTGGAATTCAACCTTTTCCACATTAAAAAACCTCTTTATAAGAAAATCTTATAAGAAAAACATAAGAAAATCCTCTTTATAAGAAACTTATTGTATACAAAATAATTATATATAATAGAAGTATTGTATATTGATAACAATTATAGAAATTAATTATTATATAAGATATTTTTTTTACTTACAAATATTATATTACATTAATAGCTCAAAATGAATTAAAATAAATTAATAATTGTTATTGTATATCCATAAATTTATTAAAATTAATTAATAAATGTTATTATATCATTAAATATATTGATGATACAATTTATTATATTATACAATTAATTGTTAAATAATAGATTATTATAATATTCATTATATTATATTCATCAATGATGATTCATAATTTATAATTTATAATGTAAATCTAATAAAATGTCATTATGTCTAAACGCAAACAATACAATATACATTAACAAAAGTATACAAAATAAATATACTATATATATATAACCTATAGGTTATATAATGCATTTTCAATTATAAATTAATACTTAAAATCATTGGAAAAGTAAAAACCTCTTTATAAGAAAACCTCTCTATAAGAAAAAAAGTACTGACAAAAATAGTTTCTTATAGAGTGGTTTTACTGTATATATATATATATATATATATATATATATATATATATATATATTACCTATAGGTAAATGTATATATATACCTATGCATTAATAACAATTATATATAACTATTAAAACTATACAATATTAATTGAAAATTTATTATTAATAATTATATATTTATGTGCAGTCAATATTATTCCTTAATGATACCCCTGATATATCGTATAGCATAGAAACATGGGTAAATACCTATTAATCAAATATAAATAGTATTGTTTTATTGCAAAATAAAAGTATCAGAATTATATACAAAAAAGACTTAAATTACCAATTACCTTTAATCATATTATCAAATACGTCTGAATTATGTATTAGTATATTAACAGTATTCTAAAATTAAATGATCTAGTAATGTTTATAAATAGTATATTACTTTATAAATTGCTAAATAAAGATTACAAAATTGATTTTAATGAATATTTTACATTAAATAAACGTATTGATATATTCATTTTAAAATAATTGCCATTAATGAAAACTATAAAATATCAAAATACAGTATTATTTAAATGTATAAAGTATTATAATGATATAATATTTGGTAATATTCTTAAAAAAATAAAATAAAAAATATAAATCAATTAAAAAAAATATTGAAATTGTTTTTCATTAACCAATATAAAATATAATATTCATATATATTTTTGCAGTGATATGTTTAATAATAATGCAAATATATTATTTTCTCTAATATTATATTAAATTAAACTTATTTTGTAATATAAAACTATATTAAAAAATCAGTATTAAATAGGTATTTCTTAATATAATTTTTACATTTTTACATATTTTACATTTTTATAAAATTTACATTATACAAAAAATATACAATATATATATATACTATATATTACAAATTAGAAGTTAAATCATAAAAAAAAACATTATAATATTTGTAAAAATTCAAAAAAAAATTACTATTTATCAAAACTATTGTATATTTATTTCTAAAATGTTAACATTTTATATATTTAACTATGCATACCTAATAAAAAAATACTAAAATGTATTAAAAATTGAAAGAATTAAAATAATAAAAAAAAAAAGTATTATAATCAAAACAATTAAAAACAGTATTAATTATGTAACATATATATATACATATATCAATATTATTAAAATTGACATAAACTATGTGATACAAATATTTAGATTATTTTATAAATATTATATTACAATTATGAAAACTTTTTTAATTAAATGTTATACTTTGTTTTGGATGCTAACATGAGAATTAAATATTTATTTTAATTTTGTTTTAATCTTTTATACTTTCTTTTGTTCATTGTTTATTTTAATATCCATTTTTATGTAATTTTATTCTGTTTTATTCGAATGAAGATGATGAAATATGACATTACACTTATATTAGGAGATATCGAAGTAAAAAAGTTAATCACTTTCACTGATCCTCCTTAGACATTGTCTATAAACTGAATGCATTCATTAATATATATATATATATATATATATATATATATATATATATATATATGTGACTAGGTATCCTAATATCAGATAATAGGTACCTATAGGTATACCTGTATTATTTATGGGGTTCAGTTATTTTGGTGATTGATGATTCATTAATAAATATCAAACATTTCATATATATATACATCTATGGTAAGTTATTACCTTCACATTTCTCATCTACCATACTGTAACCACTATTACAAGTACATATGTACGACCCGGCGTTGTTAGTACATTTTGAATCAAGTTTGGGTGAACAGTTATTATTCTCACCATTGCATTCATTTATATCTGGATTAAATTATAATCAACTTTATAATTGTGATTATATTATATAAACAGCATTACGAGCTCCTTCGTAAAGTATACTTTCGTAGAGTATAATCTCAAATTGAGCTTTATTAATAGAAGTGTTTATTCTTTCTATGCTCTATTGTTTTTCTATATATATATATATATATATATATATATATATATATATATATTAGTTGAAAAAGTTAAACTTTGTTAATAATACATATTGAGAAAATAATTATCTATACACAATGGCGTATTATATTATAAAATTTAATATATAATATAAATATTGTGTTATAATATAACCTTCGCATATGTCGTTTATCTTTTCATATCCTGTAGCACATTTACATTCGTAGCCACTATTATAATTAAAGCAATACGAATTTGTAGACATGGAGCATATATTAACATTCCGTTCACATTCATTTATATCTAAATAATCAAATATATAAAGTGTATTACGTGGTTTTTACATTATTAATATATAATCTAAACATAATACAAATTATGTATATATGATAATGATTTATTTTCACTTATAATATGTGTTTCAACTAAGCCAGTTCATATTTTACAGATATGTATAGCGTGTTTAAATAATTTAAAGTGATACATTATTGCCATAACTATTTTGTGGATACAAAATTATCTATAAAATTGTTAATATGATGCTATAAATATTAACCAAATCTGGTATAGTTATATATATATATATATATAATTTTATATTTTATCATAGATGATATTCTTATTAGGGTTTGAAATTAAAATTATAATAATTTGTTGTGCATATATTTCCTGGAAATTTCCGGACAAATCGAAAAAAAATGTTACACACATTTTTTCTCATATAAAAATATATTTATCATAATACTTATATATAACTTAACAAACAATTGTCAATGATATAAATAAAAGTTTCAACATATTTCATATCTCTTCAATGTTAATTGTAAGTCATATATAGTGAAAATACAAGAAATAAATAATTCAGATATACATATATATTAGTTGAGAAATTAAAATGTATTAAAATTATAAATTTTAGAAAAAATAAAATAATCAATAATAAAAAGATACATTTTTTTATTAAATTATATATAAATATAATATAATATATGATATAAATATTGTATCATATTGTAACCTTCACATATGCCTTTTATCTTTGTATACCCGTTATTACATTTACATTCATAACTTACATTATTATTTAGGCAATAAGAATGTTTTACCTTAGAACATATTTTAACATCTTTTTCACATTCATTAATATCTAAATAATCAATTATAAAAAGTATATTATAAATATAATTGGTACGTGATTAAATTATAATTATCCATATTATAAATTATTTATATATGATTATGATTAGCTTTATTTTCACTTATCATGTTTGTGTCCATCCCTCATATGGGCGTATAAATAATATAATAGTTAATTAATTAATAATCATCTATATTGCAACCAAATTATAAATGCATTATTTACACCTTAGCAATAAAATATCCTTACATTGTATTATAATTATGAAGATAAGTAGGTATTTATTTATTTTTATATTATAAATTATAGGTATTTCTTATTTAGAATTATATTTGGTATTTGTTTTCATTTTATAAAACAAACCATAACAATATAAAATTAAATATTATAGAGCGCCCATTGAAATTGTGAGAAAACTATAGTTTATATATCTATAACTATAGTATGTATATCATTAAATATGTTATTTAGCAAATTATGAAATATTATCTATAAATGATATATAAAATTCGTTTATGCCTGAATTATGACTATAGTAAATATAAATTTGAAAATGGAAATAAATAATAATATAAATAACTGTTATGGTAAAATCATTTAATATTAAATTAACAGATTACAATGTATTTATTAAATGAATATATATTCGTTTTTAAAAATATTAAAATATAATTAAATATAGTTATTTGTTTATACCTATCGAAATTAATTATAATATTCTATAATATTGGTATTTAATTATTAATAAATAGTATATATATATATATATATATATATATATACCTATATTAAATAATGTATAACAATATTAATATATATATATATATATATATATATATATATATATATATATTTAGATATTTGTATTTACCTTCATTATTTGTACAATTGGTAAGGTTAAAAAAATTGATTTTTAATTTATGACATTTAATATATTCATTTTCAGACGTATTCAATAATTTTAATATTGCACTTTTAAATATCCATTTCAATTTCTGGCAATCACAATTTATTTTATTATTGAATATCGTAAATTGAATCATTGTAAAGTGTCTTTGTTTCTTTAAATTTCCAAAAGCTACTTCATCTATAGTCGATAATAAATTATTATCTAACTTTAATATTATTAGTTGTGTTCTATTAAAAGCGTTTCTTTCAATATTAGTTATTTTATTATTAGATACATCTATATTAACGATATAATGAGATAAAAATAGTTCACTTTTAATAGATTTTAATTGATTATGTGCTATGTGTATGGAATCATATTCACCTAGTTTATTACGTATCTTAAAGGTATCAGAATTTAATTCTACGATAGAATTATGGTTAAGAGATAACCTCATTAAGCTTATTAGTCCGGCGAAAGCATCAGATTCAATATATTTAATAGTATTGTTATCTAGATTTAAGAAATCTAAAGAAATGAGATCTTCAAATGTATTATTTTGCAATATACGTATATTATTATTCGATATCCATAACATCTTTAATTTAATTAAACCTCTGAAATAATAAGATTTAATACTTGTCAACATCACATTATAAAGATATATTGTAGTTATATTAATAGTTATATTACTAATACTTGTTAAATTAAACTGTTGGCATTCTAATTTAATAAGGCTATTAAATGGGATATTCAATTTAGAAAAATTCAAATCTATTGGTACTTCTGCGATTACACATAAACGTTTAATGCTATTCGTGTCATTCTCCCTATATTGTATTCCTGTAAAGTTGTTCGAAAACAATCGTAAGCACGCTCCGAATTGATCGTATGTAAGCTGTTGTGAAATTAATTAATTAATCTTAATATTATCATATACATTGTAATTATAGTACATGATAATTAATTCATATATATACATATATAATATATACTGTATATATATTATATATATATACTCTCAGGTATACTATAATATATATATATATATATATATATATATATATATAATATACTATATATAGTATATATGTACCATAATATATATATATGTATATATATATATATATATTATGGTACACATATTGCCAATGTGTTATCGATAAGGATTAATTATATATATATATATATATATATATATATATATATATATATATATATATATATATATATATATATATATATATATATATATATATATATATATAGTTAAACACATCGACTTCTAAAGGATATTAAAGCCATACGGTTATAAGTATACCATTTCATCTAAGTTCCTGGATGGGATGAAATGACTCCACCAGTTGAATAACAATAACATGATAGATGTAAACCGAATGTATTAATGGACTTTCATATATAAATAAATAATACGTAAATAAGCATAACTAATAACACCAGTTGTTCATTCAAGTAACATCAGAAGTTGATGTATCAATCGATGTAATTAAAATGTTAGTTAGAAAAAATAATAAAATCATTACATAGAAGATATCCACTAAGTCTGCATTCACACGTAATATATGAGTACCCAGTGTGGGTATGATTTTAGGTTACCCAGTATGGGTAATAAATGTATATTCACAGCATAAATTAAACATGCCATTGGAAATCCACATATATAATGATGCTACAACTTTCAAATGAATTCTGACCTAGTTTCTTGAATTATTACTGTGTACCTATGACCTATATAACTAGTCATTCGTAAAATAATATCTGGTGAGATTATTTAGAGTGTGAACACGATCGGTAGGAACCCAGAGTACGAGTTTGTTACCCAGACTGGGTATATGTAAATAGGTAGGTATATGTACCCAGTACCCTATACCCAGTATGGGTACAAATATACAAATATATATAAGCCCACGTCTTACGATTGAAACTCTTTAATATTAGCGAATGTATACAATATAATAATCACAATATATTCTTTCGTGACACGCCTAAATAAAGAAATCAAGAGAAAACTGTTAAGAGACATAATTATTTATAAATTCACCGGAAAAATATCCAAATGTTGTCGTCTGGTATATATCATTTTGATAAAATGTAGAATATAGTATATAGAAATAGAGCCAGAGAGAGGCTGTTCTATCTAGCTCTATGTATAGCCCTGTAATTTGTTTTATTTAAGATTTCCGAGGTCAAATTAAAAATATTTTACATTTTTTTGTATACTTTAAAATTATAATAACAACTGATTTATATATATATTATAATGTATACTACATATATATTATTCATATACCATTATGATGTACACTAGTTTGTCAAATATCGATATGAGTATTTTGAAGGTGATCTCAAAATCAATGGGATATATTCGATACTAACCAAGAAAATAGCTATAATCTAGTAATATACATATAATATCGTGTTACATTTATAATTGATTTTATAAATGGTCTCTAAACAATTCTGTAATGAAAAAATCAAGAATATATTATATAACGTGTGAGTTATAATTCACGTATCCCCCTATTGATCATGCTAAACGATAAACCTAAATAAAGTTATTGAATAATGTATTGTAAAATAATGTATTGGACATGAATGAAAATAAAAATGCAGATAATCATATATATATATATATATATATATATATAGTATGTGCAAAGATTTTTCTAAGGAAAGACATAACACTCACGTGAAATCGTGTAATTCTATTTTGTATACAAAAACTAACAGCGCCACCTATAAGGTGTCAAGTTTAGGAACTATGTGTTGTTTATAATGTCAATTTGTATCAAACTATTCACTTTTAAAATGATAAATAATATGCTTTACATTATTATGTATATGATGAAAACTAAGTGTTCAATACTAATATATAATAAAGCAATAGGATATGTTGGTTTTAAGTGCTATGTGTAGAGTAAAAGATGATTTATATTGCATGTAATTTAATAGAGCCATGAAAACATTGTAGTATGCAAATCGCGGCAAACCTAAATCGATTTCGATACTGCTGCTAGCGGCGGGATGTATGAATAATAATCACGTTGTGTAGATAGGGAGAGTTATATCTTTATTTCGCGAAATCTTTGATATATATATATATATTTTCTGTACGGTTTCACGTAACATAACGTAAGGAATGTAACGTTCATACTATTATCCTGATGTAGTATTCTATTGATAAATAACATATGTATATATTATTTACTTTTAATTAAACATACTATTAACTTTCAGAATAAAAACTCTCTATTCTAAGTTGAAATTGAATATATTACAGATACCAGTCAGGTACTTCAGGTACATTTCGATCAAAAGGATTATAAATCAATAATAATAATAAAATAAATGATACAAAATACATAAAAGATAATGTAAACATATAACGGGAACATGAATAAATACATTACACGCATATTAATACTAACTTCATTACTAAATTCCTCTTCTTCTTCGTCATATTCGTCGTCATATTCTCCTTCGTCATATTCTCCTTCGTCATATTCTCCTTCTTCTTCTTTGTAAATAATATTTGAAATAATTATACATATAAATATATTTATAATTTTCATTATTCTACTAATATATGATATACTACTTATGTAAATGAATATTTATAATAATATATTATAATATAGAATATTATATTTATAATAATTTTGTAATATAATGTTTATAATACTTTTTTAATTGGATGTTTATAACAAATATATAATATAATTGTTTAAATTAATAAATTATGATTATTTTAATAACTTTAATTATATATAATATTTACAAACATATTTATACTATTTATTACTACTACTACTACTACTACTACTACTACTACAACTATAATTAATACTACAACTACCACTAGGTATAGTATACCACTAGGTATAGTAATAGTAATATTATAATATTAGATAAAATAAGTATTTTAGAATATCGAGGTAATTAGAGCGTACTATAAGAAGTTGGAAAAATACAATAATTTACAAGGCAAATATTGATAATAACAATAATATAAGGATCCGGAGTGAAAGATAATATTCTCAGACGTCTAAATTAATTATGTTAGAATAACTAGAAGAATAAAACTCATAGATAATATTAGAGATAGTGAAAATTAGATGAATAAATGAATCAGATATTTATTAGATACATATTGATTATTAATAATACAAACGTACATAAAATAAAATGAACGATACAATGGATTATTAAATTATATAATAAATAAAATGTAATATATAATATAAATAATGTTTTATAATAACATTTATATTCGTAACAACTATTATAATTAAAGCAATACGAATGTGTCACACTGGAACATATATTAACATCCAGTGCACATTCATTGATATCTAGATAATCAAATATAAAACGTAATTAAACATTGATATTAAGTCATTGTCATTAAACACATCGACTTCGAATGGACATTGTCAAGCTTATTAATAAAATCATCAAGAATAGAGAGAAAAAGTATTTCGAGATTATGAAATTATTTGTATGCACTTTAATTATGGTAAAATAATGAATTTACATTTAGATAATTAATTAATTGCTTGGAAACTATATTTCAAATATTTTACTTGCAAAATATAATTGAGATATTGTTATATAATTAGATAAACACCATATATCCAATCATTCTTTAGAATAGGTTTTATTATAGCATGTTTTAATGATGAAGGTACAGTACAGAATGGAGAGAAATATTAATAATATTAAAAATAAATTGAGTTAGTATAAAAGACAGCTTATGAAAAAGAAATAGAGGCAATTGATCAATAAGAGAAGCTGATTTAGAAGACAACATAATATATAAAACTTCATATAAAGATGTAGAAGAAACCGAGTCAAAATATACACCACATCCAAGTAAATATCCTAACATAAAGGAATAAAAGCCACATTATTTATTATAAGTTTAATTATAGAAATAATATTTGAAACTTTATCCTGAAAAAAATAGAAAAATTAGAACATAATATTAAATTAGGCAGAGTAGGAAATATAATCGACTAGGTTTTAGTTAAGGAGTTTATAAAATAATATATCTTTCTAGTATTATTTTCAATATAATATAATACAATATAATATAATCAGAACAGGTTTAGTTTCCACCCTCTAGAGTTCACATAATTATAATATAGATAATACCGAATGAGAAAAATTAATAAATAAATAAAATATAAATAAATGAAAAAAACGATAAAATAAATCAATTTATAAAAATTGTAATGATGTACGATTACAATAAGTTAATAGTAATACTACAAACTTAAGTATATTAAGGCCTGCGTTATATATTAAGTCATGAATGGAAATATGTAATGAATGCAGGAAGGGAGACGTAAGTAACACGTTAGTGAAGGAGGTTAAGTAGAGACGTTGTATCAATTATTATATGATGATTTCTATGTAAACTATAAGAAGAAAACCATTTGAATACGGCTCCATCTCCATGTTTCTAATCTTGAAATAATAATGAAATCGATTACACGAGAAGAATGATAGTTTAAGTTGGTAGGAGATGAATAGGATACACTTGAGTACATCTTTTTTGAATATAATGTAGAGCAGTTTTAGCTTAATTCCCTTGTTAAATGAACTCTGACATTTACAATGTAACTAATTTGTTCTAATAAATCTATTCAATATTATAGAAATAATGCATTCCTGAATATTTCTGAGAAACGGCAATTGTGAAAGATATTATTTTAAAGGTTTATAGATTAAGTTTAACAGTAAGAATAAAAAGAATAATATTACTTAAAAATAAGTCATATATAGTGAAAATATAAATAATAGAGAATTTAGATATACATATTAACTAGTTGAGAAGTTAAAATGTATTAAAATTACAAGTGTTAGTAAAAATAAAATGATCAATAATAAAATTATGTTATTAAATTATATAGTAAATATAATATAATATAAATATTGTATCATATTGTAACCTTCACATATTCCTTTTATCTTTGTATACCCGTTATTACATTTACATTCATAACTTACATTATTATTTAGGCAATAAGAATGTTTTACCTTGGAACATATTTTAACATCTTTTTTACATTCATTAATATCTAAATAACAATTATACAAAGTATATTATAAATGTAATTGAGTGATTAAATTATAATTATCCATATTATAAATTATTTATATATGATTATGATTGACTTTATTTTAACTTATCATGTGTATGTCCATCCCTCATATGGGCGTATAAATAATATAATAGTTAATTAATTAATATAATCAAATTATAATTGCATTATTTACACCTTAGCAATAAAATATCCTTACATTGTATTATAATTATGAAGATAAGTAGGTATATATTTTTTTTTATATTATATATATAATATTAATATACTTTTAAATATTACTATAAGGGAAGGAAGGGTAATTTGTCCGACTCCAAAATCTATTAATGATACCAAAAAAAATGCTATATACAATTTATAGTATTTTATAATATATTTAAGGATAGTTAACATTTATTTTAATAAATAATCAATAATTATTATCATTTATTGATTTTTTTAAAATGCGGATTTTCTATAAAATATGTGTTTGTTAATCTGCTTGTCATTTCATAAATAAATGTTGGATGGTGATATTTTTTTTTTAATATGTATATTTTGATTAAAAGCACTTCTAGTAACACACATACAAAACTGCTAAATTTCCTTCCTTCCCCTTCCTATTTGATTGAAATATATCACATTGGTTTTGAAATTATAGGTATTTCTTACATAGAATTACATTTGGTAGTTGTTTTCATTTTATAAAAAAACCATAACAATATCAAATTAAATATTATAGGGCGCCCATTGAAATTGTGAGAAAACTATATCATTAAATATTTTATTTATAAAATTATGAAATATTATCTATAAATGATATATAAAATGCGTTTATGCTTATAGTAAATATAAATAAATAATAATATAAATAATTTGTATGGTAAAATAATTTCATATTAATATTAAAAATGATTACAATTTATTTATTTATGAATAGGATATATCCTATAGATTCGTTTTTAACAATATAAAAATATGATTTAATATAGTTATTTTTCTATCGAAATTAATTATAATATCCTATAATGTTTGTATTTCATTATTCACAGGGTTTATAAATAGTAATATATTAAATAATTTATAGCAATATTAATATATATATAATATATATATATATTATATATACATGTATATATATATATATATATATATATATATATATATATTTAGATATTTTTATTTACCTTCATTATTTGTACAATTGGTAAGGTTAAAAAAATTGATTTTTAATTTATGACACTTAATATATTCATTTTCAGACGTATTCAATAATGTTAGTATTGCACTTTTAAATATCCATTTCAATTTCTGGCAATCACAATTTATTGTATTATTGTATATCGTCAATTTTGTCATTATAAAGTGTCTTTGTTTCTTTAAATTTCCAAAAGCTAGTTCATCTATATTCGATAATAAATTATTATCTAACTTTAATATTACTAGTTTTGTTGTATTAAAAGCGTTTCTTTCGATATTAGTTATTTTATTATTAGATACATTTATATAGCGGATATAATGAGATAAAAATAATTCACTTTTAATAGTTTCTAATTGATTATGTGTTATGTATATGGAATCATATTCGCCTAGTTTATTGCGTATCTTAAAGGTATCAGAATTTAATTCTACGATAGAATTACGGTTAAGAGATAACTGCATTAACCTTATTAGTCCGGCGAAAGCATCAGATTCAATATATTTAATATTATTGTCATCTAGATTTAAGAAAACTAAAGAAATGAGATCTTTAAATGTATTATTTTTCAATATACGTATATTATTATCCGATATCCATAACCAATTTAATTTAATTAAACCTCTGAAATAATAAGATTTAATACTTTTCAAAATCACATGATGAAGATATATTGTAGTTATATTAATATTTATATTACTAATACTTGTTAAATTAAAACCTAGGCATTCTAATTTAATAAGGCTATTAAATGGGATATTAAATTTAGAAAAATTCAAATCTATTGCTTCTTCTGCGTATACACGTAAACTTTTAATACTATTTGTGTCATTCTCCCTATATTTTATTCCTGTAAAGTTGTTCGAAACCAATCGTATATATGCTTCATTAAATTCCTTGTGTATAATCTGTTATGAAATAAATAAATTAATCTTAATATTATCATATACATTATAATTATATTACATGATAATTAAGTAATATATACATATATAATATCTAATTATAGGTAAAACCTATATATATATACATATATATTTCCCTTTCGATGGAGTGTCGACGCCTATAGGGCGAGTCCCCAGGCTGCGGATAGGGTAATGACCTATATAGGGGGTTAGATGCGAACTAAACTAAATAGCCGATGAAACAATAACACACCTGTCGCCTTGCCTGCAGGAGCCCATATGATTGTGAAAGTCTAAGGAAGAAAACCCTGACAGAAATCGGGAACGAGAGGTTCTCTAAGGCTGTCACTAGTCATTATGTTTAGTAGCTGGCGCCTTTCATCTAGAATGTCCTTGAACAAGTGTCTAGGTTAAATTTCTCAAAAAAAACACATGAATACAAAGAAAAGAATGACCCTCAGTCCCGGGCAAATAGAGGGTGCGAACAATCTCCCGGTTAAGACGGCTACATGCAACACTAGAACACTAATTGATAATTAAACTATTGACTTATTAATAAACGATATTGAACGAATGGAAATTGATATAATTGGCCTAACAGAGAGTCATTGGACAGCAGATATACCTACGATATGGGAGAAAGATGAACACGTCATCATACACTCACCACGATAAGACGGCATACACAGGCAAGGTATCGCTTTAATACTGAATAAAAAACTGATACATATATAAATAACTGAGCACATGATTAACTATGAGTGTATATCAAGCAGATTATTGAAGGTTACTATAAATCTTAGATCAGATAGAATAAAATACTTCGTTGTATACGCCCCAGATTCTAGCTACGGAGAAACATATGTAGAAGAATTTTTCGGAACGTTACAAGATGAGATTAACACCCTTCCACCAAGCGAACATATTGTACTACTATGTAATGTTAACGCATCAGTAGGAAACCACATGCAATACATCTGGCCAGAAGTAGTTGGGAATTATGGTGCAGGAGAAAATAATGAACTAGGTGTCAAAATACTTCAATTTTGTACAATAAATAATCTATGTATAGCAAACACAATATCCAAGCACAAAGAAATGACAGGATATATACATGAACGTCACCAAAACGTACAGAGATGCAAATTAATTTTATTATAATGTCTAATAAATTAAAATCTACTCTTTAAAACTGTAGAACCTATATCTCAGCCGAAATAGGGTCAGATAACTCACTTGTCATTGCAAACTTAGTTATGAAAAAACCAAATAAAGACGAAACATATAGGAAAAAAACCACCGAAACGTTATGACACTCATTAACTGCAAAGCAAGGAAACATCCAAAAAGTGTGCATCCGTAATAGGAGAAGGATTTACTAACCTATTAGACGAAGACGATGAGATGACTCCAGATGAATTTTACATAAAATTAAAAAAAATCGTACATAAAGAAGCTGAAAAAGTAATCGGACATAAACGACATATCGAAATCCCCGGTCTCTCAAGCGAGGTAAAAGAACTATGTGCACAATGAAGAAGCGCTAAAATAATGATGTTACAAAACCAGTATAATTAAGAGTATACTAATAACTATAGAGAATTAAATAAAAGAGTAAAATTAAAAAAAAAAATATGATAATTTAAGTGAAAAAATAGAAGACAATTTAAAAAAGTTATTATCTCACATAAATTATACAAACAAGTTCGTGAACTAGAATGAAAGAGATATAGATATATACTTGATATGAAAGGTAACCTAAAGACGAAAAAGAAATATGTACTGCATATCTGGAAAGCGCACTTTGAGAAACACCTCAAAACACAATTCAACCACAACGTAAATGCTCTACAAGAATTTGACTCAGTAGATGTTAATAATGAAAACATACCGCTAATAACTGAACAGGAAGTTAAGTACTCAATAAAACAGCTAGCCATCTGAAATTCACCTGGGGAAGATGGAATAACAACGCCACCTATATAGGGTCAATTTTAGGAACTATGTATTGTTTATAATGTAAATTTATATCAAACTATTCACTTTTAAAATGATAAATAATATGCTTTACATTATTATGTATATGATGAAAACTAAGTGTTCAATACTAATATATAATAAATCAATAGTATATGTGGTTTTAAATGCTATGTGGCGAGTAAAATATAATTTATATTGCATGTAATTGAATAGAGCAATGTAGACATTGTTGTATGAAAATCGCGGAAAACCTAAATCGATTTCGATACTGCAACGTGCAGCGGGATGTATGAATACTAATCACGTTGTGTATATAGGGAATGTTATATCGTTGCTTCAAAAAAATCTTTGATATATATATATATATATATTCTGTACGGTTTCACGTAACATAACGTAAGGAATGTAACGTTCATACTATTAGCCTGGTGTAGTATTCTATTGATAAATAACATATGTACGAATATATTATTTACTTTTAATTAAACATACTATTAACTTTCAGAATAAAAACTCTCTATTTTAAGTTGAAATTGAATATATAACAGATACCAGTTTCCCTGTAGGTACATTTCAATCAAAAGGATTATAAATCAATAATAATAATAAAATAAATGATATAATATATATAAAAGATAATTTAAACATGTAACGGGAACATGAATACATACATTAAACGTATATTAATACTAACTTCATTAACCAATTTTTCTTTTTTGCAAATAATATTTGAAATAACTATACATATCAATATATTTATAATTTTCATTATTCTACTAATATATTATATTCTACTTATGTGAATTAATATTTATAATAATATGTTTTAATATATAATATTATATTTATAATAATTTTATAATTTAATGTTTATAATAATTTTAATCTCCTGTTTATAACAAATATATAATATAATTGTTTAATTTAAAATAATAAATGATAATTATTTTAATAACTTTAATTATATAATGTTTACAAACATATTTATACTATTACTACTACTTCTACTACTATTACTACTACTACTACTACTACTACTACTACTACTACTACCACTACTACTACTACTACTACTACTACTACTATTACTACTAATACTACTACTACTACCACTACTACTACTACTAGTAGTCTACTACTACTACTACTACTACTACTACTACTACTACTATTATGACTATTATTTATATTATATATATATATATATATATATATATATATTTATACTCATACATAGCAACTGTGTTGCTGAATATCTGTATATTGTCTATACATATTTGAGATATGTTTTTATATAATTAAGTGTTTAAATAAACCATTACAATTACTACTACTACTACTACTATTATTACTACTACTACTACTACTACTACTACTACTACTAATACTACTACTACTATTACTACTACTACTACTACTAATATTGCTACTACCACTACTACTACTACTACGAACAATACTTTAAAACATCTAGATATATGGCTTTCACTTAACAAACTAACAATTAATTTAAATAAAATTCACTTTATAGTATTTAATAATTATAAAGTTAAACTATCTGTTATATTACATAATAGTAGCATTGTTCAGAAAACTTCTATAAAGTTTCTTGGTGATAAAATTTATACTAATATGAACTGGAAAATACTAATTTGGATAAATTATACTATTGCATTTCAATTTTAAGAAAATAAAATAAAATATTACCTATTCACATTCTAAAACTATTATACTACTCTGTATTTCATTGTCATATTATCTACTGTATCAATATTTGGGGTAAACATAATGAAATAACTACGAGACATATATCTATAGCTCAGAATAAAGCTATACGATTAATATACAGAAAAAATAGTAGAACTAATATTGATTATATTTATAAACAACATCGAATCTTTGCTTTTAATGCTTTTAAAGAACTGTTATTTATTAATACATGTAAATTCATGTTCAGAGTTATAAAACGTATGATCCCTCAAAGACTTGCTAATTATTTCATAAGATATTATTCAAAATACAATATGCGAGATTCATATAGATTTATAAACCCTTTTGCAAAAAATAATAGTAAAAAATGTAATATAACAAATAATGGACATATATGCTGGAACAATCTTCCAATATCTATGTATAGTCTTAATACATTAAAACAATGTTGTATTAAAATTAATTATATAATAGGATATACAGATTTTATATTATAACATGCTATTATTCACCAGATCCTACACGATCTCAATATCCAGTCTCAGTGTCACTGCAGCTTGGAATTGAATCGTAATATAAAGTCATTTGTCCATTTATTACCCTCTATTATGTTATTCAAATTATGTATATAAATTGTATTATATCAAACTTTATTATATGCATAATTTCATTAACATGTTTAGTTTGTTTACTCGTTATATTATTTATAATTATTACTTATAAGTATAATTTTTTTTTTGTATATGTACGTATTTTAATAGTGCGTATAGATATGCATGTAGCTTGTTTGTGATTACCAGGGGGTATTGTCTGATTTATCATGTGACTAGTATGTCAATCAAACATCACAATTTATGGATTTAACAACCCAGGGCATGACCAACCTATATGGGCCTGACCAACTAGAGACTTCTCGCATGGTCTAATTTGGCAATTACTCAAGGTTCATTACTTGCACAGCTGCGTGCATATATATATATATATATATATACATATATATATATATATATATATATATATATATATACAGTCAACTCCCGATAAGTCGGACACGCAAGGGACCGGGAAAAGTGTCCGACTTAGCGAGTTGTCCGACTTATCCGAGATTCAGAATATCATGCAAATACGACATGAGATGCACAGCGTGAGTTTAACTAAAGGGTTACCGAAATGTGGAATTATGCAACAATCAATAACATAATATGTTGTATTTAATAATATTACTTACTACAATTATAATATATATTATTTAAAGTAAACATTTCTGACAATTTATAAAAATTCCGACTTATCCAGTATAAAAATCATAAAAATGACAATAATATGTGTCCGACTTATAGAGAAGTCCGACTTATCCAATCAAATTTATCCGACTTATCCGATAAATTTAACATGGAACTAGATACAAATCCAACCAAATCAACTAAATTTGTCCGACTTATCGAGATGTCCAACTTATCCGTAGTCCGACTTACAGAGAGTGACTGTATATATCACTTAAAATATTATATTACGTTATGTGACTTCATTATCGATATAAAATATATATTATTATATATCGACTATTACTATTATACTATTACTATTATTATTATTATTATTATTATTATTATTATTATTATTATTGAATTGAATTGAATTGAATTGAATTTTATTCATGATAATTCATAAATATAAATATTAAAGTATACAGTAAACATTTAAATTAACAATAGGAAATAAGTAATTTATTATTATTATTATTATTATTATTATTATTATTATTATTATTATTATTATTATTATTATTATTATTATTATTATTATTATTATTATTATTATTATTATTATTATTATTATTATTATTATTATTATTATTATTATTATTATTATTATTATTATTATTATTATTATTATTATTGAATTGAATTGAATTGAATTGAATTAATTTTATTACGAATTATATTAATATTATGAATAGTAAACAATAAATAAATAATACAAAATAAAACGCAAAACGATAACAAAACGTAAAATAAAAATATAATAATAATAAGTCATAATATAGTATGACGAATTATATGTACCGGGAAATAATTAATAAACATAGAATAAAATAAACAATATAATACACAGATTAAATACAGATATGTATTTACGTATTTAATAAATATATTACTTAATAATATTTTTAATTTTAGATTTGAAGATTGACAATGTTTTTGCATTGACTATATTATCATCTAGATTATTCCATACAGAGGCCACTCTATTTTTCAATAGATTTCTCCGTAGGTCAATCCTAGCATTATCTATTAATAGTCTTTTAGAGTGGCCTCGAGTAATATTATTAGTTTTTATCTGAATGATTGAAGATGGGTCAATATCAATCAAACCATTAATAAGTTTAAATATCATTATTAAGTCGAATCTCATTCGGCGTATTTCGAGAGAATCGATATCGAGGAATTTAATTCGTTCGTCATAACTTAGATAAGGTATTTTAAAACGACCAAAAAGACGCCGAGTAAAGTACTTTTGAACTTTTTCAAGTTGTAGTTTAAGTCCTATATAGCCTCTCGCCTCTATACCAGGATTCCATACTGTATATGCAAATTCTAGATGAGGTCTAGCATAGGCTATATATGCTGTTAATATTGCAGTGACATTATTAGTAATAAAGCAACGAAATATACGATTAATAACATTATAGGCTTTAGCACAACACACACCAATATGTTTTTTAAAATATAGATTATCATCGATAGTTATACCTAAATCTATATATGAAGAGCAATAACTAATTCTAGCATCATAACATAGTATGTTGGAATGGTAACTTTACCTAAAGTCAAAGAAAATGATTTTTTGGCCGAATTTTCTAATTGCCATAATACTGACCAATTATAGAATTTATTAATTGCTGATTGAAGTTTCTCTATCATTTAAATTATTATAAATTAAACTTAGTTTCGTATCATCAGCAAAAGGATTAATTGTAATATCTGTATCAATACTATCAACTAGGTCATTTATATAGATCAAAAATAGCAAAGGACCAATAACAGAACCCTGGGGTACTCCAGATAAAATATTTGCAGACTCAGATATAGTGTTATTGATCCTAACTCTTTGTGATCTGTTCGATAAAAAGCTTTTTATCCAATCTAAAATGGGACCTACAATACCTATATTTGATAACTTCGCTATTAACTTATTATGACATACTTTATCAAATGCCTTAGCGTAATCTAGGTAAATAATATCTACGAATTTATTATTATCTAGTGATGTAATCCAATGTGTATAACACATTAGTAATTGTGATTCTACAGATTGTCCACGTCTAAAACCAAATTGAGATTCAGAGATAATAGAATTAGTAGTTAAGTAAAAGTTAATATGCTCAACAAGTATTCGTTCAAAAACTCTAGATATAATAGAAGTTATTGAAATAGGTCTGTAATTTTCTTTATCGGTAGGATCCCCTTTTTTGAAAATAGGCACGATAAAACTTAATTTCCATTTATTAGGACATACGCCTAATGATAATGATTTATTGAATAGTAATGTTAGTGGAATTGACAGTTCATAAGAAAACATTTTAAATATTATTGCTGGAATATTATCAGGAGGTAAAGTATAAGATTTTTTAAGTTTTAGTAAATGATATCTCACTTTATGTCTTGAAAACAAGAAGTTATATATACTAGATTCATTTGTTGGTGGAATTAAAGGAGGGATTATACCATTATCTTTTATAAATACAGAAGTGAATTGTTTATTTAGTTGGTTAGTCTTATCCAAATCAGAATAAAGATAAGCCCCGTTTAAATCTGATAACGGATCAGATTTAATCGGACCAATAGATGAAATGGATGAACATCTAGAATTTATATATTTATAGAAATGAGATTTATCATTTGATAACAAGATTGTATGCTCTCTATCCAATGTCAGTCGTTTGGTTTGTTCATAAAGTGATTTTTAGTACAATTCCAGGCTATAAAATTATTATGTGAATTAAGTCTATTTTTGAATAATTTGAAACATTTTAGTTTTAATTTTACAATATGTTTTGGATAATTATTAACCTTTTTATTAGGTTTATGTTTAGGAACATAAATATCAAATATGCCATATAAAGTTTTATAGAAAATTTCAAACATATAAATAATATCATGATCACCATCAAATAATTGTATCCAGTCAATTTTAGAAAGCGACTCTTGCATAGCATGGTAATTTAATTTTCGAAAATTTAAACCATAATCGTTTACTTTTGGTAGATATAAATGAATGAAAATTGAAAAAGAAAATGATATATGATCACTAATACAAGTATCAGTCCCAAATTCAGGACATTCATTGATATCAGAAAGTATTAAAGGACTATTTGTTAATAATAAGTCAAGTACATTCAGTGAACGCGTTGGAAACTTAATAAGTTGAACAAGTGAATTTTTGACTAGGGTATTATAAAATAATGAATAGTATAATATATATATATTATTATTATTATTATTATTATTATTATTATTATTATTATTATTATTATTATTAATATTATTATTATTATTATTATTATTAATATTATTATTATTATTATTATTATTATTATTATTATTATTATTATTATTATTATTATTATTATTATTATTATTATTATTATTATTATTATTATTATTATTATTATTATTATTATTATTATTATTATTATTATTATTATTATTATTATTATTATTATTATTATTATTATTATTATTTTATTTAGGGTATCCTTAGTTTAAGCTAAACATAGCTTATGGGTATCTCTGCGATTATTATAGCCAATATTCGGTAAAATGCAATCTTTCACTCATAAATTACTACTACTACTATTATTATTACTACTATTACTACTACTACTACTACTACTACTACTACTACTACTACTACTACTACACCTATTACTACTACTACTACTACTACTATAGTAGTATACTACTACTAATACTACTAATACTACTACTACTACTATTACTAGAAGTAGTAGTACTACTACTACTACTACTACTACTACTATAGTAGTAGTGAAGTGAACAGTTAAATTTAACTTAGTAACAGTAGTATACTACTACTACTAATATCACTAATACTACTACTACTACTACTACTACTACTACTATTAAGGATCCACGGGATAAAAGGTTAATATTTAATGGAGGAAATGTTAATGTATTGAAGTACAAATGGTGAAAGGTCAGGGATAAATAGTAAAGGAATGATACCATCACCTATATAATATACCATATTACATGTATAATGTAAGGAAATATATCAGCATTGTGCGCATTGTGTAACGTGTCAGATTTATTCATATTCACATTACGTGTTTCTTACATCATCTCTAGGTAATCAACACTATTGTACAGTACACGTGTGAATATAACGTTGAGGTATCAATAAGAGACTCCAGAGACACCGGTGCTGAAACCGATTGAATAGGACGGGTGTCTCTTCTTCAAGATTTCCTCGTGGTTACAGATTTACCTCTCCGCGTGGGCTTTTTAACCCTAACGTTAGTTTTACGTGCTTTACGAATCGTGGCGGTTTGAGTTTCAGATTCTACGGTGGAAACGTCATCTTCGAAATCTTCTTCTTCGGAACTCGATTCCACTTCTTTCTTTCTCGGCAACTTTTTTTTCGTTTTTTTCGTAGTTTTAAACTTTTTCCTTTTCTTGCGTTTTCTTTCCTCTTCTTCGTCTTCTTCGGACTCGGATTCAGATTCGGAGCTAGTATCGCGTTTCTTATGTTTAGCTTTTCTCGTGCGTCTATTGCTTACCTCATCATCTTCGTAAAACGCTTTAAATGAAGTCGAGTATTTATTTCCCAGTAATGTCTGTGAAAATTTAATTCATATTTTAGAGTTACGAATATTAATATTATGTATAATTGTAATATATATATAAATAATTTATAATAGACTAAAGTATGTATTATATTTTTATATCAATTTTTACTAATATAATAATACCTAATATTGTTAAATTAAGTATAAAATAAGACAATTAACCACATATAATTAAATAATATACAATTATTACGAACTACAATTATATATGTATAGAACATATATAAATACTGAATTTTGAATATTTAAAAATATATCAAATTTTATACCGACTGCTTAGAATATTAGTATATAATCTAAAGAAATGGTTATTTAATAATGAAGAAAATAAAATAGAATATATATATATATATATTTGCATTATTATTATAAATTTTATATAATTTAAATTCGGCTATCATTGACTAAACTATATCCCCATAATGCAATATAATTTATTATTTGAGGATAATATTGAGTTGGCTATAGATAATATTGATTATATTGTTGTTGGTATTATCTTGCACTTTAGAATTCATAATCACAATCATTAATAATTAAGTACTTTCTTATATATTTACAAACAACTTTTTCAATTATTTTATTTGCTATATATGCCTATAAGTAATTTTATGTTTTTTTGAGTTTTTAACTATCATTTCATAATTCGAGTCTTTTAACAACACTGTAACCTAGTACTATTAAATATTTATCTATATATTAGGAAAAGAATATTATCTAAATAATTGTTACAATGCAAATATGACTGAAAATACATTAGTAGGTGATTTTGTTAAAAAAGATTAAGTGGAAACATATGATAATGGCTATATGTAGGTATAATTAATAAGCAATCATTAAATCAACTACTCCTGAAATTGAGACCGTAAAATATGATAAACTATAATTCCGATGATTGGAATGTGTCAGGAATAGAGTAAATGGTACAAGTTAATACTAATATGTAGTCAATGTATTGGTATCACGTTACTTATGAGGTAATTTTATCTCGAAAATATTTAATAAAAGTAGAACATATATTAAGATTAGGTAGATTAGATAGATAATAAACTATATAATAAAAACTGCCTATGTGAATAAGTGTGCTAATAGTATGATACAACGGTGGTAGGTGGACAGTTTAATCATTTTCCGGACTAATAAAATAGATATTATTATAATATTTAGTAATGATATTATATAATTATGTATAAAAAATATATCGGTTCTCATCAAAACCATAGATGATTTAATATTATAGAATAGACATTAGATTCATTTGGTAGAAAAATAAATAAAATAAGTAAAAATTCATATAAATTGGTTGGGATCAAATAATTAAAATACTCCACCAAAATAAATAATAATACTATAGTACCTTGCTTTATAAAATAAACTAATTAATAATATTAGTTAAACAATAAATTTCTAAATTATTATATATACTTTTTCAATTTGTTTGGCGTTATAAACTTCTTGGAGTCCCATGTATCCAAAATAAAGTGAAATTGAACCCATAATCATTACAAGCCCCACAGAAACCATCATTTCTAAATAAATTAAATATGATTAATTTGTATTCATTTATTTTATATATTATAATTACATATATATATACATACATATAATATTATATATAAACAATATTTTCTAAATATTTCGAATACAACTTTGACTATATTTAATTTAAACTATAAATTATATATTTTATTGATTATTGATTTTCTTAAGTTAATATAGTGTATGCAATTCTATCGATTTTTTATAACTTTCATATTATAACTATATAGTATATAAGCTGTTTCATACACATATAAATAACAAATAGTAGATTATATTTGTATATTATTTTATTACGTGAGATAAACAATAGTATTATTTATGTTATCATTATTAAATTGGTCTGTATAAAATATAGATTAAATTCAATGTAGATATATAAATAAATATTCTTATAAGATTGTAGATATATGTAGATATATAAATAAATATTCTTATAAGCTGTATACAGCGTCTTAAAATATTAATATTATATTTATACGTACATTATAATTTATATATCTATATAACTATATATATATATATATATATATATATATATATATATATATACATATATATATATGATTTAATTATGAAATACATGTATCATACGTATCATATCTATCGCATACGATGACTCGCACGAGATTACCTTGCAATTCATCGATAGGAACGTCTTTAAAGTCCACCAGGTTCCAGACAGATAAACCCCGCCTGGGTTTCGCGTGTTTCGGTGACCCCGTTCTGAACATGCGCACTAGACGCTGGGGCATGTCCGACGCGTACAGGATAGCCGCTGCGGCTACTATCGCCGATACCATCGGAGGTCGAGGTCAAGGTCACTCAGACCGGCCGAACAGTCTGTTTACTTCGCGGTCATCGTACAATTATAACGGACTAGAGAATGACGTGGATTTCTGTATTGTGTGTTGTTCGATTAATCGATAATAACTATCAATTGATAGTTATATTTGTTAATATATAATTACGAGTTGATAACGTACGGTTTACCTATATATATATATAGGTAGTACATATTAGGTAACATATATGGTATTGGAATAAATATGAACGATCAGAATTAAGACATTTAAAATTATTAGACGGGATGAAATAAACGAAATACAATTATAACCAAATAATATAAAAGTATCTGTGGAAGTAGGTGTACCTATACGCTATTACGTCGTATAGAGAAATGAAACAGACGAATTATAATCTTCCATGTCAATACTGCGCCGCACGTATACATTATGTATAGTATATATATATATATATATATATATATATATATATATATAGTATTCATTATATATTATATAATATATATAATAATACAATAACTAATAGGATAAAGTATAAAGTGTTATATTACAAAAGAAATTAAAGAAATGCCAATCGATTTACAATTTAAATATTGGAGTGAGTTAATAAGTAAGCCATCTATTCCATTCAACCACTCATTTGTTAATAATAGTAATACATATATACATCCAATTACGATAAACGAAGTAAAGTCATGTTACGGCACATTACACGACGGCGCCCCGGGAATAGATGGTCTTAAAAAATGCGATTTAACTAAAATTGGTCTAAATAATATAGCAGCTCGCTTTAATATTTATCTCATATCATCTACTGCACCTTCCGCATTTAAACTAGGCCTAACTACTTTAATCCCTAAAACTAAGCACAGTACTGAGCCGTCCCATTATCGTCCGATAACTATGTCATCGATATTCTGTAGACTTTTCCATAAAATATTGGCACGCAGAATTGAAAACACAATTAGTCTTAATCCACGGCAAAAAGCTTTTGTTCGACGTGATGGTATTGCTGAGAATATCTTTTTACTTAAATCTATTATATATCAGCATAAAAATGCATTACGCCCATTAAATATGTGTTTGTTGGATGTTTCTAAAGCTTTTGATACGGTATCTCACAACTCAATTGTTGCATTAGCCGAAAGAGTAGGGACTCCTAAAATGTATACAAGTTATATCATGCATACTTATTCTGATTGTTCAACTCAATTAAAATATAAAAATGGAGTATCACCTAGTATACCAGTCAAGCGTGGAGTAAAATAAGGTGACCCAATGTCTCCCGCTCTTTTTAACTCCATTATAGATTATGTAACTGATAATATGCCAGGTAGTATTAATTTACAAGGAAATAGTACAATAAGCCATATGGCATTTGCAGATGATCTGGTTTTATTTGCGAAAGATGATGTAATGATGCAAGATCAAGTTGATCATGTTTTATTTAGACTATCTCAATGTGGGTTAAACGTTAACAAATCAAAATGCGCTACATTGAATATAATTATTAACCCAAAGAAAAAACAATGGATATGTAACCCATATAGTTTTATATCTATTGATAATTCTACAATTAAAGCGCTAAATATAGAAGACACTTATAGATATATTGGCATCAACATAGGCGCTTTGGATAATACAAATAATTCAATTAATGATGACCTCACATCGAAACTCTTGGCAATATCTAAATCTACTCTAAAACCCCAACAAAAATTGTTTATGCTCAAAAATCATCTAATTCCAAGTATGCTTCATACCTTGACTTTCTCTAACGTATATTTAGATTCATTAAAAACGATGGATAGAAGTATTCGGGCGTTCGTCAGACGTTGACTTCGACTACCTTCAGATACTTCACTCGGTGTATTCTACGCACCTAGTAGTGTCGGTGGGATAGCTATCACTCGTCTTTTTCTGGCAATACCGGTGTTGCGGCTAAAAAGGATTTCATCCATTAGAAGGAATGATGACACTATTATTCATTACACTCTTCCCGATAGCGTTATTCTAAAATGGTCTACACCTCGAGTATACGATGAATACACGTTTATTGATAACACATCCATAAATAAATATCATTCAATATATTTATTTAATTCTGTCGATGGCAAGGGTTTAGAATTAGGTACGCATAGTCCTTTTATTAATAATTGGATAACTTCTCCTATAAAGATGTTTTCTGGTCGCGATTTTGTAGATATGGTAAAGCTAAAGCACGGTCTACTGTATACACATTACAGATGTAAACGTATGTTTCCAAGTTTAAATACAAACTGTTTAAGGCGAGGGTGTAATTATAAATATGACTGCCTAAATCATATTATGCAGACCTGTAGATTTAATTATAATAACATTATTCACAGGCATAATTATGTTAACGCTCTTTTAATCACTCTACTTAATAAGTACAAATTTACAACTATACTGGAACCACACATACGAACACAACTTGGCTTACGCAAGCCTGACTTACTGGCTTACCGAAATGACATTGTTTATATTATAGATACGCAAATCTCAACTGATACAATAGATACCGATACTAATTACCGACACAAAACTGACTACTATAACAAACCTGAAATACTCTCCTACACAAAACAACTTACTGGTGCAAAGCAGGCTAAACTAAGTGCCTCTTGTTGGAACTGGCGTGGTATACCCTCATCCCTAACGTCTAAAGACCTATATTCGTTAGGCCTGAGGAAGCATGATATTACGCTACTCAGTATTCGTGTCATGACAGGCAGTCTAAATATTTATCGCAAATACTGCTGCAATGGATTATTGTAAAATCCTTAATTACCTGGCCTCTCCCTTGCCTACTTCGTCATATTTTTATTAATATGTTTTCGCTAATAAATGGGATAATTGGCTCTGGTTATTAACTAACCATTGTCCGAAAAATATATATATATAGTATTCATTATATATTATATAGTATATATAATAATACAATAAATAATAGGATAAAGTATAAAGTGTATTGACTCAATGAAAACGATAGAAGTTTATGTGCGACGCACATCGTGCGTCAAGTAGATATAATAAAACAAATAAATACACGAATAATACTAAATTTAAAAAGAAGACATTATAATGATAACATACGTGAATATAGTCGACATTTGAAAGTAACAACAGATGATTGATGGTCCGTGAGTCATCGGGAAGAATGGTACGTAACATGTACTGTATACAGTACTTGGGAGAAACAACAGTGAAAGTAGCATATGCATACATAGATAAGACAATCCGCACATATAGCTTAGTATATATACTGTACACTGTACAGTACAGTGTACAGTGTACAGTGTAATGTATATATATATATATATATATATATATATATATATATTTATATATATACAGTGTACACTGTACACTGTATACTATATATTATACTATAGTATACAGTGTATACTATAGTGTATAGTATATAGTATACACGAAATGTGTATAGCTATGAGAGCGACATTTGTTACACGTGGACGAACAAACCATTGTTAGGGAGTGTGTCCGAACTAGCCATTGTTAGGGAGTGTGTCCGAACTAGCCATTGTTAGGGAGTGTGTCCGAACTAGCCATTGTTAGGGAGTGTGTCCGAACTAGCCATTGTTAGGGAGTGTGTCCGAACTAGCCATTGTTAGGGAGTGTTTCCGAACTAGCCATTGTTATGGAGTGTGTCCGAACTAGCCATTGTTAGGGAGTGTGTCCGAACTAGCCATTGTTAGGGAGTGTGTCCGAACTAGCCATTGTTAGGGAGTGTGTCCGAACTAGCCATTGTTAGGGAGTGTGTCCGAACTAGCCATTGTTAGGGAGTGTGTCCGAACTAGCCATTGTTAGGGAGTGTTTCCGAACTAGCCATTGTTATGGAGTGTGTCCGAACTAGCCATTGTTAGGGAGTGTGTCCGAACTAGCCATTGTTAGGGAGTGTGTCCGAACTAGCCATTGTTAGGGAGTGTGTCCGAACAAGCCATTGTTAGGGAGTATGTCCGAACTAGCCATTGTTAGAGAGTGTGTCCGAACTAGCCATTGTTAGGGAGTGTGTCCGAACTAGCCATTGTTATGGAGTGTGTCCGAACTAGCCATTGTTAGGGAGTGTGTCCGAACTAGCCATTGTTAGGGAGTGTGTCCGAACTAGACATTGTTAGGGAGTGTGTCCGAAATAGCCATTGTTATGGAGTGTGTCCGAACTAGCCATTGTTAGGGAGTGTGTCCGAACTAGCCATTATTAGGGAGTGTGTCCGAACTAGCCATTGTTAGGGAGTGTGTCCGAACTAGCCATTGTTAGGGAGTGTGTCCGAACTAGCCATTGTTATGAAGTGTGTCCGAACTAGCCATTGTTAGAGAGTGTATCCGAACAAACCATGGCTTAAATACTGCAGTAAATGGTCATCTCAGCGAAGTTTATGTTAAATATAGTAAATAAACTATTATAAGCGAAGTAGTAGATAATGATCCACAATATAACTAGCTAACCATTAGTATACTATATATATATATATATGGGGACTATAACTGGGTAAATATATAGAGTTTTCCCGGAAAGGTGCAAATTCCTTGTAATCTATAGATTATACTAGAAGTATACTAGAAAAGCGTTACCATGTGCGCTGTGTATATACACAGTTCTAGTAACGAGTGAACAATACCCGGTGATAGGTAGGATACGGTACCTAGTAGGTACTACCTACACGTTGATACACGTGATAGCTTCCTATGAATGGTGGTTAGGGGCGCTGCAACATGTCACTCCCCCTGCAGGGGGGTCGGGGGACATGTCCCTCCACTTTCAAATCTAGGGAACCTCGTATGTATTGGTCCCCCCCCCACACTTTTACCACAACATTTATTTTAATTAGTTGCCCCCCCCCCCCCTATACACACACCATCGTTCCAGCGCCCCTAGCGGTGGTACGCGAATATCGGTGTTACATAACATCTATTACGTAATAGAGTAACGCGTAAACAATGGAACTATACGTCGTAGTAGGCGTCGTTGTGTAGCGTACTTGGAAGGCATTAAAGGTATAAGTAAACATTATATTGTAGTAAATGAATACTGCATGGAGTCATATGTCGACTACATACATATATGGTATCATTATAATGTCTTCTTTTTAAATTTATTATTATTTGCGTAACTATTTATTTGTTTTATTATTTCAACTTGACGCACATAAACGTCCATCGTTTTCTGAGTCAATAAACCTTTCTATTATTATTATATTTGTAACGTTGTTATGCCGTATTAGCTTACAATCATTTCGTATTTCTAGCTTATTATATAGTTATATATATAATAACCATTAGTAGTTTACCTATATATGGGTAGCATGTAGGGGCGCTGCAACAGTGGGTGGGAGGATATGCCCCCCCCCCCCCCCTTTAAAATATAAGGAGATCTCCTATGTATTGCCCCCCCCCCCCCACTTTAACCACAACATTTATTTTGATTGGTGTCGATTTATACCGATATAAAATCGTTCCAGCGCCCATAGTAGAATGTTATCTACTCGTATCATGTTATCTACTCGTATCATGTTATCTACGTACGTGTTATCTTATCGGTCAGTAGCCTATCTATTTATCTAGCGTTTATCATGGTTTTATTTACTAGAATATTAACGTAATACTCGGCACTTTCTCAAACTATGGAGGTATTCGTCTACGTGTATTGTTATTGTTATTGTGATTGTTATTTTGATGGAGTCCTTTCATCCCCTTCAGGAAATTAGATGACGTGTTCACTTATAACTGCATATATCTCTAATGTCCATTCGAAGCGGCTCTCTTATTAAGGCACCCATGGTTGTAATGAGAACCGATTGTTAATGATAAATAAATAAATTTATAAATTAATAAATAAATTTATTTATACATACTTAATCACTCCTAAATACTATATCACTTCTAACTACTATGTTAAGATATATTATAATTATCCGGGTGGGACTCTAATCCGCGACCTATGTGTCTAACGCCTTGCCAACTGAGATATATAGGCAATTATGCAATTATGTTATATCTCAGCTCATTCGCATATCTATATATCTGCCATATATACGTTCGCAGTACGGACGAGTATCGTTAGAGTGGTGTGCTTCGTGTATGTCGAAACGGCGTATAATTTGTGGACTTCATCCCGTATTCAGTACTCGAATTGATGGTCTCCTCTTATGCTTGATGCATGTATATATATATATATATATATATATATAATATTATACCAATCCCTTAAGTTAGAATAACAGTATAACTAAAAGCTTCTAACCCCTTTAGTATATAATCGACTTAAACTATTTAGTTAGAAAAGTCTCGACTTAACAAACCCATTTGACTAGACCGGTATCGGTTAAAGGGTTTAAAGGGTTTAATTCACGTAAACTAAAGGATTGTTAGCAGTGTACTGCAGGTATATTGGTGGTTAAGCTTAGGGGCTTTACTTTATTTGAATAATAACCGTAATATGAACAATTCGTTTTATCACATCAACATTATCAACATATAACTATATATATATATATATATATATATATATATATAGTTAAACTCGATGCCTCTCGTATGCCTAGCGATAATAGTACATATGTGTATAACTATAGTTAATTAGTTCGTATAAATATTCGTCTGTACTTGGGACGGGAAATATCGAGTAAGGCATGCTTCCTAAAGTGACCGCTTCGGGATCAACATGTTGTGGGTCCCAATCGAAGTATGGGTGGGGTGGTTATGAAATTGCACCATGGGGTGTGTAGGACCATTTACACCATTGATATTATGCAAAGTATATAACACACACACACTATATATATATATATATATTTATATAACTATATATTTATATATTTTTTATAATACTACTGTAATATTTATTCTAATTATATTAATGTAATAATACAACTAATATTATATGTTATAGTTACTAATAACCAGTAAAACAGATTCATAGAAATATTCTTAACATCACGTATATTTAGCATAATTTATTTATTATTATTATTTATTAAATTTAAGTAAATTTACTTTTAATTAAATAGAAAATTCTAAATTTATCAAAATTATTAAATTACATTGACGATAGTACTATAGGTAATATGTAATCCACTAATAACTGTATACTAACATAGTAGTTTTGGGAATAATATAGTTTAATATATATATATATATATATATATATATATATATATATATATATATATATATATATACAGTCAACTCACAATAGGTCAGACCTGCAAGGGACCGAAAAAAATGTCCGACTTAGCTATATGTCCGACTTATCCGAGATTCAGAATATCATACAAATATGTCATGAGATGCGCAGCGTGAGATAAAAGGTTACCGAGATGTGGAATTATGCAACAATCAACAACATAACATGTTGTATTCATTAATATTACTTACTAAAATTATAATATACATTATTTAAAGTAAATATTTCTGACAATTTATAAAAAGTCCGACTATCCAGTATCAAAATTATAAAAATGACAATAATATGTGTCTGACTTATAGACAATTCCTATTTATCCAATCCAACTTATCCGATTTATCCGATTAATTTAACATTTCACTATATACAAATCCAACCAAACCAACTAAATGTGTCCGACTTATCGAGAAGTTCGACTTATCCTTAGTCCGACTTACTAAGAGTTGACTGTATATATATATATATATATATACATATATATATATAGGTGTTGTTTTTCGGACCCGGACTTCGGACCCGGTTTCGGACTTTAGGTCATTGATACCGGACTGATACAGTGTAATGTATGATATATCGTACTCGGTTCGCACTTTAATATTGATATCGCATTATTTCGGATTTTAAATATATTCAGGCTATTTACCATTGTTTTCCTATTTCTATATTATATATACCATATATATATATATGTGTGACGTGATAGCCGCTTCTCGACTTCATATAATGTTGTAGTATATCTATTTTAGATTTTATTTCTACCTAACTGGTGATGAGTTAGATATAGGAGCTATAGCTAGGTGTACCTACTTTCTTCCCTACTGTAATATCCTCCTTAAGGGTTAACCACTATCCCCCCCCCCGCATTCATTTCCCTCACTATCCCTCATCTTTTACCTGCTTCTCTCCACATGTACTCATGTTATTTATTTCCTAAAGCGGTTTCCTTTCCACTACTACGTATTATGTACATATATCGTTATAACTGGATATTTCACAAATAAGATTTAATATAGCGAATACGGGTCATTGAATGAACTGTGCAATTATAACTATAGTTAATATAGTAAATATATTCACCAGTGATCCTATATGGTTCGGTCATTCCAGATTATCTCTCTCGTCTAGCGTTGTTAATATAGGTTCCTAGTATGAAGCGTTCTATAAATCTTTCTTTTTAACTTGCCAATTTGTCAGAGTGTGCACACCATGGTAGGGTTTTGCATGTTTTTCCTAATCAGTATTATTTAAGGGGTTATATTTAAGCCGGAAATATTGTAACTTTAAAACCATTTTCTATCAAGTTTATCCCCTATAAAGTTATTATATGTCAGATAAATTGCCGAAAAGTAAGGGGGTTTACCACTAAAATTGTAATTAAATAGATAGAAAATCGTTTTAAAGTTACAATATTTACAGCAATTGCTTTATTAAGTTAACTTGCCGGAAATACTTGTAGTTGGATACCCTTTATTAAATGCATTTTACTTACTAATTCGAATTAAAAATTCCTACCCTGATCTTTATGCTATTCTTTAGGTTATAATCAAACCACACTTTTTAAACCTTTTCAAACCTCATCAACAATGTTTGCGAAAAATGTATTAAAATGTCTATCTACAAGTTTCCTATCGATTCATGATGAATTATTTTCTATGGTATTAAAATCTATTGCTATTATAATAAATATATCTCTAAGGTTTATCGGTTATAATTATACATTAATGTTCCCATTCCTGGATATACGCCTACTGCCTTACGTAATGCATGCCATTTATATTCCTTACACTAAGTAGGCACCTATTACTATCTGCCCACGATCCATGCCAGTACAATTGTTCATATATCAATGATGTCGTGAGTTGTCTGCCCGAATCCTAACTGATCAATGTATCGTATAATATAGGATGTCTTCATCTTCCCAGCTGCTACCATAAAGGGTAGAATTCTAAGTTAGAAGTTCTGACACATTATTTATCGCCTTTATATCATTATCTTCTAGCTGTAATTTTCACATTTCTATCCTTGTCATAATCTTGTATTCCATCTATATCACCTATCATATTAGTACTTTAGTTGGCCTCAGTGTTTCTGTTATTCTAGTATTTTTCCTACTTAATTAAAGCATTTGCGTTGTCGTTTGATATCCCGATCTGAAATGTATTTTTAATTTAAAATCGATTAGTTTAACTACCATCTCATTTCTATGTATTCTGCCCTCGATGATTGGAAATGTGATACCGGGTCATTATCCGTATATACATGGAATTCTACTCCAGTTAAATATAGTAGAAACACTTCTATATCCATTCATTATAAAGATAAAAGTTATAATTTCGTGTAACTATAATTCTTATTATTTAGTTCAATATTATTCAATTTCTTACTCGCATATGCAAATACCTATTAATATTTATATTGTAAATATATGTAAATTTGAAAGGAATAGGTGCAATATAATCTCAGAAATACGAGAAGTCACAATTGTTCCTATAGTAAATTGATATTTAACCGACATCTATATCTAAAGAATCGAAGAAAGCAGTTTAATTCTAAAAGAATATTAGAAATTACATAATACTAAGAGGAAATCATACACTATATATAATGTGAAGCATATTAATCCGGCTGCTGGGTTATCTAGTAGAGCTGATTATTAGGAACTCATTTATTATTGATTTGTTAGCCCGTATTTCTAATTGAATTCTTGTTTAGCTAAATAGAAACAAATAATCAAGTATTTCAAGGTAAAAATCCGAATCATATTTTATAATTGCAGGATTAGTAGTTAAATATTCAATAATCGAAGTCACTCAATTTATTACTAAATAAACTATAGTTTATAGATATATAATAAACTATAGTTCTAAATAACAAAATTTAATTTCATAAACCATTGTTTCTTTACAGAACTACACAATGTTAATAAGTTTATAATTCCATCTATATAAAAAATATATTATTGTTTCTATATTGTATTATATATTATATTTAATCTATATTCATATAATTAAATAATTATAATTTTTTCAATGTATACATTGACTAAATTATTAGTACATATGTTCATTTACATTTTTTTCAAATGTATCATTTATAATTATAGTTTATTATATTGATAGTTAGAAATTAAACTACTGTCATTTTTTATTATATAATATATAAAATTTTATATATAATATCATTAATTTAATGTACTAGTTTATAATAATAATTTAGTATAATTGTTTGTTGATATAGGTATTTTATAAGTTGTTAAGTTATAAGTTGTTATAGGTCTCCTAACAGTAATTTATTCACATTTATCAGGATTATGTAGTAACATTTTAACACTAACATATACCAGTGTGTTAATTTATTTATAAGATAAATAATATATAAATATATGATAGTTAGGGTGGCTGGAACGATTTTGTATGTAAGGGGGACCAACCAATCAAAATAAATGTTATGGTAAAAGTGGGGGGGACCAATACATAGGAGGTCCCCCTGGATTTTAAAGTGTGGGGACATATCACCCCCATCCCACCCTGTTGCAGCCCAGCAAACATTAAGAGCAGCATAATATCAGCATAACAGCAAATGCTAGAGCCTCAAATGTTACATTGTGCTATTATGCTGCTATTAAATGTCTATTATGCTGCTATTAATTTGTAATGATATTATGCTGCTGTTATGCTGCTATTATGCTGATATTATGCTGCTATTAATTTTAAATGTCTATTATCCTGCTATTATTATAATAGCAGCATAATTGCAGCATAACAGCAGCATAACATCATTACAAATTAATAGCAGCATAATAGACATTTAATAGTAGCATAATAGCACAATGTAAACATTTGAGGCTGTAGCATTTGCTGTTATGCTGCTATTATGCTGCTCTTACTGTTTGCTGGGAGCGCCCATAATGATAATCAACACAGATTAGTTCTATAACTCTCTATAATACATATCAATATACGCATTTTTTATTCGCAATATTGAAGACCTATGAGTTTCTATTGAAAAATTATATAATTATATGTTAACATAGAAATTACAGTTTTAACAGAAATATGTCTAAGAAATTATGATTTACCAAATTTATATATTAATATAAAAACAATTTAAAAAAAATCAACAATTGTATTGGTGCACTTGTTTTTTTTAAATTGTTAATATTAATAATAATTTTGTAAGGTTAAATATTTCATAATTTGGATTATAAAGCGATCTATTAATACAAAATATGAGCATTCAAAAAAGAATAGAACATAATATACCAACTTTAATACAAAAATAATATTTACTCAATATTTTATAATTTAAAAATCTAATAACATTAGATATATTTAATATTGTTATTTAATTTATAACTATTATAAATAATCAAATTTACTAATCAATAATTCATATATGTTGATACATTATTATATAAATAAATATTACTTTATTATGATGTATATAACTCTATCTCAATATGGAATTTACTATAGATTTTATTGTCAAAATTATATATTATCTTTATTTATACTATATTAGTATACCATAACTATCTAAAAATCGATTCATTCAACAAAGAAGTATTCATTATACATATATGCATATACCCAGCAAACACATTAGAGGAAATTACCTCTATTTAGACTCTAAAGATGTTAACAACGAGACTCTATTTTGACTCTAATTTGGCTTCTATTTTGACTCTATTTAGCTTATATTTGTATTAAAATCAATTGATTTTAAACTCTATTTAGTGTATATTTAGCTTATATTTTGATTGTATACTCTATTTAGCTTATATTTAGATCCTATTTTAACTCTATTTAGACCATACTATTTTTTCCTCTATTTAGACTCTATTTTGACTATACTGTTATTTTTAACATTTATCTGAAGTAAAATTCAAATTAATTTCCTCTATTTTAACTCTATTTAGACCATAATATTTTTTCTCTCTATTTAGACTCTTTTCGTTTTTTTGACTCTATTTAGACTCTGTGTGTTTGCTGGGTAGTCCTATATATATATAGGAAAATACAGAAATTTGGTTAGAAATAATATCAAATTACAATTTTTACCATGGTTCATTACTAAATTACAACCAGGACTACAAGATTACAACTACACATTAGCAAATAAAAATATACATATATCAAAGATTTTGCGATGCAAATATATAACTCTATCTACGCAACGTGATTAGTATTCATACATCCCACTGCTAGCAGCAGTATCGAAATCGATTTAGGTTTGCCGCGAGTTGCATACTAAAATGTTTTCATTGCTCTATTAAATTACATGCAATATAAATTATCTTTTACTCACCACATAGATATTTATAGCATTTATAATTAACATATCCTATTGCTTTGTTATATATTAGTAATGAACACTTAATATTCATAATAAAAATAAAAACTTAAGCATATTATTTTTCATTTAAAAGTACATATTTTGATACAAATTTATATTATAAACAACATTTAGTTCCAAAAATTGACCCTATAGAGGTGGCTCTGTTTGTTTTTGTATACAAAATAGAATTACACGATTTCTCGTGAGTGTTATATCTTTCCTTTGAAAAAGCTTTGCTTATATTATCATGTCTTGAACACAAATAACTTAATAACTATAAATAATCAACTATTTTATGTGTAAAGCAATTTAAATGTTTAGAGCTTTACATCGATAAATTAAAATATACAAAACATATTTGTGAGCTACAAATAATGTATTTATTCATTAAAAATTCCTTTTTAATTGATATTAATACCCTATCACTATTATATAATGTTCTAATAGTTGTAAACTATATGTATTGTTTTATAATACGGGGAATTAATTATAAGAGTAATCTTAATAAATTATTTATAAAACAAATAATTAGATTAATTAATAAAAAAAACTAATCATATAAATTCCCTAACAAATTTGTTATTACAAAATTTTTAATTTTTAATATTTATTATTTAATTATGTATCTTTACTTTTATGGCTTTGATAACAACTTATCAATCTACATAATAAATAAATTTGAATGCAAAATAAATTATTACAATATAAGATATAAATGCAATTACAAAATATCTAGATATAAAAAATAGTAAATTACACACAATTAATATGTATGGTATTAATATTAGGAATGTTAAGGGGATGTCACATCTTGTTTTGGTTAAAATAATTTGTTATTTAACATTTATTTATTTCATACTATTCTATGTTTTTTAATATCTGTAAACACATTATTCATGAAAACAGTCTAGAAATTATATAAAAAGTGGTTTATATATATATTCATTATATATGATATATGATGTATTCATATATATTCAAATGCCGTTTTCTCTAAATAATGAATTCACACTAAAAGTGCATGTATAAAGGCTATTATTATAAAAACTATTTTAGCTATATTATTAATTTGTTGTATATTATACAAATAACATATTTTTATATATTCCCAGATATCTTTCATAAATATTATTTTCTAATAATAGTAAAAATAAAATTTATATAGAATAAATGACAATAAATAACAATTAATTAACGATTGATTCAATGAATAGAATTATGTGCGCCTAGTTTTGTGTAGATCCATTATTTGCTATCTCTATACATAAAATGGCGGTTGTAGTATGACATACCCTTAAACAACCACTGTAAAAGGCTAAAATACATATCTTTAAAAATATATATAACTAAAATATTTAAATAAATATTAATTTCACCTCCTTATTCGGGTCCTTAATTTAATTAATTAAGTTTCATTGTTAGTGGTCATTATTCTAACTTTAATATACATATCTACTAATTTATTCTATATATTTATTCTCTATTTGTATATTGTATTTCTCTAGAATATTAAATCTTATTTTATTTTTTCCGTTGTATTATTAGTAATTTTTTGCTTATATGTTTATTTATTACCATTGTTATATTATTATTATAATGGATATTACCCTCATTGTAAGAATATAGTAAGATATAATCTATGATACAATCCTTTAAGCAAGCATTGTATTGTTTTATCTGTACTCAAATACTATATATTATTAAATTATGACTTTGATTAATGTTATATATATAATATTATGATATCTATTAGTAATACTTGTGTATATTACATTCATATATAAACATAATAAACTTGCATTTATTACATGTATTAATGTAATGAAAAGGGTTTAATGATATGAAAAGTTGATAATAAAGTCACTAATTACGTTATAGCAAATATTTATAACGCGAATATATTAAATAACGATAGCTTAATAAAACGATATTAAAATGAGTTTACATCAAATGAGTAACGACGAAATAATTAATACTCTTTAAAAGTAAAAATAAATTACGACTATAAATTATAATTAAATAGATCGATATCGTGACGAAATGAACATTAAATAATACTTTTGACTTAGACACCGGTCTAGCGTTATGATCGTCTCATTTGAAACTTCTCTAATCGGTGTTCGACGGGTAACATGTTGTTTAGTTCATCAGCCATCGCGAGTGTAGCGTCCATCTGTAGTGTGTATTTTTGTGTTAGCTGGAATGTAGTAAATAGCACGTGCTCGTTGATGTATAATTATATAGAATTTAAATAAAGACAACATTTGACTTATTAATAATTATTAAATTTATTTAACAAATTAAATGTATAAATATACAATATAGATATTCATTAAGATATATATATGGTTATAAGCAGTGATGGGCACGATCACGATCGTCGATCCCGATCGTGATCTTGATCGACGATCGTTTGAAAATGATCGATGATCGTCAACAACTGATCGCGATCGACTATCGTGAAAAAAATTTAAACATAATTTATATATATTTATATCAAGAAATAACAAAATAGTGGATATAATAATAACTTTTATGAAAATGTTGAAATACTTTATTTTTTTTCTACAAATCTTGCATGATGCTTGAACTTTATTATTAATTATTTTTAAGTCATTAAAATAAATATTTTATTTAATAAAGGGCGAATTTATCCAAGACATTGTATATCTTAAAACTTAGAACTTATAATGATCTAAAATATTAATAAAGTTATAGTCCTATATAATACGCCCACAGGGAAATTGACAGTTTGACTCATTTTTGGCGTATATATCCTATTATAGAGTAGATAATTAAACGTATTGTTTGATCTTGCATGTCTCGCGTGGTAAAATATTATGATTACATTAGAAAAAAGATACATTGGTATATATATATATATATATAAATATATTGATATGACGGCATGAATGGGTGAGTACTCGCGAGTACTGCGTGGATCATTAGTGGTTCATGCAGCAGCCCGGAATTCATACGCTTATATAATAATACGATCAAGATCCACGATCGGCGATCGATGATCGAAATCGCGATCGACGATCAAAATAATTACACGATCGACGATCGTTAAAAAATGATCGAGTAAAATGATCGACTATCGTTAGAAAATGATCGACGAAATTGATCGACGATCGGCGATCGTGAAAAGTCGTGATCGTGCCCATCACTGGTTAATACATGGTTATAAGTTATAACTTATAACCATGTTGAGTTTCCATAAATATATTTATATACTAATTAAAAATACAAATTTCTTATAGAAATATCATATCGTACACTTCCTCCGATGAAAAAGTGTGTTGACCGTAAATCTAAAATATTTATAAACGTATTAATTTTCGAAATAAATTAAAGGTATATTGTTAATTTAAAATTTGTGAACTACGTTAATCATTGCGTTAATTATATATTGAAGCTCGTGTATTTCGAAGAGTGAATAAAAACGTAATATTCTATAAATATAATCTCATCGGAAACTGGAAATGTATCGTAGGCAGACGATATATAAGATGAAAAGAGGTAGACATAAACTCAGATGATGATGTTGATGTGAAGGAATCATAAACACGTATAAGTTGATTGATGGGTAATAGTGAAATGATCTATAGACGGACGGTTGTGGTGAGAGATGGGTGAATTGATAGATAGGAATGGAGATGTTATTCGTATAGGATAGAGGTCAGGGGTATGATCGTATAGCTAGAGAGAAATAGGAGAGTGGTAATACTCGATGCCTGGCAGCTTAAGCCAATGCGGAAAGCGGAAATAAATAATCAGCCATCTTGTGGTGACCAAATATTCAAATATAATATTCTTTTGATCATAACTTTTTTATTAAATATATCAAAAAAGTAAAATATGAAACTTATAATACTTTTTTATCCACTTTCCAATGGTAGTAATACTTTTATTCTAGCTATAAAATGTAAAATCAAATAGGTCAAATCAGCCATTTTGCGGTGATCAAATTAGATTGAGTTGCTTTCCGCATGTCAGATACCTTGTTTACTACTCCATTTCTCTGTAGCTCTATGGTGGGGATGGACTACAGTATGAAGTAGTGGTGTTGCTACGATATGTAAAACTCTTAATAGGGTATTCGCTTAGTCAACTATTAGAAATATTATCGTAATAACAAGATATGTTGTTAAAGTAATTTGGGAATAAGTGAATTGTTTAAGATTGTCACTCTAAGTACACTTCTTCCCTATAGTCATGTGATGATGTTAATAATAATAATGTTTTAATGATAATTAAATAATAAATAATATAAATTAAACCGTTCTTAGTCATATCTAGAATACGTGGTATATTATAATACAAATAACATATTATTTAGAATATAACCGAGTATAACAGACTGAATATAACTGAATATAACAATTATATACAATATTGCTTTGCGTATATTAGAGAATATACGTTAGTGAGATGTCTGCTGATGAGAGAATCATACTGGATGGGATGTGATAACAATAGTAGTGATAAAGTGCGTGGGCTTAACAGCAGTGTTAGTGTGGATAACAGCGTATCGGCAATTGAGCGTTAGTTATGTATAGATGTTATTCAAATATATACTACGGTAAGGATATGAGTTGGAACATGTTATTGGAAGGGATGATGTTATACGATAGAGTACAGATTGGAAGAGCTACGCTACGGCGAAGTGTTACAGAGGATATTACACCTTACACCTGTTGATGTAATACACCTATCCTTTCACCGAAGATATCGACGAAGATATCATCTACGATACCTATAGTAAAAGGGTCTAAAGCAGTGGTTCCCAACCTATGGGTCATTACCCTTTTTTGATAATTCTCTAATTTTTAAAAATATACCATGACCCAATGACAACATTATTTGTTTATTTTTTATTATTAAACTTTAATCCTAAATCATAGGTTTGTATTAAACTGTGTATAACACGTGAGCATTTCTGTTAGAAATTAGCCATGACCCAAACAAAAAACCTAATCGCCCAAGTTTGGTTCATGACCCATAGGTTGGGAACCACTGGTCTAAAGAGTCTACATTTGAATAATATCGGCAAGGATACTGATATAAATAAACATTATTTTATGCGTGACTTTAGTTAGATTTGAATTTATTGAAATTCCGATTATACAAAATGTGAAATAACTCTAAATTCATATCACTGACTATACCTTAACGATATGCTAGGTAGTGTTTGTTGTGCCATATGCTTTAAGGGTGTAAGCGCGGGTTAAAATATGCATAATATTTTTTTTATTATTAAGTATTATACATGTTCAGTATCGTATTTATCACATTTTAAAATATTTTAAATTATAGTGGAGTATTTCTATCAAATTTGAATGTAATTTTCTCCAGTTTTTACTTTTTGTACTTAGTAATCATACGTAAAAGCCTACTAATTCTTTGATTATTAATATTATTATCTGCAATTTTTACTGCATATAAATAACATGTAATTCTATATTAATATTGACAGGATATTCTATTATAATTTATATTTTTTAAATAAATTATAATAAACTTCAAATTTTTAATAACTATTTTAAACTATTTTTTTACATAATTCTAAATAAATTATATTTATAAAAAGTCAATACTTTTATGCAGTTTAATAATATCTATTACATAAAAGAAAAATTATTTAATTATCTTTATTAGTTTGTATCCTTAGAATTTTAGCTAGAGCTATAATTAACATGGTAAGCCCGAACCCGCGCTTGCACCCTTAAGTAGGGTCCACAAGAGATGGCTGGGGTACAAACAGTGATCTGAATGCGGAGCAGAGTGATGGAGATGTCGTCCATCTTGGAGAACTGCAGGGCGTACTTTGAGATACGTTTCTGTTTCACACTGAGCCGCGCGTAGATGTCGATTACGCTGTTGTCCACCTAGTGGTGATTTAGGGCGTTAGAGATGAGAGTTAATAGGGAGAACTAGTGAATATATCGGACATTAGAGATGAGAGTTAATAGGGAGAACTAGTGAATATATCGATAACGCTGTGGTTCACCTGGTGGTGATTTAGGGCGTTAGAGATGAGAGTTAATAGGGAGAACTAGTGAATATATCGATAATGCTGTTATCCACCTAGTGGTGATATCCGGCATTAGAGATGAATAACTAGAGTGGTGTAAATTTAAATCATGTAAGATGTTCCTGAAGGGCCGGCCAACTATATGAATATTTATTTGGTGAAAATAGGAATTTAAAAAAAAATAAAAATATGAAATCTTTTGAAATTAATGAGATAATGACAAAATGTGTTAATTAATTATGGATTAAATTTAAATTAATATATATATATATATATATATATATATATTTATATATATATATTAAGTATATGATAATTATGAAATGATATGAATGAGATCAACAATACACTAATTTTAAAATAATTTTAAAATTACAAAATTACCAGTAGCTAAGTTTTACTTTTTTAACATTTTCTGTTTGTATTGTATTTAAAATATATCTTATAAATATTAAACTATATAATTAATAATTTATTACTATTACAGGTTACAATGTTAAGAAGAATTCAATATATTTAAAGTAGATATTGAATATTTCGATGCATTTAACAATATGTATTTTATTTCTATTTTCGATTATTTTTACTGTAACTAAAACATTTTAATTTCTTTAATTTTATAATTTCGTATAATTCTTTGTTTATTTCAATAACTTATGTTATCGTTAGCAAATATTTATACTTTATACTTTTGATTATATATTTCGACTGTATATTTGCTTACATAAATTATCAATCAATCAATATAATATTATTAATAACAAATAATAGATTAGATCGATCGACGTGAATATGATATGTATTTAAATAACAGTTATGATGTAATCTGCAATGACTTATGCAGTAATATCTGGGATGACTTCACGTAATAGTTAAATATCATTACTATAGTAATGCTATTATTAATAAACGTGTATAGGTTGATGTCATCATGTTATCATGGTATATCTGAAATAATATATTTATATTGTTTTTTCTTAACACATAATATCAAAGATAATAAGATATATTAATACATACTATAATCATACCCTGTGTTTAAATATGTTAAGAGTGTGATATGTTTAAATATTTAACACTAATATTGTATTCTATTGTCTACTAATGCAAGTATGATTACGTATAATATGCTATTCAATAAGTTTTCATTAGAGATATATTTCTGTTAATTGTATTTTATATACTTTATTATATTATGAAGTTAATTCGGTATATATGATTGTACTATCATGTAATTTATTACATTGCTTATAAAGATTATACCTATATCTGTATTCGTAAGGAAAACATATTTTATATAATTACAATTTTTTAAATATAAAATTATTTATATTCGTAATTCGATTCTTATAAACTTCACTTTCATTGTTTAAACGTAAACTGCATGTCCACTTTAAGTCATTGTAATTCGTTCTATTTTATTATTCGTTTTCTATTTATTTTTGTTTTTGTTTTTTATTATCTAACGACACCTATAATCACCATGTGTTTGTGAAGTCAATAAACTATATATAAATAAATAAATTAATAAAAACGATTAATTGTATTTGTGTTTGTGTTTAATTAATGTATTCGACCCCATCTCTGTTATGTATGTTGATGTCAGATGCAGGTCTTGTATCGTAACTGGGATCAATATAGTATTTACGTTTCACGTTTATCTGGTATAATGTATACATAGAGGCAGGGATGGGTCAAATACGTATTTGTATTAGTATTTAAATACGCTGATTTAGTGTATTTGTATTAGTATTTATATTTTAATGATTATTCAGTGATGTATTTGTATTTTTATTTGATTGTCGTATTTGGTGTATTTGATCAAATACAGTTTCAAATACACTTTTAAAACTGTGTTAAATTAATAATTTAATATAACATATAATTTAAACAATTTATTTATGAATGTATACAAAATTAATAAATAATTTACCATTTATATTAATATTATATTAAAGAATATAATTATTAAAGAATACAAATTATATAATAGAAGTTCTATTATAGAACAATCATTTTCAAAGAATTTTACGAAAAATATATATGTAAATTTATGAATTTAAATTTATATTCTATATAGAAAATGTATATAAATTATAATTTATAATATCCCAAGCAACCAGTCTATTGTTTACAGTTTTTTTTATTTTATTAATTTTCTTTAATGACTAAATATATCCAATCTGGTATAGGGATAGGGATTATTATTTTATGATTTAATATTTAATGTGTTAATATTTGTATTTTGTATTTGTATTTGTTATAATTTATTTGTATTTGTATTAGTATACTAAATTTAATAAATATTTGTATTTGTATTTGATGATTTAAGAAAAATGTATTTGTATTATGACTTTTATATAATAGTGTATTTCACCCCAACCCTACATAGAGGTCACATAAAGGTCACGGTAGTGTTGTACTAGTGTTGTACTAGTGTGTAAAACCTCTTTCACACGTTGGCAGATGGAGGTCTGGTCACTGCACACTATATCGGAGCCACATTTCAGATGTTCCTGAGTGGGTTATAGGTAAGGGTGTGATCAATGCTGTGTAGGTATGCTAGTGTTTCTAATACCTGATATCTTATATGCATATGCATATAAATGAATTAATGAAAACAATAATAACTAATAAAAAAGCTGCATTATAAGATTTAAATAAAATGATTCTTTTAGACTATTGTCTATAAATTAATATAAATATATATATATAGATAGATAGATAGATCAAAAGTGTATTGAATTACTGGTTATATATAAAAAGAAAAAAAATACCATATAATTATATAAAATATATAAACAAAATATATAAATATGATAACAGTATATATATTTATATTAATTGGGATTTAATATTAAAAGGGAGAGGGAGAGGGAGAGAGCTTAATGTATGACTAGGCAAACTTGTGTTTAGTTGATGATTAGTCCACATATTTATAGATTTTGTTTATATATATTATATATTTATATGGTATTTTTTTTCTTTTTATATATAACCAGTGATTCAATAAACTTTTGATCTATCTATCTATCTGATTACATTATAGTCAGTATTTACAATAAACTTTCATATATATATATATATATATATATATATATATATATATATATATATATATTAGTGTTATATATTAGTGTTGCAAATGAATCTACTTATAATTGTATGGAATCCGTGTTTGAAATACAAAATGTGGATTCAGTTCGCAAAGGTTTATAAATAGAACACATATGTGATTTTAATTAAAACATATTCTTATTACATGTTTTTATTAATATATACAAATTACATGTTATAGATCAACATTACGATTGATAAATTCAGTGCTAAAATTGAGATATTTAGTATAGATATTCGAAAGTAGAAGCAATACGTTCGATACAAAAATATTAAAAAAAGTTTGATTAAATAATTTCGAATAGTTACAAATATAGATGTTCAACTCGAAACCAGTTTGTAATATTTAAAGTTCATAAACATCCTAAATGTTCAATACAATTTTGAATACTGAGTTCATTTGCAATAACAATATATATATATATATATAGGGGAAATGTGGGTACTACGGGCCACACCAATATCTCTGTAACTATTGTTCAATTCAAAAAAAAAATGTTTACAAGATTTATTCACAATCATATTTCTATTAATAATACGTTTTTATATTTTAATAATTACATTCATAATTCTAATATGATAATTATATCGAAAATTAATGTAAATGTAATTATCTCTATTGATGATATTTAACTTTATCGTTGTAGATAGAGCTAAAAAGAGCACTGTTTGTATGACCTTGCCTCCTAATAACATATATGTTATAAGTCGTATTGTTTCATATGTAATAGTAACTGGTACAAATTTATACAGAATTCTATTTCAACAATCATTACTTAATATTTACCAATAATATTTAATATTCATAATCTTTAAAACAATAAGTTCTATTAACATAATAAGTTCTATAAAAACAATACATTCTATTAACATTTAATAAGTTTATGTGTAGGTTCATTAGATAGATTATCGCTGATATAAACGTAATATGATAATATATAAACAGCTGTTTAAATGTATAGCTGGTTTGTTCTTCACATTAGATATATACTGGTTACTAGGGTTGGGGTCAAATACACTATCAAATACAAAAACAAATACATTTTTCTTAAAGAATCAAATACAAATACAAATACAAATATTTATTACATTTTTATACAAATACAAATATAAATACAAATACAAATATTAACACATTAAATATTAAATCATATGATTTAATCATATTTTAAATCATATTTTAAATCCTATGATCATATTTTATATAAAATAATAATCCTTATTCATATACGAGATTGCATAATAATTAATTGAAATCTATTTAAAATATATTTAATCCTAAATAAAATCAATATAATAAAAAACTGTAAACAATAGACAGGTTGCTTGGATATTATAAGTTATAATTTATAAAGCGCTGTTCACATGAGATATCTATTCCAGCAATTTCGCAATGGAATTCTTAAGAATTCCCAAAATGTAAAAGTCTATGTTTTTTCTGCGCTTTTTGCTAAATATTCTAATACCAATTTATTCTAGTTTATGTGACAATTTATGTAATTGGTAAATAAACGCACGAACAAGTATATTGACGAGTATTAATGCATAGGAGCATTTACCTTTCTAGGGGTCAATCTATTTAAATCGTTAACGATTATAATTGATTAAAATTATGTTATTTAATCGTTAACGATCGTTTAATTAATAATAATTATAATTATAATATATAATTCCTTATATAATTATTAAATTATGAATATTACCACTTTATGATTTTATTATGAACTTAAGTTCATAAGTTCATAAAATGTATGTATTTTTAAGTATTCTACTGAAAAAATAGATTGCTCATGGGAACTCCCTAAAATTGATACCGCTAAGGGATTTTGAAACTGGAATTCTTAAGAATTCCATTGTGAAATTACTGTAATATATTGCTCATGTGAACAGCGCTTTACATATACATTTTCTATATAGAATATAAATTCATAAATTTATTTATATAGTATTCATAAAATTCTTTGAAAATTATTGTTCAATTATATAATTTTTATTATTTAATAAATGTATTATTTAATATAAATTATTGTTAATTTGTTAATTCATAAAGTAATTGTTTAAATTCTACATTCTATTATATAATATAAATTATTGTTAATTTGTTGATTTTTTAATTCATAAAGTAATCGTTTATTTTGTTAATTAATTGCTAATTTTTTTCTATTAAATTATTAAATTAAAATATTTTCAAGAGTGTATTTGAAACTGTATTTGATCAAATACACCAAATACGACACTCAAATACAAATACAAATACAAATACATCACTGAATAATTATTCAAATACAAATACAAATACAAATACATCACTGAATAATTATTCAAATACAAATACAAATACAAATACACAAAATAAGCATATTTAAATACAAATACGTATTTGTCCCCATCCCTGCTGGTTAGTAGTATTAACTTAGACTTAAAAATAATCTTATTGAATATCTTAAAATAGTTATGAATAACTTATTATTGTACTTATAAATAGTAATTTATATATATATATGTGAATTATAGTCAAATTAATAATTATTTACACAATATACACACACATATACCTACACCTTCACACACACATATACTCACATAATCACACACACACCTACGCACACACACACACACACACACACACACACACACACACACACACACACACACACACACACACATACACACACACACACACACACACACACACACACACACACACACACACACACACACACACACACACACACACACACACACACACACACACACACACACACACACACACACACACACACACACACACACACACACACACACACACACACACACACACACACACACACACACACACACACACACACACACACACACACACACACACACACACACACACACACACACACACACACACACACACACACACACACACACACACACACACACACACACACACACACACACACACACACACACACACACACACACACACACACACACACACACACACACACACACACACACACACACACACACACACACACACACACACACACACACACACACACACACACACACACACACACACACACACACACACACACACACACACACTAATATAATTCCGATCCTACTAGTATACAGACCACCAAATAACTGCCATACAACTTTTGCTTTAGAATTTACAAACTTTATACATGAACATAACTATGACAACCTGGTCATTCTAGGAGATTTCAACTTCCACTATGACTCTGACAAACTACACCACCAAGACTTTAAACGACTTTGTAACGAACTGAATTTAACTCAACACGTTAATTTTGCAACTCATACCCACGGACATATACTAGACCTGATACTTACATACAACCATTCTAATATACTAATACATAAACCAACACGCTCTACATTACTCACTGACCATTACGCAATAAACTCTCAACTTAATATACTGAACTCCTCACCTAGACAGACCCTACTTACTTACAGGTGTATCAGGAAAATAAATATTGATGAATTTTCATCTGATTTTATCTCTATGATAAATAAAACCCAAATTACAGTACTCAACTTAAACACTATACTTAAACAACTATTAAATCAACATGCACCACTGAAAACAAACTACTTAACTATACATAACGAAACTCCATGGTTTAACTCCAATTAAATAATTTAAAAGTTTTATTTAGAAAATCATGTAGACTTTTTACGAAATCACCATCACACTCAAATCTAATTGACCTACGAAAAAATAGATATATATACAGGAATGAACTGAAATCTACAAAAACAGACTACTTTACTAACAAAATTAACGATTGTTCACACGACTATAAACGACTCTACTCAATAACTAAGACCCTCTTAGGAAATAATAAAAATTCTACGCTCCCACATTTTCCCGATGATCAACTATGTAAGAAATTTGCAGAATATTTTAAAGACAAAATTAACACCATTTGTAATAGACTCTCTTGTACATTTGACCCTCTTTATAATGCACCCCAAATATTACCATGCACTTCGACACTAACACATTTTACTGTACCTACTAATACTGCAATCTACAATTATATTGTCACTGCTAGATGCTCTTCACCACACGACCCAATTCCTCTATACTTAATAAAAAAACTAGCATCAACTCTGACTTTGACTTACAAAAATATAATTGATGACTCACTTCTAACAGGAACTATTCCAAATTTACTAAAAAACGCAATAATTACGCCAATAATAAAAAAAACTAATCTTGACTCTTCTGAATTCTCAAATTACAGACCTATATCTCAACTACCTCTACTAACTAAAATTCTTGAAAAAACTGTTTATACTCAACTTTCACACTACTTAACTGAAAATATGTTGCTGGACATACGACAAAATGCATTCCGTAAACTACATAGTACTGAAACTACCGTACTCTCTCTTTTTGACGACTTATATAACTCACTAGACACTGGACAACCAATACAGCTAATACTACTTGACTTATCCTCTGCATTCGACACCCTTAGACATGACATACTGCTAGAAAGACTTAGAAATATAGGAATTCAAGATGTAACTATGGAATGGTTTTCTAATTTTATTAAAGATAGAAATTATTCCATTAAAATAAGAAATAATTACTCTAAATCATATACCATCGATCACGGTGTTCCTCAAGGTTCAATACTTTCCCCAATTCTCTTCTCTATATATCTTATTCCATTACAAACAATTATGAAACGTTATCATCCATCTATTACTTACAACTTATACGCAGACGACATAGAACTACACGCAACGATAACAAACTCTACCCAACTACAAGACTGTTTAAATGAACTACAAAACTGGCTAACAAATAATAACCTACTACTAAACCACAATAAAACTGAACTATTAAATATAACTAATGACCCAAATACTTACTTCCCTGAAATTATTATTAATCAACACAAAATCATTCCCACCAATTCTGTTAAATACTTAGGCGTCAACTTCAATAATAAACTTAATCTAGATAAACATTACAGCTTACTTACTCAATCTACGACTGCACAGCTATTCAATATTAAAAAATACGACCATACTTAAATAGAAATACTACAAAACTACTGACTCAGACTCTCATACTTTCAAGACTACAATACTGCAACTCACTATTCACAGGAACTGAAAAACTGAAAATAGACAAACTAGACAAAATAATTAACCGCTCAATTAGAAATATATACCGACTACAGAAGACTGACTATACAACTAGCATTACTGACTTACGTAAAAAACTTAACTGGCTAAACACTGAAGACTCTATCAACTACAAAATACTTACAATACTTAAAAAGACTATTACTTATAACTTACCCTATAATTTACGAAACAAAATAAAACATAAACCAAACACTAGACTTTTACGTAATAACAATTCCACTATACTACACCAACCTATTACCCATTGCATCAAATACGAAAGAAGAAAATTCAGCTCTTCATCAACAATTAGATGGAATAAACTACCCCCGCAACTTAGAAATCAAAATATATCAATTAATATCTTTAAAAAGAAATTAAAAAAAGTTCTTATCGACAAACATTGATATTCGTTTATTCATAATATTATCGTGCGAATTATATATATATATATAATATTATATATATATATAATGTATACATTCGCTATTTTTATCTATATGTGATATATATTGTTAGATACACATTATAGAATTATAATTATTAATGATGTGATTAAAATAAATACTTAAACAACAACAAACACACACACACACACACACACACACACACACACACACACACACACACACACACACACACACACACACACACACACACACACACACACACACACACACACACACACACACACACACACACACACACACACACACACACACACACACACACACACACACACACACACACACACACACACACACACACACACACACACACACACACACACACACACACACACACACACACACACACACACACACACACACACACACACACACACACACACACACACACACACACACACACACACACACACACACACACACACACACACACACACACACACACACACACACACACACACACACACACACACACACACACACACACACACACACACACACACACACACACACACACACACACACACACACACACACACACACACACACACACACACACACACACACACACACACACACACACACACACACACACACACACACACACACACACACACACACACTTTGTTTACATAGCAACCAATATATAGACGTGTTTTTAACAGCTTAGCTTTTAAATATCTTTTAATTGTATTATTATTATAAAGATAAGTACGTATTCATTTATTTTTTATATTATCTATTATATTAATATTATTTACATATTAATATACAACTTGTTTGAAATATATAATAGTTGTCTTTAAATTATAATCATTTCTTATTCAGATATAATTATATTTAGGATTTGTTTTCATTTTTAACAACAAAACAAAATTTAATAAAAAATAAAAAATAATTACAAAGATCATAAAATTATATATTTTTTAATTTGATATAATTCAGATATATATCATATACTGTTTATGTATATTTATAATTAGATCTATTATTTATTCGTATCAAATTGATAAATTATTGTTATCATAATATCTAAATTTGATATACTCCCGTGGATCTCCCGTGGGAATTTACTTTTGGTAGTTGGATCTGCCAAACTTCATTTGAGGTTAGCTACCATTTATCACTTACATAGTATCATACTATGTAACATAGTCTGCTGTTTTGCCTATATTACTACAGATCATAAAAGCATCGATAACGACCTGAGAAACGAGTAACCTGATAAGAACATGGATTCAAAATGCATTCACTGCAACACATCGACTACAGCTGAAGCATCACATGCTGAGGGACACGTCGTATGCAGATGTACAGCTACAATCCACTATAGATGTCTTTATCCGGCGAAAGAAATATCGATGCAATGGGGTAATAAAAACTCACCTTCAAAACTATTAATAGCATTTATGCAATCAATAGCCTTTAAATATACATGCCCTACCTGCCGTACTACTAATAATACACCCATACCAACTACTAATACTATACCCACACTAACTATTAATACTACACCCATACCAACTACTAATACTACACCCATGACAACTAATAATACTACACTCATACCTACTACTAACCATAATATAACGACTACATCTACTGCGTCTAATAACATAACCATTGAAAATAAACTAAATGATATACTGAAAATACTAGACATACATACTACTCAGATTAACAATATCAAAAAACGGAATACTACAACACCAACAAAACTAACGAATAAGACACTCACTACCTCATATGCACAAGCTGCCAATACACCTACTACTAACCATACTAATACCGACATAAGATTAATTACCGATACTGATATCAACTATACTGCTACTATTGAAAATATAGCTAAAGATAATCGTAATCTAAACTATATAAAGAAATTTATTTCTAATTTTAATATAAACCCCTCTTCGATATCTAAAGTTATATTTAAAAATAGTTATTGTTTTATATCATTTACTACTCTCTATGCTAAAGATTCTTTTATCTCACTCAACCCATTACTGAAAACTACTGACTATAACCGACTTTTCCTACATAACTATCTATCACCCGAAATAATACGACGAAAACATATATATTTTCACGCTATAAAAGCTAATCTAATTAAGGGATATAAATGCTCATTGAACTTAAAGACAAACACATACGAACTCAGACAAAAAATAGATAATAATAAGGTTAACTGGAAAACAAAACCACTAAATGTTCCAAATGAATTATTTACTGATTGGACAACTTCTTTTACAAACTATATTAATAATAAGGATGAACTAACCTCCACTACGGATGAATTACCTTCCACGAATAAGCATACATGACTAAACAACAGCATAAACTACTTATCTCTTACTTTAATAAATGCCAGATCTTTAACTGCTAACATTGATATTATTACTAACTTTATTATGGAATATCGCTTTTCGATTATAGCAATTACAGAGTCTTGGCTAAAAAATGTAGACACCGTCATTCCTGCTGGTCTTAAAAGCCTTGGATACTCGTTTATACAAAAGTGTAGATCAGATGGTAGAAATGGAGGAGGAATAGCTTTGTTAGTAAAAAATCACATCACAATTATTCCTCAGCCCGAGATTTGTACATCAAACTGCGACTTTCTTTTTACTAAACTGAAAATAAAAAATAATATAATTCCGATCCTACTAGTATACAGACCACCAAATAACTGCCATACAACTTTTGCTTTAGAATTTACAAACTTTATACATGAACATAACTATGACAACCTGGTCATTCTAGGAGATTTCAACTTCCACTATGACTCTGACAAACTACACCACCAAGACTTTAAACGACTTTGTAACGAACTGAATTTAACTCAACACGTTAATTTTGCAACTCATACCCACGGACATATACTAGACCTGATACTTACATACAACCATTCTAATATACTAATACATAAACCAACACGCTCTACATTACTCACTGACCATTACGCAATAAACTCTCAACTTAATATACTGAACTCCTCACCTAGACAGACCCTACTTACTTACAGGTGTATCAGGAAAATAAATATTGATGAATTTTCATCTGATTTTATCTCTATGATAAATAAAACCCAAATTACAGTACTCAACTTAAACACTATACTTAAACAACTATTAAATCAACATGCACCACTGAAAACAAACTACTTAACTATACATAACGAAACTCCATGGTTTAACTCCAATTAAATAATTTAAAAGTTTTATTTAGAAAATCATGTAGACTTTTTACGAAATCACCATCACACTCAAATCTAATTGACCTACGAAAAAATAGATATATATACAGGAATGAACTGAAATCTACAAAAACAGACTACTTTACTAACAAAATTAACGATTGTTCACACGACTATAAACGACTCTACTCAATAACTAAGACCCTCTTAGGAAATAATAAAAATTCTACGCTCCCACATTTTCCCGATGATCAACTATGTAAGAAATTTGCAGAATATTTTAAAGACAAAATTAACACCATTTGTAATAGACTCTCTTGTACATTTGACCCTCTTTATAATGCACCCCAAATATTACCATGCACTTCGACACTAACACATTTTACTGTACCTACTAATACTGCAATTTACAATTATATTGTCACTGCTAGATGCTCTTCACCACACGACCCAATTCCTCTATACTTAATAAAAAAACTAGCATCAACTCTGACTTTGACTTACAAAAATATAATTGATGACTCACTTCTAACAGGAACTATTCCAAATTTACTAAAAAACGCAATAATTACGCCAATAATAAAAAAAACTAATCTTGACTCTTCTGAATTCTCAAATTACAGACCTATATCTCAACTACCTCTACTAACTAAAATTCTTGAAAAAACTGTTTATACTCAACTTTCACACTACTTAACTGAAA